>CM053503.1:23578627-23645308 GCA_028627145.1 Eidolon dupreanum | reverse complement strand
TTTATTCCATGCTGAGTAGAGTCACGGAAACAGATCTCAATTCTGCTAGAATAGATGTGCTAATAAACTTCTAGCCACAGCTCAACCTACTTAGGTAAAAGAAGGACATTGTCTACTCAGAAATTCAGTACACATTGGCTCCTTGAAACTTATAATTTATTATGTCATACTATAGTCATCTCTTAAGGGAGAAAGAGGGTCTCCAGTGCTGGTGAATTTCTCTATGTCTAGTAGCTCCAATGATTTCAATTGCTGGAGCATTCTGGCCATTTTGAATTCTGCATTAAATAAGATGCCAAGCCCTTGAGGGGAAATGTTTTGGTGCATCGCCCCTCCAAAAACCTGGAAATTAACTTTTTAACTAGAAAGCTACTGTGAGAAGCCTGTACAAGAGGCTAAGAAGACTGTCAATGGGCAATCAGAAGAGGTACATGCTCACCAGCTCAGCATAAAGGCCTCTCCGCTGTGCTTGAATTAGCCATAATTTGCCACAGATGTGAAATCTCAGCATACCTCGGCCACTGTTTCGTTCAGGCCCAGAGAATCTCCAGGACATGGAACTCATGGAATAATTATTCAGAAATCTCGCTGAGAAATCTAGGATGTCTGAGTGCTGATTTAGATCTTATTCCTTCAACCGTGTCGGTGTGCAACCGGGATGGGGCTGCCCTAAGACTGTGGATATGTGTGGGAGTCTGTGGGAGGAGGGCCCAGATGTGGTGTTTAGAAGTGAGGTTGAGCCCAATTAAGGAAGAAATAGTACCAACCAAGCTTCCAATACAGTGGAGACTAGGCCAAAAAACAAACAACAACAACAAAAAAAAACAGAGGCCAAAAAACTCTTAAGTGGAAAGGGGTGGGCAAAAGAGAGAAAGAATGTAGACTAAAGAGAGAAGCATAGAGATTTCTAGAGTTGCTAACAAGTTACGTGGTAGAAAAGGACCGAAGGGCAAGCTTATTGAAACTAATAGGCTATAAGGCTTGGAAATAAATACCATCATGTAAGATGTAATATAAAAATAGGGTTTATTAAAATAACAGGATAGCTTTGGTAATTTAAGGGAGCAAACTAGGACAAGTGGCTTTACATATTCTAAGAGCTGACAAGGTATGATAAATTTGATGTGATTGCTTTAGAAAATAAAATTCAGCCCATTGGTTAGAAGACGAGATAAATTTTTCAGAGCCCTTCATTAAAGGATCAGTTTCTCTTATGTTGCAATGAATTCCCCACTGTTAGAATTGTTCAGAGCCAGGAGAGCCACCTCTCACTACTGACCTTATGATATAAGCTATATATTCTATGAAGTTCTTAAAATATTCAGTGGTATAAAAAACATACCAAATTAATATGGCAATTCATCTCTTCACTTTCAAGTTCTTAGAGCATGAGACTTTATATAGATTTCTTTGTAAAGGCCCAAATCAAGCGTAATGATAAATAAGCACTTTGCATTTATTTACCTGACAGAGATCACTATTGGAACTTTTCTAAATGCTGTGCTTTATTCTTTAGTCAATTTTTATAAGTATTATAAAATGATATCACTGATTTGAGTTTAGCACTTCTCACGATATCCATCTTAAGTATAGATAGAATTCCCAATCAAAATCTATTTCTCTAATAAGTATATAGAGGTTATATCTGATAAATTAGATATTTTCAAAACTAAAATATAAGGAACATAAAAGATGAATAAAGGAAAGCCAGTGTGCACTTATGATTCACTATTATCAGCATGGTTTTGTAGTGGTACAAAAAGACAAACTTATTTTAGAGTGATTTTAGCTGGTATTTGCTTTAAATTTAGGAATAGGTGGATTAGTAAATCAAATATCTTTTTAATACTTTTATAACAAATAGTGAAGTTTTTTCCTACTCAGATTTTATTTTACTTTACTTGAATTTCAATACTTTCAGTAATGTTATCCATATTTTCCCTTTTGTCAATTATTTCCTTAAACATTCACATGCTTTTGAAATTTCAGTTGCATTTTGTTCTCCCACACATTGCCCTAGAACTTTGAAAAAAATTGCCTCTACACAAATATCATTGCTATAAAAGAGGAGAGGGAAGGAGTTGTTATATTTTCTTAAGCATTGTAGGAAGTTATTTGCTATTTGAGAGCAAAACACACATACATGTATGCAAACCCACATACACACTCACACAGAGTTTTTCTATTATGTTGCAAAGCTCACAGGGAGATTACAAAATAACCTTAAATTGGTAAATGAGTCAAGTGGGTGGCATTATCAGTTAGTGCACATTGTCAAATTGCAATGCGTTGGACTTTTACAATTGCACTTTAATTCTGCTTAAAGGAATTGTTTTTTTTTTTTTCCTTGCAATTTGTAAACCCATAGTCTCCTTGAAAAATAAAACTCTGCACTTGACACTTTCAGATTCCCCTTATCCCATTTCCATTAAAGACAAGTCTGATTTGGGGAGCACTAAGAATTTCAGAAAATTGAATTCCAGAGAGAAACTCCTACTGGAATAAAGTCTGCCTATCCAGGAACACAGAGGACAGCTTTTTCTCACCCCTGCTAATGAAGAGCTAGACTAATGTCCCCTCTTGGGGGCTGCAGTAATACTCTCATGGAACATTCATTTGCAGAAGCTGCTGAGTTAACTCCAAAGTCCCCCTTTCCCATAGCAAGTTGTCTACAAAGACAGTAAATTTAAGGGGTCGTGATTATGGTGTCTCCCAAGATACTGAGTAAAATGTTGCAAGTTCTCACACCCCATTTCAGAGTCTCCTATGGATTGTTGATGGCAAGATGTGCATATCTTGAAGGGGTCACCTCCAAGAAGTTTCTGCAAAGTAGCTAATAGACTAGATAACTGGAAATAAAGGCACTTTTCTGAGACTCTCCTTTCTGGTACAATTAAAGTAGATGTCACTGTATGTTGCAGTAGAATTAAGGGTGTAAGATCCCACATTAAAGGTAGAGACTAATAAGTGAAACTATTAATATAAGATCTTTAAGGAAAAGAAATTTAGCTTTTCCTATTATGTGCCACAGTTTAGAATAGGGCCTTTGGTAAGGGAAAGGAAGGAAGGAAGGAGGGAGCGAAGGAGGGAGGAAGGAGGGAGAGAAGGAGGGAGGAAGGGAAGGACGGACTTAACAATTAAAATAGTAAACAATGTTTACATTACAGCTAATAGAGCAAAGAAGTTATTAAAAATGTTTTGTGCTCATGTGCATTAGGAATTTATTTTTCAGTCATTTGATAATGTTACTGAAATTTTTCTAATAAGTATATTATGGGACTAAAATATAAAGCAAGTTACTGTGTATGAGAGGAAATTGAACTGAAGCAATCTCTGTTGTTGGCTGTGAAGGGTTTCTTTGTTTTTTGTTTTTTTTTTTTCCATTGTTGTTGTTTTTCCCCTACTGAGTACTCTGTCATCAGTGGGAGGTCAATTTATGGTCTCTTTAAAATGAATAAATCCAATAGTTTTTCTTTCTTTTCTGTTATATTTTTTAAACCTGCCTCAGAATAGGGAGAACAAACAATACATGGACTTCACGAATGATTTTCTCTAAAAAGGATGCTTTATGCCCAGAAGTGGATCTCTCAATGATACTCATTTTCTAGGGACTGGTTTGTGACTCTGTGTAACACTAGCTCTTTTAATAGCCACAGGAAGAATTAGTTAAAATTGACTTTGAATGTAATTCATTTGCTACAAAGTGGTCTTTCACCCCCTGCTCTCCTCTTTCACTCACATCCACATTTTCGTTTCTAGTCCTTTGTTAAAAAATGAACTGCACAGCAAAAGCATGTGAGGATGATTTCTGAATACCATCATGCACACCATGGTGTTCCCAGCACTGAGCCATTAATGCATCACTGCTGTCCTGTGCTGGATAAGGGAGGAGAGAGAGTAAGAGGAGCAGCTGGCTAAGAGGAGTCCCAGGGATGAGCTCCCAGAGACACTTACCTGGAAAGAAGAAAGCAATAGCCTTCATCATGTCTAGTCTCCTCTTGGCTCCCTGCACTCTGCTGCCAGGGATCGGCTTGTTGCTGGACATGCCACTAACTTCTGTGTCACTGAAGAAAAACGCAGCGCAGATAAAACTGAAAGGAAAATGCTTTCCTTATTTATCTGCTTGAAGTTATATTAGTCATAGTTTAGGACAAGTACCTAGCAGAGCTAATTATTAGTACACACCGAATTGGCTAAAATTTGTTTAGGTCCAGTTGTTACTTCTCACCTCCTTTTTATTTTTTTCTCATTTCATTTTTTAAATTAAATTTATTGGGGTGACATTGGTTAATAAAATTTTATTGGTTTCAAGTGTACAATTCTATAATACATCATCTGTAAATGGCATCGTGTGTTTACCACCCAAAGTCAAATCTTCTGTCACCATATATTTGACCCTCTTTACCCTTATCTACCTCCCTCTCTCCCTTCTATTCTCTCTGTTAACCACCATACTGTTGTTGTTATCTACTATGAGGTTTTTGTCTTGTTCATTTGTCGCTTTCAGTGTTATATCCCACATATGAGTGAATCATATGGTTGTCAAATTTTTCTGTCTGACTTATTTCACTTAGCATACTTATCTCGAGATCCATGCATGTTGTCACAAATAGAGTATTTCATCTTTTCTCATGGCTGAGTAATACTCTATTGCATATAAGTATCACATCAGCTTTATGTAATCATCTATCAAAAGGCACTTTGGTTGTTTCTATGTCTTGGCCACCATGAAGAGTGCTTCAGTGAACATCGGGGTACATATATCTTTATGCATAAATGTTTTCAAATTTTGGGTGTAGATACCCAGAAGAGGGATTTTTGGATAATATGGTAATTCTATTCTTAATTTTTTGAGGACCTTCCATACTGTTTTTCAATTTACATTCCCACCACTGGTGTTGAGGATTCCTTTCTCCCCACAGTCTCTTCAACACTTCTTGTTACTTGTCTTGTCGATAATAGCCATTCGTACAGATGTCCTCACCTCCTTTGTAAATAACCAAGGTCCCTTTACTCTTTCCTTCTCTCTGAAATTTCATCATGAATACCAAGAAAGTGGATTGTGCTATGACTTAATATACTTTTAAATCAGTGTTAAGATTCTTTAAGCTTCTCCTCAAGTTATAAATTTAAAGGTCTTTGTTCCTGGTAAAGGGAATTGTAAGCATCACTGAGGAAGAGAGGTGGAATCTTTTGGATCAGTGCAATATTTTGCTCATAAATAAGAAATATTTTTCCTCTACATCTCCCATAAGCAAACTATTTAGATACGGAATGAGTTTTACATTGGTCCAATAAGATATATTTTCAACAGCTATCACAAAAAACTTCCTAATGCTCATAGGAAAAGAAAAGATAAAGTTATCTATGGTTAGCTTCCTAGTTTAGACAACTTGAGAATTTCCAGTGACACATGTAGCAGTCTCCATAAGGTCTACACTAAGGGCTCACCTTTGCCTGTTTCATCTATATGGTATTCTTGGTCCTGATTCCTAGGTGTAATACAGAGTAAAAAAATTCCACTTTTCAACAGCTTTTGTAACACAGAAAGATATTAGCAAAAATAGGCAATTGAATGATACAGAGATAAATACTGCATCTAACATTGATTTTTAATAACTATTAGTTTTATTCACAAAGTAACTAAAAGTAAAATTCTGAGATAGTGAACACTTTTAAAACTTACTTTCTACTAATTAGAGACCACATCTTTCAAATGCGAAGTTAGATAGATATTCACTACCTTTTTATCCTATTGTGTAGTGTGGTATTTGCCAATAAATCTATTTACAACAAAAATTAATTTATGCAGAGAAATAATATTAACTTGCATAGTCAGATAACACCTCAGAAAGCATATCAGGGCTTTTTAATTAACATAGAAAGTTAAGGTTTACCAGTGTTAGCTCGGTTATTTAGGATCTAAATCTCTTAAGAATAATCTCTAGGAACAGAAAAAAAAATCAGTAATTTGAAGATCGAGCCTCACAAAATAAATCTCAACATGGGAGTTTTTTACTGAAGAAGTAAAGTTATGATGTTTCTTATATTTACTTAAATATAAATAAAATACAAATGTATAAAGATTCAGACATATGCATTTAAAATTCTAGCTGTGGTCAACAGAAAATCATAACTATTATTTTATGTGATGTTATTTTTAAATTTACAGAATCCAAAATTTCATTTATGAGTAAATAGAGTGCATGATTAGCATCATATTTTGGAACAAAAAAAATCCCAAATATATTCCACCCCATTTTCAGATAGTCATTATTTTAACAGCTTTTAACCTACCACAAGAACTCAAAATGACAACGTTTGTATTGTGTCACTAAAGGAAATAGACCTTTAAGTAAAAAGAAAACTTTAACTCAGAACCTTAAAGTTCACCTGCAAGTAGATTAATTCAAATGCATACATACAACTTTAGTCTCCTTATGAAGTTCAAGATACATACTTCTTATTTTCTTCTGGGCTTCCCAAATCAACATTCCATGTTATTCATAACCAAACAATACACTCAAAGCAAATCCAGCATCTTCTCAATATATCCTTTTGGCTATTGCAGTGTGTCAAAAGATGCTGTATTCTATACATGCAATGATGATGATGATGACAATGATGATGATGATGATGTGTGTGTGTGTGTGTGTGTGTGTGAGAGAGAGAGAGAGAGAGAGAGAGAGAGAGAGAGAGACGTTGAGTCAATTATTCCTGTAGGGGCCTACTATAGTGTCTAATTCTGAGATTTATTTTTTTAAGTAATATAGATCTTAAGATTTCTGAGATCCAAAATGCTGAAATGCTGATAAATAGCCAAAGTGCAGGTATTGAAATGAAAGAGATGGAAGAGGTAAGATCAGATTGTTAGTATATTCATAATGTGGGTGTTGAAGTTGCTAAATGTGATGATAGGAGAGAGGGTAAGAAAATATTTTTAAGCAAGGCTTTTAATTCACCAGAGAAGGAGGAAGACAGCAATGAGGAAATAATCAGAGCAGTACCTTAAATCTATAGTATATCTAAAATGCTTAATATAACATAAATAAAGGAATCCTTAATAAATGTTAATCGTTATTATTATTTGTATCATTATGTAAATCCATGAAATTTTTAAAAAGTGAGTTTACCTTAAAATATTAATACTTCTGCAGATATATTCTAGGCATTAGAGATATGCATCACAGTTAGTAATTAAAGAATAGGAAAGCTACTATCTGAAAGAACCGACATACTACAACTTCTCACAAATATCCTGAAAAAAAAATGACATTTAAACAAACCACACCTTATGTAATTGGCCATATGAAGAATTTTTTAAGAAAGCAGAGGGGCCAGTGCTCTATTTCAAATGGCATTTGGCTGAATATTTTAAAAGATAAATTTTGTTAGACATTGATGTTTCTCATTATGGCAATATTATAACTAGAGATAGGAATTTCTTCTGAATAAATGTTCTTTTAGACAATATTTACTGTCTACTTGGGAAATCTTATAAAATATGACTGAACAAAGATAAAAAATTATGCCAAAGAAAAATAGAAAAGTTTATTTGGATTATTAGTTCTTCTTATTTTGGTAATTTTCCTTCTCATTTTTTAATGGACATACATCACTGTTCAATGAAATAAACAAACTATAACTAAAGGGCAAAAAGTTATTACAAATAGGCAAGAAGAGTTAAATATACTAGGAGCAAAATTAATAAGGGCTTCTGAAATTCTTTTTCAAAATGGGTTAACTAAAGCTACATTGGAGTGTAATGATGAACACAAATGAATAAGCTCAGTACTTGGTTGATGCAATCAATAGAAACAAAGTAAAACCACTTATTTCATATTTTAGTGTTGTTTGTGAATTCGTAACATGAGAAAATATAAGCGAAGTATAGAAAAGATTTTATTTTGTGCTGAAAGGAGAAATGAAGAGTAATGGATAAAATCTATAAAAAGATGTATTTACTTTAACTTAGGAAATATATGCTAGTATTTTAAAATGTAATGTGTACTATGTTCAACCATGATGAAGTAATAAATACCAAACTTGATATCCAACCATAATTAACTATAAGAATGTAAAATTTTTATAAAACAACTGTTTTTATTCATAGAATAGGCAGCAAAGAAGAGAGAGAGAGAGAAAAAAAAAAACATGAGCCCTGTGAATGCTGTAGCTTTCTAACTTAGGTCAATTACTAGATGCTGGAACAAGGAGAAGTGGCATAAGCATGGCTTCATAATACTTCTGAATTAAATACACAAAAATTGAAGATTTGCAATGCTTAAGGAGCCAGTATTTGAAAGGCAGAGTATTGACAAAGAGGAAAGTACTCAAAGAGCTCCAATGATCTGCATAAGGGTCACCTTGACTCTTTGAATGCTAAGTTTCACATCCATAGAATGACTCCAGAGGCCAAGCAAAGAATAACTATTAAAGAAATACAACTACTATAGAGCCATAAAATGGAAAACTTCCAGAACTCTCATAGGGCTGGGAAAGTGTTGAGTTTAACTGACCAGATTGAGGGGACTTCATGGAACACACATGATATTTTATAGAGATGCAAATAGGTCCACATATTAGGAGTGGAACTAAAGTAATTATACTGCACAGTTACTCTACACCTTACCAGGGATTGTTGTAATCATTTTATAATGATTAAAAAGGCAGTTTTTAAGAGGATAAAGCAATGCTGAATTTGTGTAAGCCTAATAATACAAGGTTCATTTTAAAGAAAGAAAAACTAATAGAAAAAAATAGACAAATCTACAATTTTGATTAAATTATTTCAACTTCCCTCTTTCAGTATTTGATAAACTAATTACAAGGAAAATCAGTAAGCAAAGTTGAATAAGACAACCCACCAAAAAGATCTAATTGACAATTCTAATAGTGTAGACCAGACAAACCAATCTTAAAAAAGAATATTCATGGAAAACTTACACTTTCTGATCTCAAAACTTAATATAAAGCTATGGCAAATAAGACATTGTTGTTTTAAGGTAGGATATATATATAGATCAAAGGAACAGAGTAGAGTTTCCAGACAATCATGTACATATATAGCCTATCATTTTCAACAAATGAGCCAAGGAAATTTAGCAGGAAAAGAATCTTTTCAACAAATGGTGCTGAAACATTATGAATGTTTTGTTGAAAAGAAGAATAAAATTTTACCCTTAATAAAAATTAATTCAAAATGAACAATGGTTCTAAATATAAAAGCTAAAAAACAACCCTAGAGAAAAACATAAGCTAAAATCTATGTAACTTTGGGGTAGTAAACATTTCTTAGCTAGATAACATGAAAAGTACTAACCACAAAAGAAAAAAAAAATGTTTAATTGGACTTTTTCAAAATTAAAAACCTGTTTATATAAATGTACAAAGAAAATAAAAAGGCAATGCATAGTTTAGGAGAAAATGCTCTCGGTATGAATATCTTCAAAAAATTTGTATTCATAATATCAAAATAACTGCTATGACTAAATAATAAGAAAACAAATATCTCCATATAAAATAATAGCTAAAACATTTAAATAAATGCTTATAAAATAAGATATATAAATAGACAATAAATGTGAAAAGGTGATTAATGTCATAGGTGGTTATGGAAAGGTAAATTTAAATCACAATATGGTACCCCATATGTATGCTAGAACATCTCAACTTTAAAAGATTGACTATATACCAATTGTTGGTTAGGATGTGGAGCAAGTGCTTGGTGGAGTGTGACAAGGTAGAACCAGTATTGAAAACAGTTCTGTAAATATGCTATAACTATACACCCGAACAATTCCACTAGTAAATATTTATCCCAGAGAAATTTAAAAATAAAATTCCACAAAAAAACCTTGTATACATAGTTGATCTATTTACAATACCCAAAATTGGAAACAAAACAAATATTCATACATCAGCGGATAGTATAGTTATACAATGGAATAAAGGAAGAAACAACTGATACATACAACAGCAGAGAGAATTTCAAAAATATTTTGCTTAGTGCAAAAATCCAGCTCTCAAAGAGTACATACTATAATTCTCCTTTTACACCAAGTTCACACAAACAGAACTAATCTATAGTGAGAGAACTAGTATTGTTGCAGTTGGAACGTTGACAGGGATTGACTGCAACACATGAGGGAACATTTCGGGATTATGAAAATGTTCTATATCTTAATTGAGGTAGTGGTTACATGGGTTTATCTATTGGCCAAAACTGATCGAACTATACTTAAAACGCTTGCATTTTATGGTATACAAATTACATCTCAGTTAAATTAAATGAGAATACACAAGCAAAAATGATAATTAAACTCACATTTTCATTTAAAATGAGGAACAGGTTGTCTCTTAAGCAAGTTACCTCTCTATCTCAGATGTTTTCATGAAGCCTTGGAGAGGTATGGATATCTCTGCCTCTCAAATCTAATGTATCCAGTGTACCCTTTTCACTAAAAACCCTGTTTTATCTTTTGCATCCTCCATCTTGATTTGATAATACTCCCTCATAACCATTTGTTAAATGAATGTTTTGCATAATAATATGAATCAGAGAGAGAATCAGGACCAGTTGATTAAAAACCACTCAATCTTGGCAAAAAGTATTCTTTCATTGAACACGAGGCTCAACCAAGCCTCCTCTGCAACACCTCTATTTCTGTAGTAGTATATATAACAGTTGCCTTTCTTGATAATCACTAGAAACTACTGTTCTATGTTACCCAAGGGATTGCTTCTGGACCTTATAAGATTTTCTGCAGTATCAGTGGGACAGCAGGTTTTTCTCTTCCTGCCACGATAGGTTGACCCTATGCTATTCCCACCTGGCCTCTCATCACAGGTTTTCTTCTGAGAAAAAAAAAAAAAAATGTTTGATATATTAGTTTTCTTTTGTTGCCAAAACAAATTACCACAAATTTAAAGCTTAAAATAATAGACTTTTTTTTTTTTTTTAATCTGGCAGTTGTAGAGCTTGGGAGTCCAGGTACGGCGCAGCTCACTAATTTCACTGCTTAGAATCTCGCAATGCAGAAATCAAGATATCTGCAGGGCTGCCTTCTTTTCTGGAGTCTCAAGGAGAGAATTCATTTCCAGGCTCATTCGAATTTTTCGCAGAATTTGGTTCCATGTAGTTGCAGAACTGAAACCCCTGTGTCCTGCTGGCTGTTGGCTGGGGATTGTTCTGTTTCTAGAAAAGCTGGTTGTTCCCCAGCTTGTTGATCTCCTCAAAGACAGCGGCTGCAAGTTTTCAACTTATGCTTTCATTCTCTCTGACTCTTCACCTGACTCATTTCTCTTGCCTTCTTTTCTATGGCTTTGCTCTTACAGACTTTATGACATTTTCTGCTTGTAAAGGTGCAAGATTTGGGCACATTTAGATAGTCCAGAATAATTTCTTTATTTTGAAGTCAAGTTATTTTTATCCTTAATTCCATCTGTGGGTTTCTTCATAGCAGTACCTCGATTAGTGTTAGGTTGAATAATCAGAGGACAAGAATCTTACAGGGGTGTCAACTTTAGAATTCAGCCTACCATATTTGGATTCATAATTCTTTAAACAAATTTCTTCAAGTATTCTCTGATCATTATTCATCAAAATTGCTAAAGTTATTTTTTCTCACTGTTACTCCTTCTATTTTGACCTTACGTTTTTTCTTAAGGTTTTTTAGTAAACAGTAAATTGCTGATACAATATATAAAATCACTAAATATGAGTTCATAGCCTAAAACCTGCCCTTAGGTCCATGCCAGAAAACAGAAATGGATATTCTTTAACTTTTGACCACTCTTCCCTTCCATATCCCCTTCCACGTTTACCTATCTTTTTTATGTCATAAAATTAACCCTAGGTGTGAGAGAAATAGATCAATAACTGAGTGTTTATGTCTGAGTAAATGTTAAAGTATGAGGGCTCTATTTATAGGAATAAATTAAGCTTACTGCTTTTAAGATATTACATGACTTTTTGCTACTTCTCCCTCCAGTTATGTTTTTATCTTATTTACTGAAAAATTATAATTCCAGTAATGTGAAAGAAATGTCAAGTTTACAAAATATGATCTGGGCACTGCACAGATGCCAAAAGGGAAATTTCTATCAAGAAATGGTGACCCAGCTGTAACGAGCTGAGTCAGAGCTCTTATGACAGGTCTTATCCCATAACAGCTATGTGTCAGAAACACCTGACTCACTCCAACAGCGACAATCTCAAAGCAGTTTCTAATTTTTTATGTCCCTGGCTCTAATTTCTGCCAGTGTTAACATTCAAACCACATTGATGAGGAAAGAGAAAAATTCAAGAATGAGTTGCATAGAAGAAAGAAAAAAACACTTTACTAGGGCATCTCAGTACAAATCAGTGTTCAACATTCTCAGTCCAATTTCTGTATTTCCTAATGGTAGAAGTGATTTTTTTTTATATTGTCCCATACTTTTTCTCCTTTAACACCTTAGTGGAAATACTTAGCTTGTAACAGGTTCTGAATCATATCAACATAACATGCTCCATGAAAGTTTTCATGCTTGATCTTATAAGAATAAATTTAATGCTTTCCTCAAAACACTAAAATATGAAATGCAAAAAAGATGAATGTTTTGTCATAATCTTTAAAATTAGATCTTAAGTTACTTATGTTTACATCTAAAATAAAAGTTACTTTCGATGTTTTCCAGTTATTTGACTAGATTGTATCTAGTTCAGCACATGCCCTTTTTATATTATGAACACTCAAAGCCTAAGAACCTCCCTGTAATTTTCAGTGTCAAACATCTACTAGAGCACCATGCAGACAGATATATTTAATATAGTTTTTTTAAATTAAGGCTTTATTTTTAGAGCAGTTTTAGATTTTTTTTTACAGGAAAAAAAATGAGGGGAAGGAACTGAGATTTCTTATATACACCTTCCCCCAACACATGCATAACGTCCACCATTATCTATATTCCTCACCAGAGAAGAACATTTGTTACAATTGATGAACCTGCACGGACACATGATAATCATCCAGAGTCCATAGAGTTGGGCTCTGATAATACCACATACAGTTAAGTTTGGGTTAAAGAGTTTCCCCTTGATGCAGAGCTTGTTAAGAAAAACAGAGTGTTCTGTAGTACTTCACAGTGTTTTTTTTTTTTCTCCTCTCTCTGACAGAAACAGAAGGAGATTTTTCTCCTATATTTACTTTGGGAACCTGGTTGACCTCTGGGAGGTAAATCTCATAATAAGCCCCACCACACACATACATTATGACTGGGGCTTCTTGGAGTTTTTAACTCTCAGAGTTGTCCACGTTGAGTCTCCAACATTTACAATCAGGTTTCTACCCTGTTTAATAAATTTTTAGATAATGTCTTCTGACCATGACATTCAAAATTCTTAAACCAAGAAGAGTCTGATATAATAAACTAACAATGACTTGAATTTTGAAGGAAGATCATTGTAGTCCTAATTCTATTACTCACTGACTATAAGCATTTTTTATATCTGCAAAATGGACATCATAGTGATTTTGCAAGGCACACTTAATAAAATATTATTCTCTATTCAACATGCTGACAAATACTTATTACTTTTCGAAGGTGTCAGAATGAGGTGCTGTTTTAAAATTATCCTTAATATATCAGAATCAGATAAAACACATATGAAAGAAAATTAAAACTGTCTGGAGTGGGCCTGGTTAGGTGTAAAACATGCATGATTTGCATTTAAACTTGAAAACGATTATACAAGTTTTATTTTTTTAAATATAAATTTACTTCAGTAATTCCATTTCCTTCTGGTGTTATTTCAGTTGTTATGAAGCTTATCTCAGTCCAAAACTGTACATAGCTGAAAAACTGTGTTTGTTCTTTAAAAGCCCTTTGTAATAAAACTACTTCACAGCTTGTAAAATATTATCATTCATTTTTGCCGTTTGGCTTGGGATTTTCCCATCACTTTTGAATTGTCTTCCTTGCTTCCTAAGATCCCTCAGCTTTTGACAATAAGAATGGGTGATCCCCTGAGTAAAATTCAGCCAGCACATGGCTTGACAATTTGAACTTACTCTTTGCCTTTCATCTTCTCCTTCCACCTTTCGCTTTTCATAAAATCCCTAGGGATGCACAAATTTCACCTTCACTATGTGAAGATGTGTTTAGGGGAAAAAAAGAAAAAAAAGTGCTTTTCACATATACTTCAACATGTCCAAATTATACCAGTGGAACTTGATAAGAAATGTAAAAAAAAAAGTTAAGATATAAATTTTGCTCTGCTTTATGTGGAAGAAAATTCATATACCTACTATATAAATCTTCCCACTATTTATATAAGATTATTTTAGCAGCTTGTGGAATTTGTTTAGTTTATTTAAAAGCTGAGAAATCACTGTGAGAAAATACTTCTTGTAATCACTTTACTAGTATTCTTTCCCCTTTCATTGGAAGCAAAACATAGTTGGGGTATCAGGTTCAATATTTCTTTCTAGCTCAAAATAAGAGCTGGAGAGTATCTATTGTCTGAGGGAAATAATGGACTAATTCTCTAGGTTCTAGTTTTGGACTTGGACCTAATAGAGTGTCCTATAAACTAAAAAAAAGTATAACGAAAGCTTGTTTATATTGTTTATCATCATCATCATCATCATCATCATCATCAGCTGACCATTATTTAGTATTTAATCTACATCGGGTATTGCTTCCAGTACTCTGCATCTATTAATTCATTTAAACTTTACAACACAGGCTTCTATGTGTTCACCTACAGTGATATCCTTTGTCTTCTTCTGGATTTACTTTATTAGACAGGTCTTTAAGTGCCCTTATCTAAATCCATGGCTTACCTACACATGTAAACATGATGCATTTTTTAAATTCTGGTACAGATAATGTTTCTGAACTAGAAATTTTCTGATAAACTACTTAGCAATTTCTCCACCTAGATGACATACTGCCATCCCAGCTAAAAAATATTCCCCTTTTCTCTGTATATTTTTCCTGATAACGTGGACAACACACATCATGTCATACAAATAAGAATCCTGTCAGTCATCTTACATACCTCTCTTTTACTTTCAACATTAATCATTTTAAGTTGAATCATTTCAAATTAATACCATCTCTTTTGCTTGTCCTTAAGTTTCCATCTCCACTGCAAAAGTTTTAAGCACATAGCTATCCTTCTATACCCTAGAAGCAATATTATCTAGTCATTAAGTGTGAAAATGCTGGATTCAATTCAGACATGATTCACGCATTTCCATGCTACCATGCTGTGTGACCTTGAACAAGTTTTTTAACCTCTAGAAGAAGAGCATAGAAATATATATCAATAGAACAAGATTTAGAAAATGCAAATTAAAGTCAAGAAAACAGATAGTAAACAAGAAACATGAAATAAGATGTTAAAGTAAGTTAAAATGTATGAGTAAATAAAACAAAAGTAGAATATTAAATGTAGTTTGAAGAAGTCAGATATTATGAGTCTGCATTTTAAAATATTCTTACTTACAAAAGACATGCCTAAAACAGAATAAAGCATAAAGGGACTTGAAAAATATACCATGAAATATCGATGATAGAAATGCTGATACACTCATGTAAATACCACAATAAAATGCTGAATTATAAATGAAATTTTAAACATTATTTCACTTTGCTTTCTTTATCAATCATGTATTTCTGTGGGAATTCACAGATACGCTATTGAAAATATCTTACACAAAACAGAGGAAGCATTGACTTCTATAACTGGAAAGTTCAGTCATGGATTCGGCTTTGACATGGAAATATTTAGAGGCTTAAATGCCAGGGTCATTCTTCTCATCTTTTGACCTGTCTTTCCTCTTCATTTTGCTTTAATTCAGCAGATAAATTATTTCCACATACCAGCAATAAATGCCTACATTAAGAAAAAAGAAACATCTAAAATAAACAATCTAATTATACACCTCAAAGAAATAGAAGGAAACAACAAACAAACTAACTAACTAATCCCAAGGTTAGCAGAAGGAACGAGAATAGCAAAGCTTAGAATGGGAAAAAAAATGAAATAGACTCTAAGAAGACAATAGAAAAAAAATCAATGAAACCAAGAGTTGTTTTTTGAAAAGTTAAATAAAATGAACCTTACACTAGATTCGCTAACAAAAAAAGAGAGAGGATCCATATAACTAAATTGAAAAATGAAAGTGGAGACATTACAACTGATACCACAGAAATAAAAAGAATTATAAGAGACTACTATGAACAATTATAAGACAATAAATTGGACAACATAGAAGAAATGGATAAATTACTAGAAAAATACAAGCTGCCAAGACTGAATCATTAAGAATAGAAAAACCAATTACTAGTATAAAATTGAATCTATAATCAAAAAACTCTTAACAAAGAAAAGCCCAAGAGCAGATGGCTTTAATGATGAATTCTACCAAACATTTAAAGAATACTTAATACCAGTCCTTCTCAAATTCTTCAAAAAATATAAGAAGAAAAGGGAACACTTCTGCACTTGTGAAATCAGCATTACCTTAATACTGAAACTAGGAAAGGACACTACAAGGAAAGACAATTACCAGTCAATATCCCTTATGAACACAGATGCAAAAATACTCAACAGAATATTAGCAAACTGAATTCAACAGCACCTTACAAGGATCATACACCATGGTCAAGTAGGATTTAGTCAAGGGATTCAAGGATACTTCAACATCTGCGAATCAATCATTGCAATACACCACATTAACAAAATGAAGATTGAAAATCATATGATTTCGATAGACTCAGAAAAAAAATTTAATAAAATCCAAATTTCATTTATTATAAAATCTCTCAATAAACTGGGTTTTGAGGGAATGTACATAATACAGGTTTTATATGAGAAACCCACAGCTGATGTGAAACTCAGTGGTGAAAAGCTGAAAACTCTTCCTTTAAGATCAGGAACAGGAACAGGACCCACTCTCATCACTTTTATTCAACACGGTACTGGAAGTCTAGGAAGAATAATTATGCAAGAAAAGATATAAAAGGCATCCAAGTAAAAAAAAAAAGTCAAATTGTCTCTATTTGCAGATAATATTATATGTAGAAAATTCAAAGATTCTACCAAAAAACTGTTAGAACTAATGAAGAAATTCAGTAAAGTTGCAGGATACAAAATCAATATACAAAAATCTCCTGCATTTCTGTACACTAATAAGAACTATCAGAAATAGAAATTAAGAAAACAATGTCATTTACAATAGCATCAAAAAGAATAAAATATTTAATAAATTTAATCAGTGAGGTGAAATATCTTACACTGAAAACTATAAGACATTGATATAAGAAATTGAAGAAGTCACAAATAAATAATGTATTTCATATTCAAGGATTAGAAAAATTAATATTGTTAAAATGTCCATATTACCCAAAACAATCTACCGATTCAATGTAATTCCTATCGAAATTCCAATGACATGCTTCACAGAAATAGAAAAGCAATCTTAACATTTGCATGGAGCCACAAAAGATCCTGAATAGCCAAAACAGTCTTGAGAAAGAAGAACAAAACTGGTGGTATCACACTTCCAGATTTCAAACTATAGTACAAATCTATAATAATCAAAACAGTACGATATTGAATTTAAAATAGGCACATATATTAATGGAACAGAATAGAAAGCCCAGATATATACCCACGCATACATGGTCAACTAATTTAAGACAAAGGAGCCAAGAATATACAATGGGGAAAAGACAGTTTAATAAATTGTGTTTGGAAAACTGGACAGCCACTTGCAAATGAATGAAACTGAATCCCTAACTTACAACATATGCAAAAATCAACTCAAAATAAATTAAAGACTATAAGACCTGAAATTGTAACTCTTTGAATAAAACATAGGCAGTAAGCTCCTTGACATCAGTCTTGGCAGTAATTTTTTGAATTTGACACCAAAATCAAAGACAACAAAAACAAGAATAAATAAGAGTGACTAAATCAAACTAAAAGGCTTATGCACAGAAAAAGAGTCCATCAACAAAATGAAAAAGCAACCTTTGGAATGGAAAACAATATTTGCAAATCCTATATCTGATAAGAAGTTGATATCTAAAATATATGAAAAACATACAACTCAATAGCAAAAACAAACTAAAAATTGAGCATAGGAACTGAATAGACATTTTTACAATGAAGACATCCAAATGATGAACAGGTACATAAAAAATACTCAGTATTAATAATCATCTGGGAAGTGCAATCACCTTATACCTGCTGGAATGGCTATCAACAAAAAGACAAGATCACCAAATAAGTGTTGGAGAGGATGTGGAGAAAAGGCAACCTTTGAGTACTGTTAATGGAAATGTAAATTGGTGTAGCACTATGGAAAACAGTACAGAGTTCTCAAAGAATTAAAAATAAAACTACCATGTGATCCAATAATCCTACTTCTGGGTATATACATTCAAAGGGAAATGAAAACAGGATGCACCCCTATTTTCACTGTAGCATTATTCATAATAGCCAAGCTATGGGAACAACCTAAGTGTCAGTCATTGGATGAATGAATAAAGATGTATATATGTATGTGTATACACACACACACACACACACACACACACACACACACACACACACAAGAGAAAAAAGGAAATTGGCCATTGGCATCAACATGGATGAACCTTAAGGGCATTATGCTAAGTGAATTAAGCCAGACAGAGGAAGACAAATACTGAATGATATTACTTTTAGGTGGAATTAAGAAAAGGTCGAGCTCATGGAAACAGTAGAAAAGTATTTGATGGGGACTGGGAGATGTGATTTTTAGGGAGAGGTTGGAAAATCTTACAAATTTTCAGAATAAGTTCTGCAAATCTAATGTATAACGTGGTGACTATATTTGATAACATTGCATTGTGTAATTAAAATTTGCTAATAGAACTTAAATATTCTCATCAAAATAAAAAATATATATGTGTGTGTATGGTGATGGATATGGAAGAAAAGAATAGTATAAATAGTTTAAGTCTCTAAAAAACATATTAACATTCTAAGTAGAAATGGATGTTTTAATTCTTCTTAAAAATCTTCATACAATTGTTATGCTAATTATTTTTAAAATTAATTTTGTAAAGCAGGTGACATAAGCAATAGAAACTTCCAAATGAAGTGTAAATTAAATAGTATTAACTTCTAAGTGGTTTTCTTAAATTTGAGACTTTTCATTCATTTTAATGGTCCTAATGCACAGATTCTGACTATAATAACCTTTGCTATTGAATCAAT
This sequence comes from Eidolon dupreanum, assembly GCA_028627145.1. Lineage (NCBI taxonomy): Eukaryota > Metazoa > Chordata > Mammalia > Chiroptera > Pteropodidae > Eidolon > Eidolon dupreanum. Next base: position 23,626,047 of record CM053503.1, on the reverse strand, counting down.
GGTTCTCAACCTGTGTTCTCAAGAATACTGGAGTCTGGTGAAAGGTAAATAGGATTTCTGTCACACATAGTTTCCATGATAAAACATCTTTGGGAAGTGACACAATATAAAGAGACATTTTAACTAAGCAATAACCTTAAGAATTCCCATATTAAGGAAAGTGAGTCTCACATAGAAAAAACAGCAGATTTCTGCTTCTCTCCAAGATTGAATAGGTGGTACTAGACTAGGTCTACTGCCACTAAAAACAAAACAAAACAACAACAACAAAATTCTAGGAGATTAGACAAACAATAAAAAAACAAAAACAAAAACAAAAAAAAACTCTTTCCAGATATTGGACAATAGACAGCACAGAGCTTGAAATCTGAGAAAGAAAAATAGAGGAAGTATACCCTATAATTTCCAGGCTTTATTTGTGGAGGCATTTTCCAGACCAAATTTCAGGGAAAGGAAATCTAAGCACAAAAAGAAAGTCTTGCTAAGATGACAAAGGCTAAGATGGTTAGAATTTGTAGAGCAACGTACCATAAAGGCAGTGGATTTAGAGGAACATATATCCAGAAATTTTAAAAGGGGCTCACTTAGTCCTCTGGCAGTAAATACCTACAAGGGAACTATAAACTAAATGAATATCTGAGCTCACAAGCTTCAGATTCCACAATCTCAAAAGACACTTCACTGAACACCAAAATAAGTCAATGGACACCTCAGAAATATCATGCCTTAGAACAAATATTAAACAAGAGGAGATAAAATGCTATTCTAGATTGTACTAACAAAATATAAACTCAAGTTTTAAAAAGAGGAAGGTAATTGAAAGGCTTGCCAGAACAAAGCAAACTACTGAAGGAAGATAGCAATATCGATAACATTCAACATGTCCAGCTTCCGATGAATAATTGCTAATAGGGAAAAAACACTAAAAAATATGACCTATATTAAGGAGGAAAATCAACCAGTAGAAACAATCAGAAGTTATAGGGATGGTTGAATTATCAGACAAGGACTTTAAAGAACTACTATAAGTATGTCAAGTGTTTTAACCAAAGCATAACACGGTGTTGAGAAAAATTGAAGCCATAAAGAAGAATCAAATGAAACTGAATATTTGTTTATCTCAAAGTAAAAGTTTTAGTTGATTTTATATTCATGGAGGCAAATGGGCTTCAAGTAAAAGAAGTGATAAAAAGGTGATTAAAAATCTATAGCTGCAGAACTTCCAAGGTTTTCTGCCATGAAATGTGTTTTTCAAAATGCCAAATAGAATATTTTTTCTTCAGTCTCTCATCTCAAGTCACAAAATTATGTCTGAGAATAAATTGTTATATTTACACCAGCATGTGTTACCTGATAGTGAGAAGAGTTAAAAATCTATAAACATGATCTCAAAGACAGCTGACATTCTTCCAGACAGAATCAAGTTTAAGACTTAGAAAGTAATATCACAAAAAAAAAGGAGAGATAATCAACTATTTTTACAGGATATTTTAAATCTTATTATAATAATGAAAATTATTAACAAGTGGAAAAGAAATAATATAACACCTATGGATTAGGAAAGGATCTGTAGAAATCCACAATGAAACCAACAGACTACTAAAGAGTACAAAGAACTATAAATTTTTAAATGTAGTAAAAAAGTTAAAATTTAATATTTTATTTAAAGTTCAGATTGAATTAACAATAAAACCTATATAGATTTTTAAAAGAAAATTTATAAGCATGAAAAATATGAACTATATATGACAGAATTATTTTAATGAATATAGAGAAAACAGAACCATAGTTTATAAGTGCACTAACTCATATATTGATAGTTAAACACATTAAAGTTAAACTCAGTGAAGAGCTAAAGAATAATCCTTACATGATCTAGAGCTGAATTTGAAAAACTATGCATATACAGACTCACATTTCCTTTTATAAGTAATTTAAAAAAAAATACCCATGCCCATTCATTTATGTGTCATTTATGGCTGCCTTCATGCTACAGATACAGAGTTGGTGTGGTTGTAACACACATGATATGATCTGCAAAACCTAAAATGTTTAAAATCTGTCCCTTTAAAGAAAGAGTTTGTAAAATTAAAATAGATCTGAAAGTGATATTATTAGATTGTTGCTTTAAAGACTTGTGTTTGCTTTTCTTGTTAGAATCAGATTGGTCTTTAATCCTTGTGTTGGTGAGAGAAAAAATGAGCAAGCTTATTAAAATATTCTTTATTGTTTGTAGAAAGGTTGGGGTGAGAGAGGGAATGGGGGAGAGATTGATCAATTTTAGGGAATTGGCTCATGTAATAGAAGCTGACAAGTCCAGTATCTGCAGGGTAAGATGGTAGGTTGGAGACTAAGGGAAGAGTCGATGTTTCAGCAGAGTTTGAAGGTGAATTTTCTAGCAGAATTTTCTCTTCCTTAGGGGAAGTCAGTCTTTTTTATATGAAATCCTTTGATTGATTAGGTGAGACCCTACATTCTGGTTTTCAAGTTTGGTACTATCTTCATCTGGGTGGGATGAGGGCAGTGGACAAGAGTTAAGTTATTGGTTTTTGTTACCCATCTATGGGGAATCTTATTTATTCTGTCTAGATTGGTGTACTGAACATTTCTTTAGACCCCTAGGTGCTTTAATCAGCCAGAGTCAAGAACTATAGGGTTAAGCAAAGTTTTATGACAAGATACTTTACAGCCTTTAAGCTGTTACAATTTATTGTGATACAGACTCATGATGGGGTATGTTTCATTCACAGACTTTATCAATGTATTTTACTAGTGAACCTTTATTCTTACATAATCTATTAACCAATATTGCTTGAAATAAGTTGAGATCTGCTGTTCTAGCCCAACACTCTCGTTTACCAAAGAGAATGAAAGGTCAAGAAGTTAAGTCACTGACCTAAGTTAATCACACCTCTTAATAATAGCAATATCAAATCCAAGGTTTGGGTCTCCTTTCTTTGTCTAATACTCTTTTCCTTCTTTATGAAATAACTTAATATTATTCCTCCTGACTCCACATTTCACTTATGTCAAGATTACTGCAATCAGAATCATTGCAAATTTAGTTGGGGAATTCTTCATTGCGATGGTGGGCACAGAGTTTACTTCGGATGCACTGTGACAGGGAATAATTTTTCTCTCTTATTACCATTCCCTTTGAAACACCACTTTAAGTGCCTGAAAGTCAGCTTCCTAGTCAGTCAGTGTTGACTGCTGAGGCTCTGACAGAATGACAGTCCTGAACTGGTTAATCAGAGGATGTAAATGATGTAAAGGTGACAGTCACTACTCTATTAGTGTTCCTGTAAGAAAGCTGAGAACCTCAACCCACGATTCTTGGAAAAGTTTTATAAGAACTAAAGCAATTTTTATCATGATTTTAAAATAAAGCATTTTTAGAAGTGTAAATAATGATACTACATGGCGCAAATGTTCTCCCCATTGATGCTTGAAGATAGCAATTCTCATCTGAGGTGTGTGACATGGTTTGTATGATTCATTATGGGGTATCCAACAGCAATTCCCAATAACATTCATATTACCAGAGTTTGCAAACAAATTACTTAAAATATAAATTACATGTGATACAAGTTTAACACTAAGTTAATTATCACTCTCACTTGTACTCAATATGCTTTCTTGACTAAAAGAGAAAGGGGTGGATTTTCCAGGTCAGTATGAGAGTTTGTTACACATTATTGTCATTCCTTTATGTATGGCCAATAAGAGAGGAACTACTGCAAAAGGAAGTTCTGACACGTTTTCTTTTGCCTCATGCTATCTCAGGCTATTTCTTTGTGAAATTTTACACACACACAAACACACACACACACACACACACACACACACCAGGCCTACATACAGATCAAAAAATCTAGAACTATAAATTACCATCAGGATCTTCCCATCTCTGAAATATTTTATTCTAGGTTTGAAATTCTCAAAAATATCTCTATCTTCTTCGAAGTATAGTTTTTTTGTATATGTCCAGTGAATCCATAAGGGAATTAATATGACCAAGAAACAAGCCAAGATAAAATCAGTGCAATCTCTTTTCAAAGTAGAGTAGTCTAAGGTATATATTATGCAGTATTTACAGGGATATGAGAAGATCTCTCAGTGACCTTGATACTTATTTTTCAGAGTACTTAAAACATTCACGACTTCAGTAATAATGTGTTTCACTATATTTTCACTAAGTAACAAAGAGTTCCAGAGCACCCCAAAAAGAGAAAGAATTGAAAGTTGATGCTCTGATCTGGTTTGGGACCATTTGTTGTCATATTTTTTTTCCAAATTAAAAAATATATATTTTATTTATCATTAAGTTTAAATAATGAGAAATTAGTGTGTGAATGAGCCAGCCTGAATATTTTCTTATCACGTGGTTTTACACTGTCATAACTAAATCTAACATACCCCGTGTATAAAGATTTGTTGATTTTCTAGAGAGCATCATCCTTTATGTTGTTGAGGTCAGAAGCATTGTACCTACAGTTTCAAAGTCTACCTATGCCTGCATAGTTATTGATCTAAATCAGTTTGGTCAGGTAGAATGATTTCTCTTGTGATGTGGTTTAACTTTTTACCATAACATAGATTCACTCCAATTTGGAATGCATCCAATGTTCAGATGGCTAAAGGGGAAAAAAATACTGAAGGAGCTACTTGCACCTACAGGCCACACCTACATATTAAACTCACTGCACAGTCAGCTTGGGTGAAATTAGAGAGAAAACTGCTCAAGCATGTCAAATGTTTAAGCTTTAAGACCCTGGGTGGAATGAAACAAAAGAGGAAGGAATCCAGGGGTGCTTTAGCATAATCAAGCTGGCTCATGCCACTGAAGGCACAGCTGGGATGGAGAGCTCACTGCTGTGAGGAAACTTGTAATTGTATTTCACTCCCACAGTCACCAGACATGTGGAGTGCGTGTGCATGTGTGTGTGTGTGTGTGTGTGTTAAATTTGTTAAATTTCCCTGTTAAGAAAGCAAAGAGAGAGAACAAATAAATACCATTAAAAATGATGTTTCTCATTAAGTTCTTATAATGTGTACTATATTAAATATCTCTTTGCTCCTTACTTCCTCATTTTGACATTCTTCCATAAGGCTACTTGGTGCCCATCACCTTAAGATCAGTTTATTCAATCTGAAAGTCTATTAGAATATTCCAAAAGTGTACTAGAATATTATAATACCATACTGTCTCATTTTTTATGCAATAGATAAACTGGAAACAAAAATTTTTTTGCTTATGTTTAGTGTTTTCAGTGCTGGGTAGAGGTGCCATTCAGTGTTGCAAACCACTGGCTTTAAGTCCAGGTATTAAGAAAGTGATATTCTCTGTTTTGTTTCCCTATACACAGATGCTCCCAGTTTAATGGATTTTCAATCCATTTCCATTTGGTGATTTAGCCATTTTGTAAAACTGACTGACAGTAAAGAAAGGCTCACGAGAGGAAATTCTGATGGTAGATACTTTTTGAAAATAAAAACCTATTCATGGAATCTAACACTGACTGACAGATCACATATCTACTTACCAGATACATGTATGTCTATTGCAGAACTAAGAGTTGGAACTAGGTAGGTGGAGGGGGCAAAAAGTTATACATGTCAATAAAAGAGTAATGAAAATTATCTGAACATTTTCCAAAATTAAAAATCAATGCAAAACATGATACAAACATGATACAAGTCTACAGGAACAAACAAGTTCCACATCAGATATTCCTGCAGAATAATGCAATGCTATTCAGACTACTTTAACCCAAATTTATGCCAAAACAGCCAGTGCTTTCTAACACTTGTGACAGATGGTTATCAAACAACCAAGGTCAGGTATGTTATATATAATCACTGTAAAAAAAAAAAAGATGTGATTAAATGAATGTTTTTCTATAATTTTCAAGACTATTTACAGACATTCCGCTCTCCCATAGGCATACTCAGATTTTGACCTTTTGCCCAAAGTCTGAGATCTGATCATTAAGGAATTACTATAATTCCTGGTTTGCTTAGAGTTATTCTTTTCTCTTTCAATTAGCAGAGCTAAACATAACACTGAAATCTTTTGTACTAGAAAAATAAATATGATGTAAATAGTTAAAATTATTTGGATAATGATACTACATATCTAGAAATGGATTTTATTATAGAAGCTTTATTGTTTCTAATCAGATGTGAGTTTAAAGTCTAAGTAGTTTAAAGTTTAAGTAGTTGGGAGAAGTTGCAAATATTATTTAAATTTTCAATGTTTCAGTTTGTGTGTTGGTAAATACTACCTTCTTCATGGAGTTATAAATTGGAAAGAATTCATATCAATGATAAAAAGTATAGCTGTTGACATAGAGTGAGAGCTTAATTAAAATAAGCATTTTTAAATTTATTGTTATAACACTATTATAATTATTATGAGGTACTTATTAAAGAAATACTTAATTGGATTATTTGATCCCCTGCTATATAATCTCATATGCATAAAATGCTTAGGATATTTAGTACATAATATGTTATGTTCTAATATAGAAACATGTGTAACTTTTCCACTTTCTCTCCCTCTAATAACCAGAATTTTGGTTATTCTTCTTAGAAGTTGTGCATTAGGTTAAATGAAGTGGCACTGGAGTCATTTCCAAAACTTATGCATGTTTCAAACCAATGAACCAGTACATTATTGTACTGCAGCCAAATCTAATTTTTTTCAAATGACTGATTTAATGTTTGAATGTTTGAAATTATAAAATAATTAAGAAATATTTAGTTAAAATGAAAACATCTCATGAGCATTTAGATGTCCAAACCCAAAGCAGTATAGCCTATAGATTAACTGATTTTGATATTGGACAGACCTGGTTCTAGTCATAACTCCATCACTTATAAACTGTTGGTTTTGGAAAAAAATAGTTTATCTCTTTATTTCCTGTTTTGTAAAGCAGAGGTAGTACTGGCAACAGCCTCACAGTGTTTCTGTGAAGATTGCTTTGCAGATCTTAGCTTATAATAAGTGTTCAATAAATTTTATTGGTTGTTGTTGCTATTATTATATTTGTGATACATCAATCTACATAAAGTTACATGAAAACAGAAAAACAACATTTAAAAGTTTGATTTGATAAATTTATAGGAACTATATTTAAAAACACATTGAAATCAACTAAAATATTTTCTATGTGTATACTCAGAAATACACTATAATCATGATCTCTTTTAATTTTCATGGTTTACTTGTAATATACCATTATATATATAATATAACATTAACTTTTTTCTTTATAGATTTAACTATGACCTTTGGACAGTTCTTGTTTTTTTGATTTAACAAGTTAATTGTCAATAAAATGTCTGATTGAGTCTTTACTTAAAGCCATCTCTTCAGTTATTACAAAAATTTATTTTCCACTTTTGTTATTTCTCTCTTTAGCATTCATTGACATATAATATAGACCTGTTTTTTTTAAATTCCCTGTCTCCTATGACAGAATACAAGCTGAGTAATGAAAGGGAAATGTTTTGTTCACTGATATGTTCCCAGAACTTAGACTGTTGCCTGACACTTAGGACATTAAATAATTATTTGTGGACTGAATTAATGAATGAATAAAATAATCATATATAATAGATTTACAGTTAATAGAAAAAAGACTAAATAAAAAAGAAAGAGAAAGAATTTTCATCTACACATAGTATTTCCCAGTTATGCTGCTACCTTTACTTTTGATTAGCAGACACATATTTTCTTTAAATTAAACAAATAAACTCATCAAATTTTATTGTAAAAATATATGCATTTAAAAAGTATAAAAATATTCATAATATCATCTCATCATCTAGAGATAATAATAGATAGTAACATTTCTTATTCTTGGTTAGTGCCTGGCTCTGTGCTATACATGCCACAGTTAATCTATTTAAACCTCATAAAACTACAAGGTACAGATTATTATCACCATTTTTAGATCAGAAAACTGACATATGTCTATGGCCATGCTGCCTGAATAAACCCAATCCTGTCTGATCTCTGAAGTGAAGCAGGGTTGAGCCTGGTTAGTACTTGGATGGAAGACCACCTAGGAAGACCAGGTGTTATAGCTGTAAAATATAAAAAATAAGGGATTGTAAACTGACAAGGTCCTTGGAATCTGTGAGGCCAACCAAGAGTTGCCTCGCTTAAAAAAAAAGGAAAAAAGAAAAAAGAAAAAAAAGAAAAAAAAAACTGGTATACAAATAGAGTGAGTAACCTTTTAAAGACATACAATTAAAGTGATAAGACTAGATTCCAAATTTAGAATGTTTCCAAATGTTAGCTCTTAATCTTATACTACATAATTAAAACATTTTTTGTGTGTTTCACACATATGCAGATTTTTCCATGCAATTTATTTTTGATGTTTTGTGTTTTCTTATACTATTTTTCTACTAATTCTGAACATTTCCTTATGCATTATTCCTTTATGCATTCTTCAAAGTTTCATTTTTAAATTGATGAATGATATTTAACAATTCCCCTTTTTGCTGGAAACTAGGATTATTTCCTTTTTTTCAGTATTGCCAAGAGGGGCTGGTTACTTTATCTTAATAGTATGATTGAAGCAAGATTCTTCAGTGTAGTAGAAGGGTATGAACATCTTTAAAACTTCAGTTTCTGTTGCCAAATTTTTTTCAGAATGTATAAATTTTTAATCCTGGAAACACTGTTCATAATAGTATTTATATTAGATACTCTTGGTTGTCTTTTGGCATTAACATTTTAAGTTTCATGTTGAAGATGAAAGATTGTGTTTTAATGTTTTAACTTTCATATTTAACATCATTTTTACATCTTTACTGTTTTAATCTCTATAAATTGCCAATTTATGGCCTTTCCCCAAAGTTTTCCTTTCACAGTTATTTGCTTTCAATTTTATTTATAACCTTAACATTTCTCTATCACATAGGTTAAAAAAAATTAATTCCACTCTAGTTTTGTCTTTTAATTTTTTGTTTGTTATATTTGGTGATATATGAGATTTAGCCTTTGTGCAGTTACTTTTATCAATTTTTCCTATGCTCTTACATTATTTCTCTACTTAAAAATTCTTCCCTAGGATAAAATCAGTTATTCGACTTTAACTTATGTTGAATATATTTGATTATCCAAATAATATAAGATCAATTTCAGTATAAATATAAAAGTCTTGTTACTAATTGTCATATCAATGTGCATTAATTTATATTTCTATTCCCTGATGAATTTTGATGATAACTTCTTTACCTACACAATTTTATATATGAGGTTTTCTGCCTCTTTTGGTTTTTTGATCTTTATGTCAATTCCTTATAATCAGTACCTTATTATTACTACAATTTTGTATGATTTATCTAGTAAAGACTTTTATTTTCACTCTTGTTTTAAAAATGCTAATGGTTGGCCTCATTAAGTTAATTTTCCAGATACACTCTAAAATTATTTTGTCAAGACTCAAATAATCTCTACTAAGGTTTTAATCAAAACTGTATTCAATATATACTCTAATGAAGAATTGACACCTTTAAAATATTCAAAATTCTTTCATGCTTTTCAGTCCAATTTTATAGTTTTGTTCATATTGCTTTTGATCATCTTTTGTAAGATTGGGTCTCTGTATATTATGCTGTATATTTTTTAGGGCACTAGCTGAAACCAAACCTAAGCAGTGGTAAAACTCATAATGTCTCATAACCATGGATGTTACATCATAACTATGAAAGTAACAGCATCTAGAATTCAATTAAATATCAATTTATCTACATGGTAAATCACACATAATCACCTCCCCACTCACCCACCACCACAACACACACACACACACATATACATTCATTGGTTTGAACCCAAACCTATGAAACAGAAATCATTTTAGTTGTATTACTTTTTCAAATCCCCATGGAATCAGAAAGGGTGTCAATTTTATTTATCATTATTTTTTTATTTTTTAATTATATTAGGCATACAATGTTATACTAGTTTCAGATGTATACCATAGTGAGTCAACATTTATATACCTTAGGAAGTGATCATCACAATAAGTCTAGAAAGCATCTATGACCAAACAATTATTTCGATATTATTGACTATATTCCAATGCTGTGCATTACATTCCTGTGACTTATTTTATCCTGGAAGCTTGTGTGTGTTAACCCCTTTTCTATTTTCTTCCCATTCCCTTATCAACTTCCTCTTTGGCACCCATTAGTTTGTTTCTATCTATGAGTTTGTTTCTGTTTTGTTTTGATGGTTTTTTTTTTTTTCTTAGATTCCACATATAAGTGAAATCACATGGCATTTTTCTCTCTTTGACTTACTTCACTCAGCATAATACTCTCTGGGTCCAGCAGGGGATCAATTTTAAACAGTAATATTAGTTTTGCCATGTTGAAGTGTAGTTTAGGCTATAAAATGTGGTTTGAATCCTTGTTTTGAATGTCTCGTTTTTAGCAGTGTGTCCTTGAGCAAGTTATTTAATTTCTATAGCTCAATTTTACTTATCAGTAAACGTGGCAAAATAATAAAACTAAACTGATAGGATTGTGTTAATAATTAAATGAAGTAATACTTGTAAAAGTATTTAGAACAGAATCTGGAATGTCAGAATAGTTTGATGCAAGTTGGATAATATTATATAATCATTGACGCTTAGGGAAGCAGCAGAGGACACACAGTATAATACCTTCATTTAAATCATAATTCTAATGCTAGACTAAGTAAACGTGTAGATAGGTATCAAAAAAAAAAAAAAAAGTAACCAATGTGAAGGATCCTTTCGCAAAGAGTTCTTTTAAGAACATAGCAAATAATTCTATCAATGTGAAAAGAGAACAAGGAGAAAGTTTTTGACTGGAGTATTCCCTATGTCTCATCCTGTTTGATTAATCCTTACCTATTAGGTTTAAGCCAAGAAGAACCTCCAACTATAAAACATGCATAAGCATAGAAAAACTCATGGTTATGAGGTTATAACCTGAAGTAGCCACATCGTTTTCTCAACTTTTGTCTAATTTTATAATTGAGGAGTGGAAACCTGGAGTAAGATTCTCTGAACTTTCTGGATATGTATCCTATTAAGGAAAAAGGAGTTAAATATAAATTTAAAACTTCTTATTTAAATATATGTACACATAGTTGCAAGTACATATAACTATACTAATAAAATATACACATTATAAAACAGAAGTAAAAATTTAAAAGAAAAGAAACTGTTTTTAGATGACTTTCAAATCATCATGCTTCATAGTGTTGTTAGTTAATAACTCAATAAAATATACACTTAGGATGAGAGTCATTATTAATGATGGATTCAAATGTATATTTTAAGTAGACTGATACTTATAAAACAATTCATTTAAGAATTTTTGAATGATTAGATCATAATTTTTTTTCTTATTTTTCTTTTAATCTCTTAATGTGGGTGATAGGAAACTCACATTTAGAGTATAGGAATGTAAGTTCTCTTTTCTTATTATTCTCTTGTGCTTAAATATTTAGTATAATTTCTGGGCTATCTTGCTGAGGATTTTCACCAGGCATGTTTGTGTTTTGGGAAATTTTTTCATTAAAACTATGTGTTATAACCCACCAATTTAAATTGCGACAAACAAGTTGTGATCTGTTGAAGTAAGTTAAAATTGAATGGAAGACTGAATGTCTCTAGTACCCCAAATGTGAGGGATGTCCACTCTTTCCACATATATCCTGTGTTGTGTCTGGCATTCCAGCAGATGAGGTTGCCAATGCCAACCCTCATGTTAAAAATTAAGAATGCTATCTTTTTCTTATTTATTAAAAATAAATATTAGCTAAAAATGGAAGTTTTCATATTTCCAGTCCAAACCCTAATAAAACATTGCATTTTTCAAATGGTAAAAATAAAAATTAGTTGTTTATTTACTTTAGGCCATTCGTCATAATGTTAATGTTTTAAGTTCCATAATTTGTATTAGGATTTAGAAATTAAGATATTCAGACTCCGGTGATGTACTTCCACTTGCAGACTGTGCGTGTCTGAGTAGCATAGGAAGGCGTAGCAGACGGGAGCAGAGATTCCCCATGTCTGCCTTTCTTCCGGAAGCTTTCCTCACTTCCAGCTCTTCATCTTCATTAAAACATATTAAAGCATAATTAATATAACATTCAAATGAAGGAAATTTTGTAATTGCCAGTTGTTCTGTAGCCATGGTTACATCAAAGATTTATAGCAAGTAACTCCAGGCTGGGCACGGACAAGAGGTTAGCAGGAACAGCAATAAGAAAATGTTTGTGTGCATGTGCAGGTGTGCTGACGTGAATGTTTGCCAAAAAAAAAAAAGTGTGGGGGAGAGAAAGAAAGAGAATATTCGGTGACATTTAAGGTGCTAATATCTGGAAGTCAACCTTTAATTTGACAGCTTTTAGTGCTAGTTAATTTCATTCATCCAGGCGAGGTGTAGGAAATTTGCAGCACCTTTAAATTATCACGTTTTTCCACACTGCCTCGGGCCTATGTGGAATACCTGAAGCATACATTTTTTTTTTTACCTTTTTTTTTTTCAGGTCAGTTGAAGTAAAACTTTCATTCCCTTTCTCAGACAATTAATCTTTAGCTAATTGAAGCAGGGATGCTGCAGGATGGGTTTCACTGGGGCCTGTAAATCTCATTTAGCAAAGTGAATTCAAGGCACATGCTGCACCTAATGATGTGACAGGTGGACCGCACCGCAAGACAGCAGCCTCGGAAAAGTTGATTCTCATTAGACCCACAGAGTCCTGCAGTCAGGTTTCTGATGGCTGCAGAACACTAATCGCATCTGTTTGCTACTGGGGTGGGGTGGAGGGAAGCAAGGAAGTTGCAGGGTAGGAGGCGGGGGTTTTGAAGGGAAGAAAAGAAGAGGAAGGGGCAAAATTCTCTTCTATTCTTTCACGAGTTAATATCCTTGACTCCTGCCCAAAAAACCAGCAGGTCTACCTCCCACCAAGCGATCAGCCTCCGTTCTGCTGACTCCAACAGGGTGCACCCTTTTTCTAATTAACTAAAATGGCTATGGAAAGCAAAGGAGGCCTTGTGTTGGGTGAACCAATTATTTTGAAGGGTATTAAGTCATCAGATTTACTTTTATCTTGATTGCATTGTGGAAATCGTGCATAATTAATGGTGGGAGCTTATTAGGAAAATGATTAGGCAAATTACACAGGTGTCGGATGCATTTTTTATGATAAATTTGCTAGAACAATCCTGCAATTCCATCTGTTCAGCTAGCATCAGAATGTCACTCTGAAGAAATTAATGGTGCAGAGTTATACAAAGTTACTAGAGGCTTTGGTTGCAGATTTAGGGAAAATATGTATAAATATATAAATATAAATATATAATGCCCAGCAATTTACTAATTATTTGATGTTACCTTTCAATAAATTTCTTATTTAATCTTAAAAGTAAATCATAGTCAGATGGAAACAAAGAAGTAGAACAAATGTAAACCTCATCTCATCAGTTTGATGTGTATGTAAATAAAAATAGTCACAAGCTATAATAACACTTCGCTTTTCGTGATGACTGTAAATGAGCTACCAGCTCACTGGTAGCATGAAATCCTTGTTTTGTTCCAAAATATTCAATATTACCTGCTGCTATTTCCATTTTGTTTCCTTTTAATTTTAAATGGGATCACCTAAGCAGTCATACTTTTTCAGAAGCCTTTGTATAAGTAATATACTTAGTATAGCCATTTAAACTAATTATGTACTATCTGAGGAGCCAGCTTTTTTCTTGAATTCCAGGAGGAAGCCAAAAAGGAGACTTGCTAGAAGCTCTCATTCTACCGAGTCATTTATTAGCTGAAACTAAATCATGCTCATTCTTGTCTATTTATATATGATCAAGTAATGTCATGTATCAAAGTCATATATTAGTTCTTCTAAATTTCCTGATACCATGAATCTCTGATCTGAAATATGAGGTCTAGTACTATTTAGAGATGGTATTAAGTATCAATAAGGGCAATATACATCATAGTGCCTTCTTCAAAAATGTCAGACCTAGTTTTGTTGTCTTATAACACAAAAGTATTTCATTCTTAAATAACATTCAAAATATGTACATAACAAAGACATCAGAAAATGCCTCTAGCTTAAATTATTAGTAGTACTGCTCTAAAAGAGCTAGTCACTCTTGCTGTTATATAACATTATGAAAAGAACTATTGTAATTTTTGTCTTTAGTCTCATCAAATTCCAAAGCAAGTCAGAAGAATAATTATAAATGTTGACATTGTGGATTACCCAGCTGTGTCATTCACCAAAGCAACAATTTTGAGATACAAAGGGGAGATACAAGGCCATCCAGACTAATAGAAAGAATCAACTTCCACGTTCCACATGTGCTTTATTTAAGCTGGATATTCTCAACTACCTGCAACACAGCTGTCTGAGCCTCCTACAAAATGCTCAGATGCAACAAGATAAAAACTTGAAGTCATTATCGCTTCTTCCAAAATAGTCCTCATACTTACATATACAGTTTTTTTTTTTTAAAAAATACCGTTATATCACACTTAATTAACCAGATGCAAAATTTGAAAACCACATCTTTCCTCCCTCCATCTTACTCTAATGTCATATTTACCACATAGTTTTGCCATTTCTACGTCTAGAATACCTTTCACTGTTCTCACTGATACTACTTCAATTCAGAATCCATTGTTTGTTACTTGTATTCATTTGATACCATCCAAACTTGCCCTTTTACAATTAAGCATTCTATATTGGCTACTGAAATTATTTTCTAAAACTCTTATTCAGTAGTTCCATATCATCTATAAGATAAAAATCTATCTTTCTTAGAATAAAAAGTTCATTCATGACTTAATGTTTTGCCTACTTTTCTAGCCTTATCTCTTGCCACTCCTCAGTCATCCTAACTGCCTGTGATTCCCCAAGTACACCACAAGTTTTAATGTCTTTGCCTTTGCAAGTGCTATTCCCTTTGCAAGGATTACCCTTCCTTGATGTTCCACTGTCTGAATAATCTTCCTCCCTCATCAGGTCTCATAACAATGTCACATCTTCTGTGAAACTTTACTGAATCTCATAGATGCAGCTTTACCTTTCCCTATGTGTTGTATTTAACTCAGTATTACCATTTCCCTCAACATGTCTATCTCTTCACTTAGATGTGAGTTCCTTGAATGAAAGAGTCAAGTCTCACTCACCATTTATAGCTATTGCCCAATACATTTTTTGAAATATATAGCAGGTCCTCAAAGCCGTTGTTTCATTCAACATCATTTCAATATAACATTGATAAGATGCCCTAGGAACTTAAATCTTGTTTGTATCAATTAGCCTACGGTAAAATTGGTTTTGTTATACATCGTTTTGCTTAAAGTTGTAGAACCTGTTGACGACATTAAGCGAGGACTTGCTGTAGTACCTAACAAATGCTTGTCAAATAAATGAATGAATTAGGGTATATCGTAGTGTGACGTGGTTGAATAGTAACATCCTAACTTGCTGTAGCCAGAGGAGATGTTGGTTAATTAATAAATGAATTGTCGAATAAAATGACAAGACATTTTATACTAGCAATTCTTGCAGAAGCCAAAAACCAAGGTAAATTTTTTCTTACTTGCATCCCTCTTATGCACACGTACACGCATACACACGTTTACTCACTCACCACAGGAAGCACAAAGAAAAGGTATTTTCTCCTAGCAGCAGCAGAGAGCTGTGTTGAGTGTGCATATAATCTTGCTACTCTGAACATACACCAAGACCAGCAGCATTGGCATATCCTTGTTAGAAATGCAGACACTTAGGACCAACCCCAGACCTACTGCATCACAGTCTACATTTTAGCAGTATCACATAGTGATTAGTAGCATATAATACTTGAGAAACACAGCATTAGAACATACATTTTCACAAACTCTGGAGATTTATGGAATAATAAATAGCAATATTAAAATATTAGTAGATATAATAATATGATGTAGATAGTGAAATTTTTAAATCCAAACTTTGATCAACAGAAAACAGATACTGAGAATTTTCTATATTAACTATAGAGCCTCTTATACAAGGGAGTAGCTTCTCCCATATTCCTAGAGAGCATGAATCAGTATTAAGGGGAAAAGCAAGAGCACTCATTGCAGAACCAAGGATGATAGAAAACAAGGATCTGGACGGGATCATGACATGAGTATTATATATGCCCACTTTTGAGCAAAGCTTATGCCAGTCTCTTAACCCATTTCCCATTTGCCCCAATAATACTCACTAGTGGTGCTTGCGGCTGAGCGCTTACTGGATTACAGTCCTTACCCCAAGTTTGCCACGAAACAGCTCACTTTTATTATTTTCGCATCACTCTAGTGTATCCATAGTCTTTGGAAACAAATGACATAATTCTATTATAGCATTTTATTTTTAGTACTGCTATCTCCATTTACAAAATACAGTAATTCTTGATCACTGAGAATGTCAAATCCTAGAAAATGTAGCATTCCTACGCATGATGTTAACATTGTTCTCAAACAGTTGTTAGCCAAAGTTTCATCTGATGAATCTGATTTATGTATACATTTCTGTTACATAAGGATCAGAGACGAATTCTGTTTAGAAATAACTATAAGAACGGTTTTTATATTTTATTTTCACATTGAAAACCAGTCTGATTTGTTTCAGCCACAAAGAATGTCTTTATGAAAAATTAAATTAACACTGGCAAT
Organism: Eidolon dupreanum; assembly: GCA_028627145.1. NCBI lineage: Eukaryota > Metazoa > Chordata > Mammalia > Chiroptera > Pteropodidae > Eidolon > Eidolon dupreanum. The sequence continues at coordinate 23,609,325 of CM053503.1, read as the reverse complement.
GAGCTGCACTTTTTTTTTTCTGGATGGGAAATAAGTTAAAGAGAAATATTGGAAGTTACTATCCTAATTCTATGTGCATGAGTGTAAAATATACTCACACTTGATCACACACACAACTAATAATGCTCAAATAAATTTTTTTTAATTCCGGTAAAGATTTTGTTGATTGCTGTTCATTCAGCCATTTTCAAATGATTCTTTTGTTTTCTTTTTGAAATTTAAAATAAAAAATATTTTTTTCCAATATTACTAGTAGTACCTGAACCAGATAGAACTGCACTGTGTAGGAAAAATTTACAACATGAGGAGAAACCTTGACAAAATAGGACCTGAATAAATTATATTTCAGTCTAGATGTGACCCAGTGCCATGGCCTAGTTAGTGTCAGACCTACCAATCAAAGGGAAATGGAAGATTTGGTAAGCATATCAATAATTATGACATCAAATGTAATCTCTTCTCAACCAGATATCCAAGACAAACATTTGCTTTTATCCTCTCAGAATGGATCAACAATGTGCCTGGATGATATAGCTTAAATTAATATTTCATTTACTTAAATTAATTAAATAAGGATGAAAAGATGATCTCAGAATTTAAATATTCTAGGCATGAGTATTTTTATATGTAAGAATTGAATGAGTTCTTTAGACATCTTTTGAATCTTTTAGAATATTAAACCTGTCTTTATTTCCTGAAAAACATAACTTTAATTAGGATATGAGAGATTGGCACATTTTCATTTAAGTTTTTTTTTTTTCTTCAGAGATCTATTAAGACTTTTGATTATCCTCATTACCGACCATATTGTTGTGATCAATGTATGTAGAATGCAAAAACTAAAATTTCCTTGTAATTTTTTACATATTTTATAGTATAGTCTCAGTATTTGATTAGTATTATATATTTCCCTAGCCATGATTTCATATTTTGAATCTAGTCAGTTTATGTTATTCAGTACTGATTATGACAATAATTATAATTATTTTGGTCCTCCTAAGTTTTTAAAGATGTTTTACAAGCCATGAAAATATGTAGTAAATGCTTATAAAGTGAAGTATAAATCCTCTGTTGATTTTTAAAATATGTCAAATGCATAAAAATCATATTCAAATGTAAACTACTTTCCAACGATTTTCTTTTTCTTCCAAAAACATGATTTTTAAAAATCAAACATTAACTCCAACTGTGATAATTCACTAAAAAATCTGATATTGTCTCCAATTCAAAGAGCTCAACTGTGTAGTTTCATAACTGAGGAGAGAACTGCATATGTATATACAAAAAGAAATGGAGAATAGAAAATCTTATTTCCTTTCGATTTCAGTGAATATATAACTATCAATAGCTAATTTGTTTAATTATAACAATGAACAGCAATAAACAATCCTTAAGGTTATTGGGATCTAAATAATCAATATCTTTTTAAGCACCACGAAGACCAAAAAGGTTATCATAGGCTATATATATCCCTATGAATGTTACATTGAACATCACCAAACCTCTAAAGAAGATACCCATTATTTCACAGATTTGTATGTTCTAAGTCACTCTTCATGAAAATCTTAAGGAGCAAACCTTATAATAATCCAGTAAATTGTTTCAAAGTCATAGACATCATGTAATAGGGAGTAACAATTTTCTAAATATAAGTTGGTGGTAGAGAGAGAGGTTTTTTCTGAAGATTTTTCCAGTGAAATGACCTCCTACATAACAAAATATAACCAGGAGAGTTCATTAGATATTAACATTTTAAAAGACATCCACTGCTAGCATGATTCATCCCAGAATGTCAAGATTGAGTCTGGTCATCCCTTTTAGGATGATGTACAACTCTCAGGAACATTTCCCTTACACTCATAAGATATTCTCATTCTACTAGACTCAGTTATTAGTAACCTAGGTAGACATCAAATAATGTCTCTTCTAAGATGCGCTTAGAGACCTGAATACACAAAATAGAATAACATCAAGAAATTGTTCATCTGAAATATTCAGAGAACCCACATAAAAGGGGCAATTTCATTTAATGGTGGAGAGCTGATTTTATGGAAGAAAACAAAGTATTCTTAATTAACTCTAGGGATAAATAATTTCCTATACTCCTGAATGCATGAAAAATAAAAGCCCTTTTGTAAGGCCTTTCGTTGAGCATAGATGGTGCATGTGTTTTGAGTGTAATTTTCCCAGATCTTTCGGTTGCTATCCCCCACAGTCAATCCAGCTGCACTTCAATTCTTTACTGGCTGTATGGAACCTTAGAGTAGTACCTCTTCTTAGCCACAGCTCCTTATCTAAAAAATGGGGACAACATTTCTACCTACTTTCTAAAATTATCCTAAGCATTGAATAAGAACATACATGTAAAACATGTAATGCACTACCATCACCATCAAAGTGATTCACAGATTATGTCAGGATTGAGAAGAAGTGAGGACATCAATCTAACCATTACACTTCATTATTTTAAGTTTATCTTTATCATGACTACCCTAAAATTTGATTCCATGAAAAATTAAAGTTAACTTTCTCTCATTTTTTTTCTGTCCTCTGTTTATTTCTCTCTGGTTTTCAGCATCAATATCAATGACATCAAGTGCTAGAATCGAGTTGTGCCTCCCATAGTTCTGAAAAGATAAATTACTTGTGGGGTTATTTTAGCATTTGGCACCTACATGATAAAGGTCTATGCCTTTTATCTTTTTGGTAGCAAAGATCCATGGCTAAGCACAGAAACCAATGTTCATAGACAGCTGTTAGAGAATTGGACTAATGTGGAAACAATAATAGAATGTTAACAAAAACCATTAAATTTAGGTAAGAAGAAAAAATAAGGCAACAATTTAAGGAAGCTCAAGTAAAGGATTTCCATTACCATTTAGGATATGTTCCAGAAAGAAAGGCTCCAGGGAACTTGGATTAATCCATCATTTATCTTACTTATGAGGTGAATCTGTACATGACTTCATTGATCCACAGCTGTGTTTCAGTATCTTACACAACAGTGGATCAGGCAGAAATAAGATTGTGTTGGCAAATGGGCATTAATGGGAGAGACTAGGCTGGAAGTAGCTTCTCAGATTCTTTGTTAGTGTGCCCTGACAGCTTCCACCTGTTTGGTTTTGAACTTGAAGGAAATTTCTCTCACGTGATGATTACCATGGGTTGCCATTCATGTCTGGAATGATTCTTTTCACTTTTCATTGGTCAAATAAAAGAGGTTCCTGCAAACTTAAACTATCAAATCATTTTCTAATCACTGGTTGGCAAGGTTTAAATAGTACAGTGGCTACTTTTTCAGATACTTTATAGCTAATCCATAAAATAAAAAAATAATTTAAACATTTTAAAAAGGCAACTTAAGTTAAAGACAACAATTGAAAAGGAGTAACCTTTTGTGTGAGTAAATCCCAGAGAGGTCACAGAACAAACTCATGTTCCACAGAGCTCAGAACATTTTTCAAATCTATCTAACTCTCCCCTCAAGTTTGAGAAAAGAAACTTATTGGCATTATGCTCCACTCATGGTGAAACGTGAATGTCTTACAGAAGTGGCTTTGGCAACACAAGGTTACTACACATCCTTGAAAACATGTTATCTCACTCGTGTGTGTGTGTGTGTGTGTGTGTTACTTCCAGAACAATCCTACTGGTACACATTTATGGATATCACCTGAAAACATTACCAAAGTAAATTATGTCTCTGTTTCAAAAATGAACTCAGTTTTGGTTCTAGAATGGGAATGCTGAGAACCAGCCAGTTGAGAGATTTGCTTAATTTCTTATATTATTTATTCAGGCAAAATTTTTATTGGAAAGCAGTCTGGTTTTCCAAATAATCAATTTAGGAAGTAGCATAAGATTTCCATTCTGTCACACAGCTGAACTTCCTCCTTTCTCAAAATAAGTTTCAGGTTTACATAGTAATCAATGCCCTTCTAAATCACTGCTCTTGCTTATGAGAGAATTGGAGCATGACTCGAGTATTGACTAGACTTGTACTCCTTTTACCACCAGATCTGAGTTGGGTTGCCCAGGGTGAAATTTCATCTGTGTGGTCACTGGTGGAGAACTGCCATTGGTATTACATCTCTTCCTTTTATGAGTCAGCAGAGATCAACTTTCTCTCCTGCACCCCCTTACTTAAATTACTTACTTTGGTATGAAGAAAGAAAGACAGGTGCATACAGAATAAAAGAAAAGCTACATATTTACATTTTGCATATCTTTTTAAAGCATAGCCAGAATACAAAATTGTTACTTCAAGAATTCAAGATAGAGGTTATTTGGGCAAATAGCCTGACAGGGATTTTAGGAAGGAAGGTGAAGCCTTAAGAACAGAGTTGAGAAGGGAGGAAAAAGAGGAAACCAAACTACCCTGCAGATAAAATGAACAGGAATTAGGAAAGGCAGAGAGGATAAAAAGAGTGAAAAAAAGCAAAACAGAAGAAAGAGCAAGAGCAAAATCTGGACATGTCAGAAAGTTCTGACTATTGGGAAAAGGTGACCAGTGCTAATTTGCCGGCTGCAGTGCAAACCACTCTGCCGCTTCCTGCCACTAAAAGCTTGCCATGCAAATGTACTTTGTGTGAGAGGTTTCAGTGAAATTAAAATATAAAGCCTGAGTTACAAGTCTAAGCAAACATAATAAATACATGAAACCCAAAGAGCCATGTAAAGTGAGATAAGGAAGACTAAAAGATTAACAGAAAGATAACTTGACCACATAAGATACAAAGAATTGGCAACATTCTTGGGGAAGACATGGCATTCTCACAAAATACTGAGCAGGGGCATACAGCAAATTTAAATTAAATAAAAGGACATCAGCTGATATTTGGCTAAATAATTTAAAAAGTATAGTTCTGTCTAAATGACTGAATTAAGCATTTGGAGAACTATACTCATAAATATAGCTATAACCCAGCTCCCCAAAATGACTCGGTTGTGACAAAAAGGATTCTAGTCTTTAGTTACTCCATTTTATCTAAAGTGTGAAATATCTACTAAATATAGTATGTGTAAAAGTAAGGATTATTTCAGTGCAAGTGACAAAAAGCAAACATGTACTAGCAGAAATACGAAAGCAAATGTATTGGTAAAGAGCTTTAAGATTCAATAGCCCAAATAATGTCATCGTGTTGCTTTTCCATCTGTCATCTTTAGGCAGTGCTTTTCAGCCTGTTGCCTCGATTAAGGCAGACCCGTCCCGTGTCGTGATAGCAATGTCTACCTGCAACTCTAGCTATCCCAAGGGTAAAATAATTTCATTCTTGAAAATATCAGCAAAAATACTGTTGGCTTAGTTAGGGTCCTTTGTCCATTCTTAATCCAATCAGTGTAGCAAAGTAAAGCTCCAAAAAGAATTTGGAAAAGTAGATTGGGTCAGGAATGCTAAACTATTTTTAAATTAATAAGATCTAGTTTACTTACAAGTATGCAGATATGAATTTGGCAGTAACTCTAGTCTAAAATCCAGAAAAAGGCCTAAATGCAATTATCATAACAAAGAGTTTTAACTTTATTTGTTTTCAGATTTGCTTTATTCACATGTTTTTGGTCAGTTGCTCTTTCACTGTTGATAGTTTTCCCAATGAATGTATTTTTGGAAAGATATTAATAATGAATAAGGAAAAAAACTTGTTTTTTTTAAACTCTAAACAAGCATATGTGTAGCTCTCTGTTTTATATTTTTATTTGTAGTAGATTTCTATAATCTTTATGTGATCACCTTTCATAACACAGATGAAATTTTTATGAAGATATATACAAAATGTTATTACCAAACAAAATTCCATAGTTTCTAATATTTTACAAAGATAATACTTTAAAATTAATAAATTAAAAAACTGCTTATATAGTCTTTATAGATAATTGTTTCACTCTATTGTCATTTCAAATCCATAATTAATACTTGGATTCTCTTTGTTAAATTATTTAAAAAAGTAAATAACAAAGAGATGATTTTGTTACTATAGGTGTAGCATTTTAAAAGTTAATTTTTCCCCTTTTTCCTCAAGTGTAATGTCCAGAATACTAACAATTATAAAACATAAATGGGCAAATGAAATATAAAATACAGCAAATCAAAGTTTACTAAGTGCATATAGTGAATACATATATGTGTGCATATAACAGGACGAGATGGGATGGGAAAAAAAAGAGTGAATTATGTTCAGCTATTCATGCAGAAGAGGCAATTGCAGTAATAGTTTATATAGACTTATTTATAAACATAACAGCCTTACATAACTTAAATAATTTTTATACTGTTTAGTTCAAAGAACTGCCTGACTTTGCCAAAAATAGGGAAACTTAGTAAAAGCAAACAAAGTAATATATTAATACAATCGTAAGGCTACATAAATAAATTTTCAATATTTATTTGCAATGTGAATTTGTTTCCCATTTAAGCATAATCACAAGTTTGGACCAGAAATACATTGAAAGTCATTATTCACTTTATAATATCATTTTTACACTGCAGAAATATGGGGGGAAAAAGTTCCTTAAGCTATTTTCTATATTTATTTGGAAGTTAATAGCATAAGGAAAAAATAATGTTTAGCTAGAAGAAGGAGATAAGGAGGATTCAACATGTTTATCTCCACATATAAAGGATTCATTCATCAAACAGATCAGCCTTATTTCTATAGCTAATAATTATAGAACTGCAAGAAATGTATGGGGGAAAAAAGTGGGATATGAGCTTGGAAAAAAAGGATACAATTCCAGCAGTCAGGGCTGTTCAAAAATGGAACGCAGACTTCAGAAATAATGAATTCCTTGTCAATGGAATTGTGTATGACACTGAATGGTTCAGATATCATAGAGAGGATTCTAAGCTGTGAATTGGGGTGGGGTATACTAGATGAGATCTACGGATTTCAAATCTCCTGATTCCCAGATGCTATTAATTCTTTAATCAAGAATCTGAAGATAGATACTTTTCAATTGTCAAAAACAGGTGCTTACCAAAATCACTTAAAATAAATGATAAATAATTCATGAAACTATAATGGGAAATCATGTTTTTAAAATAAAATTCCAATTTACATGCAGTCTCCCAGGAACAATACCGATGTCTTAATTGGCAAGTAGTTTTTTTGGGGGGACAGGAGAGGCAAAGTTCTAATACATCATTCATTCAGACAGGTAGCCAGTCAGGCAGCCATTTGTCCATTAACGTATATTGAGCGGCAAATATGGCTCAGGTGGTTTGCTAAGAGCATGAGATACATGATCTTGATAGACAATGGCCCCTGCCATCATGCAGCTCTCATTCTAGTGGGGAAGCCACACAAAAAGCAACTTATCAAATGTATCAATTAAAATGGGGAGGGTGTTAGATACTAAGCATAGTCAAGAAATGCCTTTATGAAGAGCTGACATTTGTTTTAGAACTTGAAGTCTGAGGTGTTAACTTTGTAAAAAGAAGAGCAAGGAGCATTTGTAAGAACAAGCGAGGCAAAAGTCTTGGAAGCAGCAAAGAGCAGGCCAAATCGAAGATATGAAAGGAAGTCTTAAAGGTTGAAGTGGGAGAGAGGAGAATGACATAAGATACAAATGTAGAAGAAAACAGGTGCCAGATTATGCATGTATGGAGTTTGGATTTTATTTTAAATGCAATAAGAAACCATCAAATAGTTTTAAGTCAGGAAGAAACATGACTTGATTTCTTCAAAGACTTCAAAGGCAGATGAGTAAGGAATGTATTGAAAGTGAGAAAGAGTAGAAGCAAGAAGATGGAGAAAATAAATGGATTTCAGATATAATTTCAGGTAAAATTGATAGGCTGTGCTGATAAGTTTAAGAGCTGTCTTTCAGGCAATATTGAAACTTTAAACCAGTTTTGGACCTCTACTAAATAATGACAGAGTGGTAGCAGCCCAACTATCTCTTACTTTTTGTTAACAATAAATCCCCACTATATAAGAGCCAAGAAGACTAACAGTATTTTCCCTCAGTAAACAGTAATATTGTGCTCACCAAAAACAAACAAACAAAAAATATATATACATACTATATGTGAATATATGAGGTGATGGATGTGTTAATTAAGTAGATGGGAGAAATCCTTTCAAATGTATATGTAGATCAAATTATCACAATACACACTTTAAATATCTTACGAATTTATCAGTTATATATAAAGCTGAAAAAAATTAATATGCTGTATTGATTAAATGAATATAGGTTTCACTAATTTCCTTAAATATATTACAACCATTATAGATACTGGCTACAAATTGTGTGGCAAATCAGTTAATAAAAGTTATAAATGAATAATGACCTTCATCTGAATAGCAGTTTAACCACAGTTCTTTCTCATTTATTTTCTTTGAGATACTACAAATTTGTGCACGAGGTATTATGATCCCAGTTTTACAGATGAAATAACCAAGGGTCACAAAGTTTAGATGACTTGCCTAAGGTTACAAAACTAAAAAAGCAACAGCCCTGGTGCTCAAACTTAGATCTTCTGAATCTTAACTATGAAGTCATTCCAACATGTAACACTGTCCTCTCAATGCAAATTGGATCTGTCATACTTTATCTCATGCTTAAATATGAATTTGTGCAAAGTGACTATTTTGAAAATTGCTTCTAATACCCAGCTAGTAGGAATAGTCACAAAAAAGAGGAAAGGAATTTAGCCTCTTTAGTCAAACCTTGGCCCTTTCTGTTTAGACTGCAAATTAGTACTGATTGTGATAGAGGTTTCCATGGTGTAGGCACTAGTCTCTCATGAACTGAACTTACACCATCAACATTTAAAACTGAAAGCCGTTAGACATCAGTAACTTAGGTCACTGTTGTTATCATTAAGAATTCACGCAGCACTTTATATTTGGAAAGAGGTCAATGAAATGTAGACAGATTTGAGTGATGCTTAAGTGGACAAATCTGTCCTGGCATCTCAGCATCACAGTAGCTTCATAATAGAGTTTTCATTCTTTTTGATTTATGACAGAATATAATATTTATAACATAGTTCACAGTTTAAAATACAGAAACAAGAAAAACATCATTTTTTTTTTTAAGTTAACAGCTTTATCATTAACTATTCCAGGGCATCAGTAAAGCTATTAGATCTAATTTATTTCTTGGTCTCTAGTCTTAAGGGAAAAAAAAAAAAAAAAAAAAAGACAGAAAAACATTAACACAGTCTTATTGAAACAATTTAGAATAGTTTTGATGGTTGTATTCTTTGAAATCAAGGCACATGTGAGTTTCCATTTTTGTGTGCCAGCACCATAATAATTCTCTTACTTTAGATATGCCACTTTTCTCTGCCTTTGTTTTATAACATTTTTGGAGGGATTAAAGAAAACATAAGTTAAAAAAAGAAAACATACATGGGCATTACTCATTATTTTTGGTCACCCAATCTCTGACTTAGCTCCAATTAATTGAAGCTGTTCTTTCTTTTCTGTCTTCTCTTGTAACTATGATGCAGTAATCTGATCTGTTATTCGTCAATCACCAAAGTTGCCCTAAGAATTGATTCAACAGCTGCTGATGCAAAGAAGTGGTGAATCCCACAGAAGTGGCAGCAGCTATATCTACTTTTCCAGGGGCAGAGGTTGACAGTGTTGGTATCAACATCCACTCTCTGATACCCATGGTGTGAGAGATGTACATGTGGGCACCTGGAACACAGATGGGGAGGAAGTGGCATATCGCTAAACCAGTCTGCTGGTTTATATTAATTTGAGGATATCTCCTGGTTCTTTGCCCTTTCTAATGGTACTTTTAGTTTTTCAAAACCTTTTAAAATAGCTTTATCTTTTTGGTAAATCATCTCATGTTTGAGATGCACCAATGAACCTTAACTTGTAATAAAAATAGTGAACTGGGCACATACCAACAAAGGTAATAACTTTGGAGTTTATGAAGAACTTTCTTATATATTATTTACCTTAACCACTAGGGTAACACAGTGATGATTAGCAATTTACAGTTGAAGGAACTGGTGATCAGAGAGGTCACATGACTTCCTAAGAATACATTTGGGAACCAGCAGACTTAATCCTTTATTTTTCCTGATGCTGTATCTGGTATATTTATTAATATACCACACCTTTTCAAACATGGCATTTATGTAGACTCTGGGATGCTAGTCTTGACAAAGACCAATAATGCATCTTTAAGTCGTAAGATGTTGCAAGTCAGACAACCACATTTATACAGAACATCCAGCCACCTTAAAATAATATGCTCGTTACAGTTATTATAACAAAGCTTTGTATAAAGTTAGTATAAAGCAGGTATTTTGATGTCTCTGTCAGTCTCCAGTTTCCTATCATGCATGATAAAACATAAATGTATGATTTTCTGGTTTTAAAAGTACATGGAAACACACCATTAAAATGTAAAAATCTCACATTTAATCTAAAATATTCCAAATTAATTTTAAAATTCACTGACTCCTATGGCATACAAATATGAATGTAAGTATATATTTAGAAGTATTCAAATATATGATTTCCTAGAAATTCCCCATATTTAATTCAAACTACATTATGCTACAAACACATTATTTACTTATTTCCTTAAAAATCCACAAATATTTAACTGCCAGCAAATAACTCAGTTATGAAAAATACTGGTAAGAGTTTAAATTGATACAACAACTTTGAGTTATGGCATTAACTTATAAAGTCAAATATGTGAAAACCCTGTAACTCAGAAATACCATTTCTGTGTACAAACCTAGAGGACCTCATGCATCATCCAGCTGTGAGCTGTATACAAGAATATTAATTGTGGAACTGTATATAACAAAATACTGATTAGCAGGAGAATGGATAAGTTATGATACAGTCTTAGAATATAAAGCATTGAAAAGAATAAACTACAGCTTTCAACAACACAAATAAATCTCAAATACACAATGAGCAGAAAAACAACAAATCATAAAATGAATCATACTTTATGATTTTATTCATCGTAGTTCAAAAACAGACAAATCTAAATGATAGTTTTTGAGAGTTGTATATAAATATAGTAAAACTCTGTAAGGAAATAAGTTTTTGATTAACAAAAAATTTAAGGTAGTTTTGATCCCTGGAGAAGTCAAAAATGTGAAGATAGCCTTTAAAAAGATATTTGTAGTGTGATTAAATGAGTGATTATTTTATTATTTTATTGTAACATAATAATTTAAGCTATAAATGTAACATAATTCTTAATATATCTTTTAAGTGTAAATATATATGTTAAGTACCTATTAATGACCTTGAGTATTTTTTGAAAGGGCTCAAAGGACTTAAACAGTTTATATTTATGGGACAATTTTATTATAGGCAAAGGGTAGAGTACTTCAACAGCAGAAGAGTATGCATTGAAAGTATCTGGAGACTTCAGTGCAGGCTTCTTTGTCTTCCTGTTACTGGTCAAGTTGCCTAGAACATCAAACTGCTACCCCATGCCTCAGCACCAGAAAGCCCAACCTCTGTTTGTGGTGGGAGTCTCATAGTGAACTGGTCACATAGGCACATTCCAACTACCTGCACTTCCTTAACCATTGAAACCACATTTCCCAGACTCCTGCCCTCTCCCACACCTCACCCCAGTCCAGACTCTTCCAAAGCAGATACAAATCATAAATTCAATTATCATTACTAAGCAATGCTGACAGGCTAGTACAACTTATAGAAGAATAGGAAACCTATAGCTACAGAACATCATTTTTCTTAAGTAATACATTCTATAGAATTTTTCAAGTCAGTAGCTGCGAGTGTAAATGTGAGACTGATCCAGACCAAATGCGATTAACCCATGCTATTCAGTACATATTAAGACACATGTGCACCATTGGTATGGGAGTATTGACTACATGTCAAAAACATATTTAAATTTATATGAATAATTATTCACAGGCTTTCTGCTTCCACTTCTGTCTAATCTTGATGGCTAAGCCACTTAACCCATAACTCTATGCTTAATCCAACTGCTAATTTTGGTACCATCCCTGTTCCTAAGCAGAAGCAATATAGGGAATATCTTTCTCAATCAGCCCCAAATCTGCCTTGTCACCAATCCCTTTTAAAAGTTTTGTTTTGTTTTAACTATGACAAAAATAAGTAATACCACTTATTAAGGACTTTTCGCATTTAGTATTGGGTTTAAGTACAAAACATTTATTATTTCATTCAATATACACAACATGAAGTAATGAGGAAATTGAGACTCAAACCATTTAAATAACATTTCCTAGATTATATAACAAACATATCAGTTGGGAATGCATTCAGCTGCTAGTATTAAAAAACTTGACCACAGTATGTTAAATAAATTGGGGCTCATTTTCTCTCATAATAAGAAGTATATAGCCCTGGCCTACGTTGCACAATGATGTCAGTACTCAGTTCTTTTTGATGCTTTGGGTTTTTTGTTTTTGTTTGGGTTTTTTTTTTTTTTTTTTTGGTTTTGTTTGTTTGTTTGTTTTTTGATAGCTGCTAAAGTGATATGCATTATATTTGCATTTGAAGCAAAAAGAAAGGAGAAAGGGACAACACCTGAGAAAAAAATGTCTATTTTATCATGGAAGCAAAATTTTCCACAGAATCTCCCAACAAATTCTACTTGTCTCATGTGGAAGAATAGTATTTACCACTCAGCTGCAAAAGAGCCTGGGAAAGACAAGGAAGAAAAGCTTTGGAATTGGGCGCTGATTAGGCTGACAAGAGTGTCTGCCTAGCAAGTAAGTGGCAGGGCCTGAAGTCAAAGATACCACATTAAACAGATTCTCCCCTCATTATCTTCAAATTAAACCGATATTCTCACTCAGTTACCAGGTTTTCTTTGTACTGTTTTAATTTTGCATGTAAGTCCTTACTTTGATTCCCTACCAAGAACACTAATTTCTCTGAGAACACAGTTCTATCATCCCCCATTCCTCTTGTTCTCCACTCACTAAAAATAACTATGTACCTTTCTGTTTCTACAATATTTTATTTTTTTGCATTGTTTATGAGCCAAATCTGGCCTAATCCATCCTTCTATTTAATCTGGATATGGCTATCTGTTCTTCTCATTAGTCTACTCACTCCTCCCTGGATGTAAATCCAGCTTTTTCTCCTTCCGCTGGTTCATTTGGTATGCCTGGAATGACTTTTCTTTTCCATCTGCAAATGTCCACCCAATGTTCTACCACAGTTCAATCTCATTATTAAAACTGTCTTAGAATCCTACAGCCTACATGGATCACTGTTTTCTCTGAGGTAAAGTAGAATTACTTTCTACTCTTCATTTGAAAAATAATATCTTGCCCTAATCAGTTTTTATATTTGTTACTTATCAAATATATCATGATTTAACTTTTCTTGTGTCGAAATATACAGAAAACTACAAATCATAAAATAGCAATCATTCATATATTTAGCACCAAGAATTAACTCTTTACTCTCTTGTCACAATTGTTTTTATTATTTGTCCCATGTGCATACCCTCTAGAACTCACAACTGGTGCATGCATATATATATTTAATAAAAAATAAATGTATGTATATTATTCTTTAAAAATTAATGACATTTAAAAATCTACCTTTGCCAATACTTTAATCCATTCATGTCCCCCATCTATTCCAAGAGGTAATCCTCTCACAATTTCTGTGCCATTTTTAAAAAATTTTTTAAGTGTAAATACATCCATCTATATCCATGTACATTATATTATATATATTCTACATTGAAAATTACACTAATAGTATAATTTTTCAACTTCGGTCTTTCAGAAAGTTTTAGAAATAAATAAATGCACAAATAAATATTTATGTGTGTACGATGGTTAAATCTGATTTATTTCCATGACCTGCTGTATAGTAAAACATTGTATACATATACCGATATTATTAATTCTTCTTCTAGTGATGAGTAAGTAAATTTCTGTTTTTCACCATCACAGGCAACACTTGATCAGTTTAGTAATGTACCTGTGCAAAATGTTTTTTAAATTATATGAAAAAGCTGAGTCGATGAATATTAGGAAATGAGCTTTTTGATTCCACTAGATTATTGTCATGTTACTATTCAGAGCATCTGTTTACTTCATTAATATATAAGTGTATGAGAGTACACTCTTCCTACATTCTTGCCAGTCTTTAATAATGTTAGATTTTATCAATTTTTCAGTCTGATAAGTGAAATAGCATATCATTGTTATATTAGTTGGTATGTTTCTGATTACCAGGGTGGTTGCTTTTAAAAAAAATAATTGTCATAAAACATAAAATAAAATTTCAAATTATAATATAAAATTGAAAATATACTTATTTTCAAAAATTGTGTCATATTTGCTTTCAAACTTTTATGGCTTAAAAGAAATAAAACATTAATGATAAAGTTGAAAGCTTCTAAGATTCCTTTTCTAGTCACATTCCTCCCTGTATTCTCAGAAACACCCATAGTCATGCTTTTTAAAATCTAGTTTATTTTTATACTTTTACTGTGTATATATGTAATTATAAAAAGTATGTAGTGTTGTCATATATGTCTTAAAATGTCCACAATATAATTTTTCTAAAGCTTATTTACTCAACTTTCTGTTTTTAAGATCTAAATAGATGGAAACACCTTTAACATTTTTATACATGTATTATGCACATATGAGTTTCTGTTATAGGTTATATAATTACAAATGGTCTTTCTATACTTCAGCTTCACTTAATATTATCAAATAGCTTTCAAAATCATTGTATGGTCATACTTTCCTTCTTTTTTGCATATATGGTCATTATTTATTGGATGACAGACATTTGTGAAGTTTACCTCCTTGGATACTGTATATTTTTATAATACTACAAATATTCTTCAGCTTTGTTCTAGAGCTCAGATAAGTTAATTAGAAGCATTTTAATCCTTTTGAGCTTGCTTTTAATCTTTGTGAGGTGGGATCAAGAGTAGCTTTTAATTTAGGGTTAATATTTCCCCCACCACTTAGGCAATATCTTTCAGAGAGGGACTCTGCCCAGCATTCCATGAACTTTATTTATTTATTTTTTTTCTTTCCCACTTTGGTTGTTAGGAACATGAATTCTTCCTAACTCTATATGAGCCTCAAAGATGGTTCCTCTAGTCCTTTTGAGTGCTTTTTTCTCCCATCCTTAGCTAATTTTCTTACATGTATGTGCTGTCGGTATTGTGCTGAATTACTCAAGGGGTATCCTCTGCAGATCCCCAGAGTACTCTCTCTGCAGCCCTCTTTTTTCCTGATATTCTGATCTGAAAACTCTACCTGCTTTTGCCTCCCTGAACTTCTGGCTTCTTGCGCTCTACTGCTTCTCTCCTTACCTGTGCTGCTGCCTCTTCAAACTGGCCTCACCTTATATGACCCCTTCCTCAAAAATTAGGGTCTTTTGTTACCTTGATGACCAATGTTTGAAAACTGTTTTATCATATTTTTATGAGTTTCTTAGTTGTTTCAGAAAAGAGGGTAAATCCAGTCCAAGTTATTTAACTGTGGCTTATAGTAGAAATCTAACTCACTGAATTTTTAACATTGTAATTAACCTTGCATACCTGGGATAATCAAATGAGACCACAATATAATTTTTTCTACATTGTAGTATTCACTTTGTCAGTTGTTTAGTATTTTGAATCTTTATCGTATATAAGATAGTTTATAATATTTTCCTTGCGTTTTTCTCTCCTGCTTTTGCTATCAAGACTATAACTCTCTCCAGTGTTGAAAACAGTTATAGGTTAAATTATCTCTTACTTAAAGACTTAAAAAAACTTATCTGTAAGAACTTTTTGAATTGGTTATTTTAGATTCAGGAGATGTTTTATAACATACATAATTACTTTTGTCTTAGTTGTTTTTTTGTTTGTTTGTTTCTTAATTTCTTATGTATCATCTACATAAATTGTCCTTACCATTCAAGTTTCCAAATACATTCACGTAGATTATTTATTCTATATTCTTTTGGTTTGAAAGTGTTGAACCTATTTGTAATTATTTCCCGTATCTTTTAAGCCTAATAATTTATTTATGCCTTCTCTTTTATAGTCTTGCTAGAGGTTTTATTTGTTGAACCTCTAGTTTTTATTTCATTCATTAATTTCTTCTCTTATTTTATTATTTCTTTATTCTAGTTAACTCTATTTTAACTTAAATGTTTAACTAGCTTGGTCTAAATGTTTCATTTTATCTTTTAATTAAATTTATAAGGTTATAGATTTACCTTTAAACAGCATTTACCTTTACCCACAGTATGGGTTATTTTCATCTAATTATAAAATATAGGTTTCATAATGCTCATTGTAATTTCTACTTTCTTCTCTTTAGGAGTGAACTATTTAGGAGTGAAATTTTAGTATCTAGATATGTTTGCTTTTAAGCCATATTTTTGTGTGATACTTAGTTTTTTAAAATTTTGTTCATAAAACATGATGAATTATTAAAGCTCAGAGAAAATTAATAAGATATTCTTTGTGATTTTTATAATACTCCTGCTAATGTTTCATGAAAGCTATAAAAAAGAAACATTTTCTTTTTGTCATTCTCAAGAATCTACTTAAACATACTAAATCGAATTATAGTTCAAATATTCTGTACCCTAGGCAGTTTTTTATGTTTCACCTAAAATTTCTGGCAAATTTATGTTATAAGTTTTACCATGATGAAATGTTCTTGTAGTTCTGTTACTTGTTTTATGTATTTCAAAGATACATAATTAGGTGCCTATATATTTACTATTGAATTATCTTCTTCATAAATTTTCGTTTAACTTTATGTTGTTTTTTATCTATAATGGGCTTTTTTTGATTAAATTCTATTTTTAAAGGTATTAATATTGTAACATTATTTTGTTTAGTATTTGCCTCACATATAAAAAATAATTTTCAATTTTTTCTTTGTCTTGTTTTAGGTTTGTGTCTAGTAAGCACAGATAATAGGACTTAGTTTTAATTTTTAAATCAATCTTATATGCCAGATATTAATAGGTGAATTTATTTAAAATATAATGATTGGTGATATATCAAAATCTATCTTTTTATTTTTGTTTTATCATTAATTTTGTTTTATTTTTCTTCTACTTGTCTTTTGTTGATGTGATAAACTTTATCTGTTCCCTACTTCATTTTTTCCCCTCTACTGCAGATTATCTTAGAAGCTATAGATTACATTTTCATCCGTATAAGTGGTTACCCTAAATTTTTGTCATTCACACTTCATTACACACATTTTCAAATAAAGTTTAAACATCTCTATTTCTTCCAAAGAAACATTTTTCTCAGAATAATATTACCTATTGTACTGGGAAAACTTGTCCTTTAAAAAAATTTTTTGTACATCTTTTCCTTGTTTTTATGAATATGAAATCCCACTTGCTTCTAGCAACACTGTTCCTACCCTGGATTCTATCCATCCTTCAGAGAACTAAGAGATGCTAAACTCTGCATCTCAAGCAAGACTTTCATTTCTCTTTATTCTCTCAGAGCTCACAACCTCACTACCTTGTGTCTGTCAGGACTATCATACCCTTTATTTTCATTCACTTCAGTCCCTAAAGAAGATGTTCTGTCATCTCTCATTAGCTAGAATCCCATTTTTAAAAGGTTCTGTGCACTCCTATTATATCCCCATCTCCTACTCCTCTCCAACTCCCAAAACTCTTCTATTGTTCAGCCTGAAACTTAAGGATCTCAATTTCCTTTATTCTTAACACTTCTCTGAACATTCCCTTCACCTTTCTGTTTGAATTGAAATCTGATAATTTTCTAAGCACACTGGTTTCTTTGCAGTTCACTCAGGTGGTATGTTTTTCTACCATAATTTCCAAATTACCAACTTCGGAAATGTAGTAAGTATCCTGATTGTTACTTCTAGACTATTTTTCCTTCCTATGCCATTTATTACAAATAAAAATGGAGGGAAAAATCTTTTTACATACATAGAAATATTTTTGTCAACCTTTGCTTTTTTTTTTTTTTTTGCAGTTATCTATGGAACTCAGCATTTCTTTTCATTTATTGGTTGTTTTAGCTTCATAATAACTCTCATTGTTTTCCTGTCAATATTCTTGATGACTTTAATAAACAGTCCAGATATGGCCTCTCGGTTGCTTAACCTTCTTTATTCTAATGATCTTAATCTATCTCTGCCTCAATCATATACTTCCAGATTTAGATGCCATATTCTTCTTTTACCAACAATTGAAACTCCTCCATGATCTCAGTGGTAATAGTTCCTGTCTGACAGTCTCTGATTTTTCCAGCTGATACTCTCAATTCAATCATTTTTCTTCATGACTGAGAACTATAACCTTTTTCTCTAAAAAAATGTTCACTATACCTTACCACCTCCTGTCTCATTAGTTGTGTTTTGATTGTAGTCCATGGCCCATTATTAAAACTATTTTATGCTCATTCTTCAGTAATCTAATCAAGTCTTATAACTTTGATGCTATGTCTCCCAAAAATATATCTCCATCCCAGACAAAGGTCATGAGCTCCAATTTTTTTTCCCAACCATGTCCTTGCCATTTCCACCTGGATTTCAAGTAGCCTAACATAAACAAATCTGAAGTTTTAGTTTTCTTTTTCAAAAAGAATCCTCCTTAATCTTCTCTAGCTCAGTAAACAGTAATCTTCACCCTCAGTTGCTCAGATCAAAATCTTAAAATCATTCTTGACACCTCTTTCTGTCCCAGTTCACATCAAACTTATCAGCAAATCCTGCTGACTCTGATTTCAATGTATGTAAAATATGCAGTCCTATCTCTTAACTATCTCCACTTCATCATACTAATGCTGTCAAGATTATTGCAATAGCCTTCTAACTTAAGAGTCTGCAAACTATTGCCTGCAGGCTAACTTATTTGTTCATATTATTTGCACATTTTGTTATGGTTTGTTGATCTTTTGTTCATTGATATATAGGTAATAGTCAAATATTCTGTATATTGATCATTTGTCTGTGGTATATTTTGCAACTATTATCTCCTAAACTTTAGCTTAATTTTTACATTATTTCTGATGTTATTGGTATGTAATTTTTTCTCATTAAAAAAAAAATGACCAGCTAAGTAAATTTTAAGTTCCCTGAGGACACGGGCCTTGCCTAATACAACATTAGTATCCTACACATGATGGGTGCTCAATCAACATTCATTGTTTGATTGATTCCAAATATTGCATTTCACTTGAGTTTCTATACACAGCATACAGGTAACAAAACAAAAGATTTGATGGTCTATGCTAGCACTGACCTGTACCCTATCAGCAGTTAGAAATAAGCTTTGGAGGATAAGCTGGTTTCTCATGTTCCACTGTGTCAGAACTCAGGTACACAGGGCAAGAAGTAGGAAGCAGCGTATAAATGCACAGAGGATTCCAGACAGAATCTTAAAGTAGTAAATGCACTTTCAAAAATGAAAAGGTTTACTTCAAGGTCCTGGTTTCTTACACTGTTAGAAATATTATTTGGGAAAAGTCTTTTAAAGAAGCTTTGTTCACATAGTATGAAATTTTATACACATAGGGCAGTCAGGCTACTAGGGACTAGTTTTGTATTCTATAATTCATTTGCCACCTTCAACTGTTAGCCTGTATGTATGTTTATGTAAGACTATATTTTACATTTATTAACAGATCAAATAATATATATGCAGCACCAAGAGAAAGTATTCCTACTGCCCCTGCAATAATATCATTCACTACAAATTTAAAGAATAGGAGAAATGACTGCCTAGCCAATGCATTTCTCTGTCTCTCTGTCTCTGTCTCTGTCTCTGTCTCTGTCTCTGTCTCTGTCTCTCTCTCTCTCTCTCTCTCTCTCTCTCACTCTCTATCTCTCACACATACACACACAAGAAATAACTACCTTGGAAGTTCACTAAGTTTATAATCCTGTAAATGAGTTCTAGAGATATAAAGAGAGTCAGGAGGGACAACATCGGAGCAAAATAAATCTGAGGGAAGGAGAGAAGGGAAAATGTACAGTGCTATGTATTCACTAACATGAAACACACACTTGATTTTTATGTATAAGCTTCATTTGCCTATTTCATCTGTGTGTCTAATTAGGAAAAATAAAAAATATTTTCTGAACATCATTGAATATAGTGGAAAACTATCATCTTACGTAGAAAGAGTAAATATAATATAGGGGACTACTCTGGGAATGGCAGACATAAGAGCAGATAGAAATTGACATTAGGAAGATAACTACTCAAAGAGATAAGACAGAGAAAGAGGAACAGTGATGTACAAAGAGAAGAGTTAGAGATAGCCAGTTCTGAAATGAAAGCTAGGAGGAAATGATAACCTGATACTAAATGATCTATATACTTGGATGTTATTATTGCCAATTATTTACTACACTATGAAATATGAACTTGTATTCTCAAATATGTATGACTTTAAGAATCATCCAGAGAGCTTGTTGTAAAAATGATTTCCTAGCTATAGCCTCTACCTCTGAACCTCCACCCCACTTTATTCTTCAGGATAGCATGTTGGCTTTATTATTTATTTATTTATTTAAAATATGCTTGCCTGTATGTGTATATGGATAGATAAATAGGTAGATACATAGACAGATGACAGATTGATATAATAGATAGTTGATAGGTAGGTAGGTAGATAGATGGTAGATAGATAGATAGATAAATAGGTAGATAGATGGATAGATAGATAAAGATAGACAGATGTTTAGGTTCAGTAGGTGATCCCGATTTCCATACAGGGACTCATACTGACTTTGTTGGGCAATGAAAGCAAAAAGGTCACTGTCCCTCTTTCTGTCTCCTTGTGTTTCCTTCACAAAAAGAAAAGATACTAATTACATTAAATGGACTTTTAGTCCTACCATTAAAATATGGGCTCTGAAGCTCTTTCAGTAGGTATAGCCAACTTGCTGCTTTCCATCATCCCTTTAATAGAGATTATTTTGATCACTTCAAGTATTTGTTTTTTATAATCAAATCGTGGTGAGGTTTTGGACTTAGAGAAATTTTTCTAATAATTTCTCATGAAGTAGTTATACCTTTCTCAAGTCTCCACTGTGACTCCCTCTGTAAAACAGAGGTAATAACACTGATCCATCATGTAATTATGAAAGAGTACAGATAATGTGTATGATTTTCTTTGTAAACTAGTCGAAAATATTCTTTATATAATTATCTAAAGGTGGAATTGTTCTTTGACTGTCCAGCCAGACTTCAAACATTGCCTGATGCTTTTGATCCACCTTGCAAAACAGATCACGCTGTAGTGATGTTTAGTCTTTGGGTACAGCCCCAAATTTTCAGACTTCTAACAAGAGCTTAGAGATTTCAGTTAACCATTTTTTTACATTTTTCCAATTCTTTGTTCCATCGGCTTATAAAGAGAAAGGGAAGATCAGCCCGATCTATATTATTGGAAATTATTCTGTGAAATGCATCATTGGCTATCAAAATAAAATACAGTCAAAGACTTCAGTTTACTGAACCAAAGTAAAAAGAAAAAGAAGGAAACTATCTTTTTAAAAATAATTTTATGAAATTTACCAAAGAAACCTCACCTATCTTATTAGCTATGTAATTTTGGAATAGTTACTCATTTTCTTCATATTTAAAACAATTACAATAATTATTTCTACCACCCTTGATTATTATAAAGATTAAATGTCATTATTTACATGGAACAAATAATATAATTCCTGGCATATTTTAATTGCTATGCAAAGTTAGCTATTTTCATTAATCATATACTAAAAAAAAAAGAAATCTTACCTTTTAAAAGCTTCTTAGAGTCACTTATTCACTCCCACAATTATTATTTCATTATTTATGCAGATAAAATTTATTTCAAAATATATTTTGTCACAAAAATAACAAAAGGTTGAGAGTTTTTCCTCAAGTCCATAATTCTTAATATAAAACACAGTACAGTAATATAAACATTCATACCTGTTATAAATAAATGTCAGTAAACTATGCTCTATTAAAATACATATATTAAAATGTGTTGATCAATTCTTTATTTATCCAATAAAATGATATTACTGATTGCTGATTGAATGACTTTGACATGGCATTAAAAGAAATTTTCACACTCAAATCTAAGATCAAAAACTTGTTTTAGAAATTTTAACTGATGGTGACATTCTACAAATATATGAATATTTAGATTTAGTTTTGTATTGAACTTTTCAAAACCGTATTGGAATGTTGCATATTATAGAATATGAGACTCAAAATTGTACTATAAACAAACCATTAGGCTTTCCATTATTTCCACTGTAAAAAAAAATCCAGAATTTTGCCTATCAAAAGCCAAGAAGAGAAATACAGCCTATTTTAATGAATAATGTTGGTAAAACTGGACAGACATATGCAAAAAAAAAATGAAACAGGATCACTTTTACACCATATACAAGAATAAACTCAAACTGAATTAAAGACATATATGAGACCTAAAATCATATAATTCCTAAAAGAAAACACAAGCAGTAAACTCTTTGACATTGCTCTTAGTGATATATTTTAATAGGTCTACTTGGATAAGGGAAACAAAAGAAAAACTAAACAAATGAGACAGTAAGGGGTTAATATCCAAAATATATAAGGAACTCATATAACTTAACACCGAGAAAAATCAATTAAAAAATGAGCAGAAGCCATGAATAGACATTTCTCCAAAGAGGATATACAAGTGGCCAATAGGCATATGAAAAAATGTTCAACATCACTATTAATCGGGACTTCACTTTTGAGAAAGAGTTAAATGAGTCCTAGTAAGTGAAGTCTCAGGCTTCAACAATTAGAAGATGTTGGATAAAATTTTTTAACATACTTTTAAAAATACCCAAGAGGTTGTGAGCAACAAAGAATAGCAAACTCAAATTTTATAGAAGGGATTTTCTGAAGTAAGATGATAAGATGTTGCAGTTTTTTGTTTGTTTGCTTATTTGGTAAGACTGAAAGATCAGACTTGCTTTAGTAACAGTAATCAGTTGAGTGAATAAGTAACCAAAGAACTTTTACCTCTTATGAGGTGCTGGTGGGTAAACTGGAAACTTAAGAGAATTCAAACACACACTGGTTTTTCTGCTAGATATTTTCTGAATTTTGATCTCTACCAAGGTTAGGTAGAAGTTAGGTAGACAGGAAAACAAAACAAAACAAAACAAAACAAACAAAACTTCTAAAAGGCAGAGTAAAGTGTCCTGTAGTATTATAAAGCATAGAAAACAAGGACATAATTTAAACCCATCAGCAGTCTCCTTTTCTAAAAATTTAACATATTTTTAAGTTTATGAGACAGGAGATTGGGAAAATGGACAAACATTTGAAGTACAAAAAATAACTTCAACCATGTTTTCTATATTGGTTTCTTCTTTCAAGACACTTAGCTCTATAACTAGGGATAATCAGAGGAATACAAATAATAAGGTGAAGGCACAATTTATTATGTAATAACTCTATTGCATCTCTTCCTGGCTACTTTAATAATAGTTATCATCAGTAAAAAATATATATTGAGCATATAGTGCATGCAAGGGATGCTAGTAGATATTGTAATAATGAGTGGCTTGGGGGAAGAAAAACATATTTTTATATTGTACTAGCAGTTAAAGGGAGTATAGTGTTAAAAATCAAATAACAGAAATTTATAATTGCTCCAAGTTCATAGGAGGAAGGAATCACTATCTTATGCAATAGTTTTCACTTGGTTAAGATCAGGTATAGGATAATTTAGGAATAAGAGACATATGATGTGGAGAAGAAACTTTGAATCAAATAAATAATAAAATTTTAAAAACCAACCTACACTAAGCACTTGTGCCTTTTTTGTTCTGGGAACTTTACATGTATTAATATATTTAATACTTAATAATCCTATGAGATAAATACTCATTATCTCCATTATAACTCTGAGGAGAATGAAGCTTAGGGAGAAAAATAACTTGCCCATATTCATGCAGCCTTTGGAACAAGATAGTCCTTAGAGCCAGTGTTTTTAACACTCTGCTAATCCCTGCAGTTGGGCATGTATATCATGTGTGTGTGTGTGTGGGCGGGGGAGAAGGGAGTGCGGGGAGTCAAACTACATTTTCTGGCTTTTGAATGCCAGGCTAAGTATTTTGAATATTTTTCTCTAAGCAATGAGAAGTCGATGAAGACTCTGCCAGAGGAGTAGCTTGCACAAAAGAGTGTTTTAAGACAATTAATATAATAGCAGTGTATAGAATGGGCTGAATTTGAAAAAGGTAAAAAGTAGAGTAATTATTGAGAAATCTGGTTCAATAGTTAAGTAGCAAAAGGGTAAATGCCTTTTCAGCAAGAAATAACAGAATCAAAGGAAAGACATTACAGTCAGATAACTCCCTTAATTCTATCAGAGACACTATTATCACACCAAAAAGAAAAAAATAATGGGTCTCTTCTGTTCATAGCCTTAGATCTCACACACAAAATATCTTACCTCTTAATCTAGCCAAATAAAAGAATTTTTGTTTATATCATGGTTGTGGGCAGGTGAAGAAAATTCCAATTGCCATTCAGTGCATTTACCAACATTTGGTATTTCTTAGCGTTTTACAATAGAAAATTGTAAAATGGTATATATTTGAAAGTTTAAAAATAAAGATATTTATGAGGGTGAAAGTAAATATGTTAATGTACCATATATTATCTTTAGTGAAAGAACCATTCTCAAAGAGGTAAGCAGGAAAAATCTTTTAACTGAGGCAGCACAAATCAGGGGAAACTTATTAAAGCATAAGCACCTGAGAAAATGAAAGTATACAAAAAATAAAAGCAAGATCTGAAAAACAGATATTTTCAGTCAGACAGCAGAACATTCAATATAATAATAAGGAATGCATTATAATAGAAAAAGGAGAAAACATAAACACCTCTAGTACACACACACAAATAATAATTGTTTTTAGAAACTAGGAGATAGGTTCCAATTTCCATAACTTAATAAAAAGACACTTTACATGCAAAAGAGCCCTAGAAAAGATTAGAGATTGAATGACCTAAAATAATGCTTTAGAATTGCCCTGCTTTTTTTTTTGTCAAAATCTCATATTATCCAATATAATCATATATACAAAAATGTAATCTAGCAACAAATTAATTTCTAGATGCTTGAATATAACAGAGAAGGACATGTGCAAATAAACTCAGCAGGTAGTTAATAGCTGGCTTCTCCAAAGAACTGACTGTCATCTTTACATCTGAAAAAAAAAAATCAGGGTACTGCCTTTGGGAATATTTCTAACATATTTACACTGGTGATTTACCTTACTAGTTAATGGACATCAATATCCTGGCACCAAAATAGAACTACTGGAAAGAGATTGAAATGAGCTCAAAGGAAACATTTCACTTTAAGATAAATACCGGGAAAGTGTAGTCGATTGCATTTTCTTGGGTATAAATTGTCAAGTGTACCCACTTCATTAAAAATGAGTTTAATATAAAAAACTATTCTTGGTGCTCCACTAACGTGTTCATTCTCCCCACCTCCTGTAGCAGCAGCACAGCTTAGGTGATGAGTTAAATGATTTAAAAAACAAACAAACAAACATGATTTGCAATAGAAATAGGGCCAAGAGCTATTAGGGGTGGCTTAATGATCAAAATTAGAGCACTTCATTTCCTAGAAAAACATCCAAATCCAAATCCCAATAGCAATTCCACCTTCCATTTTTTAAAGATAAATGAACTATGTTCCAAATAACTCAATTTAAGAAGATGCTTTGAACAAGAATTATAAAATTATTTTAGGGAACATGAGGTAAAATGATTATTTTAATTTGAAAAAAAATTATATTTAGAAGATATTTTAAAGTAAAAAGAAGGCATTTTTTTCACCATTGTCCTATCTTTTCAAAGACTTATGATATGACTTCAGTTTAAAATATAAAATTTTATCAAATGATTATTAAAAAACAAAATATCTAGCCTTACTGAGCCACTCCTTTCTAAAGCCTCACAGATTTTCTCTCCCATTGTGTTTAGTTAGCTCATCTGACTATTAAAATGCTGGATGTGATTGCCACTTAATGACGGATCCATGATGAACATGGTTCTAGGATGCTGAGAAGTACAAAAGCTGTACCATCTTGGACAGGTTAGCTCTCTGGACTGTATTTTTATCTTACTTGACAAATTTAAGGAGCTCTTGGCTCCTCCATTGTCATGCACTCCCCCGCATTTTCAGATTTCTAACTGACAAAAAATGTCAAGTGTGATGTACTGGGTGTTTCATAATATGCAAGCTCTGAAATTCTATTAGGTGTCACCAGGACAAAGTAATCCATGATTGAGTTATTTTCAACATGTTGGCTTTTGTGTCCCGAAGTGCTTAGCAGCTCGTGGCGCACATGGTAAAGATGTTTTGTAGACCCTCAAATTCAAATTTAATAACATTGATTGACCAAAATCTGTGTGCAAGATATTATACTATATCTTCACATTAACTTACAGGCACTAATAAGTAAAAGAATGAAATTTTAAACCCCAGTCTTGTGGTTCTTATACTTAAAGACATGTGTGTGTGTGTGTGTGTGTGTGCACACGCGCACTCGTGGGTATGAGTGTATATGTGTGTGATATTTATGTATGTACTGTTATTAAACACTTACTATTGACCAGACATTGTGCTATATGAGTTATATGGGTGTATGTTTGTTTATGTGCGTGTGTGTGTGTGTGTGTGTTACAAGTTATTACTTAATAATTAAAACACAGAAATTTAATAACCAGCCCAAAGTGACAAAGCTCTTAGTGATGGAACCAAGATTCAAACTGAGCTTTGATTTTAAAGCCCACACTCTGTCACTTCATCATACTGTCTGCAGGTGGTATGCCTGTTTCCCTCTTTGGTTTTGAGTTCATTTCATCACTACCGGACCACAATTCCAAACCATTAGGAAATTATTTGAAACCTATACAATGAAATGTGGGATAGTACTTGAATTACATCTTTTGAAGTCACCTAGTTCCTGTCAGATTAACAAGATAATGATGTGGAGCAAATATTCCTTATTTGGTCTGTGCTTTTGTTTTTTAAATGGATTAAGATATTTGCATATATGCTAATATGACTATTCTCTTTACAGTAGGATAGGGACTGTTGATCTAAACTCTGTAGTAGAAATTGTAAAGACCTTGTAACGATCATTCTGTTCTTGGCTTGTGATCCCTTTATACTGTTAAAGGTTGGTAGCTGGACAAGGGCACATATATGAAATGCTGTACTATGCCTTATCTGATCTTTCAACTAATACATGGAAGAAACACCCTGCAGAAACACAACTCTGTTTGAATGCAGATTCCTTTCACCCCAATCTCTTGGATGACCAGCTTCATATAGATGCATGGTTTTGCTCTCATAGAGATATTCAGTTTCAGCAGTAATCTACCCTTAAATATCACATTTTCCCTTTGGAAAAAAAACATTTTCACTTTTGAAAACTTAGCCTCAGTTCTTCAAAACACAATTTATCAATCTCTCGTGTTTTTAACAGCAACAATGAAGAGAGACAATTTCTTAAATGGAGAATTGACAAGTGACAGTGATTAATGACATTTTTGTTTATTGGTTTGGCTGTAGGCCAAGTATAAAGTAGTGCTTCCCTAGACCCCTTGTTGGTAAAATTGCAGCAAAAAAACAGGTGCAAAAACATTACATATAATGTAGTAGAAAAGGGCTTACTTCCAAGAAAGTCTACTCACATTAGATTATATATTTTGTACTCACTAAAGGAAAAATATGGATCAAACTTGTTCCAAAACAGTTGGACACTCTCTTTTCTGATCTACACAGTATTTAAAAAGTCAGTCAAAATAAATGTGAAATGCTTGTGCTAGTTTCTATTTTATAATTATTTTAAATTGTTGATGGCTCTTTGCTTTTTAATTTCTCTTTCAGGCCACTTTTATTCTTAATAGGAAATATATAATCAAACCAAAGAGTATTTACCAGACAGTAACTATCCTTTATTTGCATGCTAGAGGAAGCAGTTTCTTTCCCTGAAAAGCTTCCATTTTGATCAAGAAACTAAACTTTCAGCATAGACTGCTCTCTTCCCTAACTAGATAGCAGCTCCTGCAGTTCCATTAACATCCCACTTGCTTCAATTACACTATTTATTTCTCTTTCTACCATCTCATCACTTAGATCCCAGATTTGTAATATTTATGCATCGGATGTTCTCATTAAAGTTATTGACTGTGATGTCCCCAAAGGAAAGAGAAGAAAGTCAACCTAGGCCCTCACGGTCTACAGACACAAATAAAAGAAGATCAAGACAAGGAAAACATAGTGACTCATTTTTACTGAGGGAGAAATAAAGTAGAAAACTTCTGATGAAAAGAAAGCTCATAATATGCAAGTACTCAAACAGATATATTGGATAAATAAAATTATTTTGTAAGCCAAAATAGGCTTATAAAAGAAAAGGAAACAACCATAATTTTTAAAATGCATATATATTTTATTTGATATTGGACATCCTGGGGCCTTGAATGTTCTCCCAACATTTTCTAAAAATCATTCAAGTGTTGTAAAATGTTATGTGAATTTCTCCTGGCACACTCTCTGGATTTAGATATTATTAAAGTATTTATTCCTATCAATTAAATGAATATGTCTCCAATGGAACCAGTACCTAGACTCAGGTTTGCAAGCCCCTATTGTACACTGACATTGTGAGAAAGAAATAAAGTTATATTAGCAATAACTTTAATATGTTAAAATTTTGTTATGATTTTTTAAAGTCTTTTACCCTGAAGTCATCTGAGCAGCACAGAAATTGAACAGAGAATTTGAAGCACAAACATAATCCATCACCAACTGTTTAAAATGTATTTCAGTCAAACATATCTAACCCATCAATCCCCATTTCATTGTCAAAATTATCTCATAATCAAACTTTATCTGAATGGTTTCCAAAGTCAGGAAATTCATCCTATTAAAGGCATGGGGTGGGGGGCAATTAAAATTCTCTTGTAAAATTATGATACCTGTGGCACCTCTGCTGAAAATTGTTGCCTGAATCTAGCCCTTTCTCCATGGGGGGTGGGGGAAGACTAGAATAGAAATATCCTACATGAGCCAATGTCAACTCTATTTCTATGGCCATGCCAAGTATCCTCAATTGTATCAAAATGTCTAATGACATTTGTTTATAATTTCTCAAAGTGAAGTTTTAGGACCTTTTATTTTAAAAGAAAATGCTATCTTGCATTTTATGGTGAAAAGGTTTTGAGATCTAGCTAGATAAAGCACTGAAAATACCAGCTAAAAGAGTCTGTATCATATACTCTATCTAAATCTTGTACTTAAGGCAAAAACTGGGGAATTGTAAATTATCCGTAGCTGATGCAAGATTGAATGGATGGACTAAATGAGCAGACACATATTTTGTTCAATCTTAAGTGTTACAGAGGGTATCTAAAGGAATCAGAAATTTTCCTGACTTTGTGTAGCTTTATATTGAATTGTGGGAAAACAAGTAGCTATTTCACAAACGTTGATGAAATAAGTACCGTTAAAAGTACAGAAACCAAAGCTGTTGAAGATTTTTTTGAGAATTCTGAGAGTCCCACAGGTAGTAACGTGATAGGTGAAGCCTTGTCTTGGTGTGAGTGGCACAAAGGAAATGAGTGGGTGAAAATTTAGGCAAGTGATGGTTCTGACTTGCTGTTTAATTAGTTACTCACTTAAGACTTTGTAGTAAATTTATAGCATTTTCTATCCATGAATCAAAGAAATAGATATGCATAGTGTTGACCAAAGAAGTTATGGAAATTTGATTATTAGCTTTTATTTAAAGATTTTAAATTGTATTGTTATTTATATTTTACCTTGGGACTTTATTGGGGAATATTTCCATTCATTCATTCATTCATTTAATTTATCCTTCCAAGATTAAATAAGTTTCTGTTATGCAACTCCTGTGGGCAAAACTCTACTCAACAATTTGGGAGTAAAGAAAGGTATATAAGACTAAAAGAAAAATCTATTCTTTAAGAGTTTGCAACTTCCAGGTCCACGTTGGCAAAATAAATAATAAAATTCTCTGCAAAGATTTTGATCTGACAGCAAAGACATTTTTGATAGTATATTAAATTGGATCACTGTTATAGCTAAACATAAACCAAGAAATGTCATTTAAATAGAGAGTAATAAATGTTCAATTTGCCATCCTGTTGTAAGTGCTCTTATGAGACCACAAATTAGCCTAAAATTAGCCAATGAATCATCTCTCTATTCACCACTAAGTTTGCATTGTCTCAGAAAAATGTTCAGAATTTACCATCTTTATGCTGATCCTAGGTTTCAAATAGGTATTCCAATTTAAAGTAATGACAAAAAAGTAACACTGCAATATTCAAATGATTGACACTTTTATGGTATCTTCATCAGACCCATCTAGTAAAATACTTTTCTATATGTCTTCTTTTACTTTTTTGCTATTATTATTCTGTCAGACATCAGTTGAATACAAACTTTAAAATATAGCGGTAGTTATAAAAGTATCCCTACCTCTCTATAAATATATATATACATATATGTATATATGTATATGCATACCACATAGGTATATGTTATGCTTAGTTAGATAGATGATAGATAGATGATAGATAGATAGATAGATAGAAAGATCAATCGATAGATCGTAGATAGATGATAGATATAGATGATAGATAGATAGATAGATAGATAGATAGATAGATAGA
>CM053503.1:23483238-23578527 GCA_028627145.1 Eidolon dupreanum | reverse complement strand
AAGGAAGGAAGGAAAGAAAGAAGGAAGGAAGGGAGAGAGGGAGGGAGGGAGGGAAGGAGGTAGATTATTTTCATATATGTAGGCCCAACATCTAATTTTATTTTAGGTAACTTCACTCCTAAAAAAAGACAGCCATGATCCCTTTTCAATGTTTTTAAATCATGGAAACAATTTTCAGGGACCTGTGTTTTTTTCCTCTTTTGGATTTTCCTCCTTCTTCTTGCTGTTTGTCTCTGGATAACTTCATAGATCAGCACACAAATCAAAAGTCTTGAAAAAACAGAGATGAAATTAAATTCTTTAAATTCATCTTGTGCCTAACTCTGGCAGGAGCTTTGATGAGTGAACAATTTCAAATGACTACTGCCTTGTTTCATTTGGGTTTGCTTAATTTTGACAGAAAACCCAAAACTAACATACCCAAACTGGTTCCCCTTTAAATGATGAGCCATCTTCACTCTCTCCTTATTAAAATCAGATTTTGTGAAAAACTGCCTCTACCTGCAGTCTCTCTCAGTAATTCTCTGACATTCTGCTTAAACCTCTATCGTTCTATTAAAATTCCTTTCTCAACTACCTAATATAGGCTTTCTCTGTCAAATCCAGTGACCTCTGCTCAGTTCTCTCTTTGTTTAATTCTATTGTATTTTCCAGTGTAGACTATTGTCTTTTAGGAACTCTAGCAAAAGAAATAGCATGTTACCACTGCGGGAGTGAGGAGGAAGCTAAGCTAATACATAGAGCTTTGGCTCAGTGGATAGTAAGAAAACACGTGTTGCAAACTGGAAAGCTATGGGCTTTGGTATGTCATGGCCAAACACTTAAACTGTCATCTGCAATAGCTTGGAAAGCAGATAGCATGTCTTAAAGAGAATGTAATTCCAGGACTTGGAGATGAAAATAGTTTGAATGTTGTAGTACATCGAATGTTCTTTAATGCCTTCAGCATGATATTATAAGAAAAAGATGAGCCCAGTCAAAAATTGATAAATTTGCATGCAGAGATGGAACAGACTAGAATTCTATAAGGGAGATTTTATCTACCTTTGGCCTCAGTTAGACAGTCCAGTAGTTTTAGTAGGTAGGGTTGAAAAGTCAACTGCTTGTCTAACTCAAATAGTAGAAAATAATTCTCTAGATATTTCTCAAATAGCTCTCATTTTGACTTCCTAGCTAGAAAATTGTAACCTAACCTCGTGGTAAAGATGAGATTAAGGAGTTCTTACCCCATTAGCCTATTTTTTCAGATTGTAATCACAAAAATGAAGGAGAAAAAGGATGATCCTGGAATAGAAACCATGATTTAATACAGGTTTAGCGAACTATGTCCAAAAATTAACTTTTGTATTGTTGATGGTACATGAAATTATTGAAACTAAAATAATCTGAAGTCACAAAGTTTTGAATGAAATTATATTGTCAGAGAAACAGCCAGCCAACCCTTCAAAACCCATACAATTGAGTCCTAAAATTACTTCTGATTTTTCAAACCTGCTCCAGCAGGGAGTGGACTGCAAAAGCTATCCAATTCGGTAATGCCCACTCCAGAACATTCACAGAAGATAATGAATGAGGAAGGCTTATCTAAAGGGCCAGTCAGGGATCACACCAGAAAAATGGACCAAGTTCTCTTTCCAAAAACAGAACCAGTATCTAAAAAAAAAAAAAAAAAAAAAAAAAAAAAGCTACTGCCAGGGCAGAGAATTTGTGCAATGTCTGTTCAGCAGGATTTCATCATTGATATGAACTAGTAACTGCCATGTCTCCAATTCTTCTCTTTTCTAAATAGAAAGCTGTTTTGCACTTATCATGTACTACTCTTCCTTAGTGAAAGTGATCTCACATGGGAAATTCTGAAACATGAGCATGGTCACCTTTAAGACCAAAGAGGCCTGAGAATGGAAGTTGCAAACCATTCTCCATGCTGCACTTCCTCTGCTCATCCTTTTAATAATTACCCCCTCCCCACTTATTTTTGGCTGAGCACATATATACTCAATCTGAGACTGTTTCCCAGCCTTCCTTGTAGCTAGGTGTAATCTATTACTAAGTTCAGAAAAAAAGGGATTTGAGTGGAAGTTGTGTGTTCAATTTCCAGGTTATTTGTTTTAAAAGATGAAGCTCTTGCCCTGAGTTTCCTTCTACTCCCCTCCAGTGGGCTGAAACATGAACCTGGTGTTGCTGAGTTTCCTTTTAAAATGCTAATGAACACAATTAAATAAGCAACCTTAAGGCCAGAAGTGGAAACCACTGAGTTGACAGTTGAAGTTCAGTAGAGTCAATCTATCAGCCTAGGTTCTTGAGTTAACTTTTAGAGCAGAATCTGCCTATGCTTCCCTGAACAGTTATGGGAAACAGTAGTAAATTCTTGTTTTATTAAAGCCACTACATTTTAAGAGCTTCTCTCTTATAGCAGCTGAGTTTTTATGGAAACCTACATAACAATAGCATTATGTTATTGGACAACATTTGCCTATTACTTGTGCTTTGCCAAACTGTAGACATCTTTGTGTAAAAGATTATTTGATTTCGTATTCTTGATTTTTTCTTAGCAGCTTTATTATGGCTACTCCTCAAGCCTACTGTGATGGTTAATTTTATGTGTCACTTTGGCTGGGACACAGTGCCCAGATATTTGGTCAAACATAATTGTGGATATTTCTGTGAAGGTATTTTTGTCTGGCATTAACATTTAAATACCTGGATTTTGAGTAAAGCAGATTATCCTCCATAACACGGGTGGGCCTCATCCAAATTAGTTGAAGACAGTATACAACAAAGTCTCACCTCTCGTGAGCAATCTTGCAAGCCAGTCACTTTAAAAATATCTTATTCTCGTTCTCTCTCTCTCTCTCTCTCTCTTTCTCTCTCTTTCTACACACACACACACACACACACACACACTCACAATCATTAGAGTTCTTTGGCGAACTCTAATAAATCTCTCTACCCTGCTACTTCTCAGTCTTTAAAATTATTATAAAATCACCATTTCACTACTGAAAGTATACATATCAACTAAAATCATTTATTCATGCTACAAATATTTTTTGAGCATTTATTATGTACCAGACACTGGTTTGGAATACAAAAGAATCTTAATCTAATGGGACTTACATTCTAATGGAGGAGAGAGATAATAATACCCCATAAATAAACAATATGATAAGGTGCTATGAAGAAAAATAAAGAACAAAAAAGAGCCTAAGAAAAACTGAAAGGAAGTATTCATTTAGACAGTGTCTCACGGGAGGTTTTCTTGATTATTCAAGAGCTAAGCAAGTGTTATTTTGAAGTGAAAGAGTCAGTCATGAGGCCACTTTTTATGAAAAAGAATTCCTTGCTGAGGTAATAGTAAGAACATAGTTCTCACCGTGAGAGAACACTTGATGTGTTTGAGAAAAGTTCAGCAGGAGTGTAGTGAATGAGGTGACCTGGGACCGAAGTGGAAGAGGGTTTCTTTCTATTTTAGAGATTCTAAATTGGGCAAAAGTAGACCTTAAACTAAGAATAAAAAATGTCTTAGTCTTTCTGAGAGTAACTCTCCAGAGTATATATTTTGAAATTTCTAGGTATGCTTGATAGTCATTCAAACACTTATAAAAAATTGGGTCCCTTCCACATGTTCATAACCAGTCAAGAAAATTTTCTGTAAGCTTCCCCAAGTTAAATATAAGTTTTTTATACCATATCTACTTAGTTACATGCTACTATTTTTTTTACATTCTTTGTAAATTGACTAGAATTTAGATGGACTAATAGCCTCAGCTGCACTCTAGGAATTAGGAGAAGTGATATGAGCTCCAGCCACTAGCAGCAGCAGAGCCACCACTTGACCCCAAGCACAGGGCAGTGAGGAAATAAAACCAGTCATTAGAGAAATAGAGTGAGGACTTTGAGGGCCAGGTTTCCTATCAACATGGAGATTCTCCCTAGTTTACAGAGATGGTCTGGATTGTATTTTATTAAATGTAATAGCCTTATAGATAGCCTTACCACATATAACCTTGTATCCAACCTTACAGTTCTGGCTTTTAGCCTTGTATCATCCATTTAGTCCTGGCTCTGATGATCAAGACTTATTAGCAGAGACAAAAGTTGGGAAATAGAACCCTAAGATATAATGGGTTTCTACTTTTATTAACTACTTAATGACAACTTCGTAAGGGTAAAGCTTTGTTGCAAATATCCTTAAGATAAAAATATTAATAAGCCAGCTCTTAAGCAAAATCTGGATCCTCTATGTTGGCATGCAAAAGGAATTTCATTGTTGACAGGTTAGATTCAAAAGGGCCATCACCCTTTTTTCCTTTTGGGAAACCATTAGAAACAACAACCTTCTGGTGTAGGATGCCACATGCAAAATATGATAATACAAGGAGGTTTTATTTTAAAAGAAGTCATTTACAAAGGTAAAGATTTAGGTGTATGATGAAGTAGGTATAGGCATGGTAGCATTTTCTATCACCACCTCAGGCCCAAAGGGGCAAAAGGAGAGAGAGATTACTAGAAACCAAAGAACAGTATCACATAGTTTAAGAGCATTGAGAAGAGCAGTAAATTTCAATGTAAGGAAAGGGATATAACCTCATACAAAGTGTGATAGAGAAATAAATGTTTGGACTTCACTCTCCTCACTTCTTCTAAATACTTTGCAAGGGTGGCCCTTTGGCCAAACCCAACTGAAGCTGAAAGGTATGGGAACCATAATATAATCTGGGATAGTAAGCAGGACAGAGAAGCAATAAAAATTAATCTGGAGGGACAAATGGGAACTATCAGGCATAGTTCTCATTCTCCAGCTACACTGTAAAATCTATCTCAAGGTGATTTCAGTGAGGGAAATCTCTATAAACAAGAGAGAGATAACCATTCCTTTCTTCTCATCAAAGATACAGATAGTATGCAACAAACAGGTTTATAATTTCATCTATTTCAACATTCTTAAGAATAGAAGATTTCCATCTATAGATTAGTTACTATTCCCTTGGGAAGAGGGATGAAATGGAGGTGGCAGAGATATTGGAAATGTCTCTCAATTCAAAAGAAAAGTTCCTCTAAATGGGCCTAAAAAAAAACTCAGGAAGAACATCTCTACATACAATGCCCACAGGTGTTAGCATCTGAAGTTAATAATTTCCCCAAGACAAAATGTTCAGGCACATTTATCACATTCATACCTAAACTCATTTTGTACCTTTTAAAAAATGCTCCAGTTAATATTGAAAATATTTTTTTATCCTTCCTAGGAAGAGGACTCTGAGCCTGACTTTAGGCCATTCTTTATGGATTGGCTAAGTGAAGCCCTAAATAAATGAGTCTATTCAGTTTTTTCTAAAGTTCACCATGCTGAAGATTGTAGTAACCTTTAATTTGTGAGTCACAAGGCATCAGAAACACCCATGCAATATAAATTGAGATTTTTCTTTATTTTGTCATCTAGTGTGCATCAATAAAGTTCACATGTTCAAATATACACATATTTAAAAATCAAAAGAAGTTATATGTGCATGTTTTGTATTATTTAATAAAAGTATTTACCCCAAATTTAACTTTATTTTCATGAGCAAAAATAAAATTCAATTAAAAAAAAAAACAGCAACCAAAATTCTCAAATGAGATGATTTTATATCACTGAAAAGTCTTAGGAATAAAAAATGGTTTCTTTGCTTTTCTTACATTGAAAATCCCAGATGACAGTATAATACTATATTATATATTTTTATTTCTTTTATAACTCACTTAGATACAGAGTATATTATACAATATATCATATAATTATATATAGTACCTTTAATGACATGGCTTAATTTATACTAGAGACTACACATGTGGTGGTTCAATGGCTAACCAGTAAAAAATTAACAGCAAGAAGAGTATTTATTGATTTGACATCATCGAAAATACCATGAACAAAATCCAAAGTTAAAAAAAAATCTATAAAAAATAACATATTTTAATACATTAAAAAAGCTTTCGATTAGAAGAATTTAAAAAATAAATACTTAAGTTTAGGAAGAGAAGAATTGAATCACATTACATTTGTCTACATCCTCATTTTCCACCACAGTCCTAATCATTATGATTTTTTTCTCTCCTGTACTACAAAAATAGCCTGCAACTCTTCTAGTAGCGTCTACTCTTTCTAATCAGTTCACTATCAACATACCAATTAAAGTAATCTTTGTAACATATTAACTTGCTCATGCTCCTTCCCCCAACTTAAAATTTTTAATTGCTTAGAGTTACCTTTAGAAATAACACATAATTCCAAATAAAGGTCAAAATATCCTTCATGAGACTATTTCTACAGACCACTCTGATTCCTTCCCCTGCCACTCTCCTCTCCCTTAGCTAACTATGCTCTAGGAATATTATTCTTATTGAATATTCTTATTGAATATTCATTGAACACATCAAGCTTGTTTCCATTTAGTCTTTTCATTCTCTTTAGAAAGCTCTTCTCTAACAATGGCACATGACTCGCTCCCTAACTCTCTGCTTAAATACACGAAGTTCTTTCTCATCTTAGGGTCTTAGCATACACTGTTAAATCTTCTTTAAATTCTCTATCTCATGTCAAATAGCTGACTGCTTATTATTCTTCTGTTCTCCAATTATGCATAAATTTTATAGAGTCATCCTCTATAAACTTTGTGTCTAGTTTTAAAATAAAAGCTGTCTTCTCTTCCACTCATAATCAAAATGAAAATAAAATGACATCATTAATGAGAAAATAAAATAAATTTTATCTTCTAGAGTAGATGAGAATATCTATGCTGTGGACAGAAATCTATGATGCCCTCCCAAGACCCACCCTGGGTATATACATCCTGTGTAATCCCTTCTCATTGAGTATATATGTGGGACATGAGAATGTGGTGGAATATTGTTTTTATGATTAACTTACTATTCATAGACTTTGAGTTAATGAAACTTTGAGTTAATGA
This sequence comes from Eidolon dupreanum, assembly GCA_028627145.1. Taxonomy (NCBI): domain Eukaryota; kingdom Metazoa; phylum Chordata; class Mammalia; order Chiroptera; family Pteropodidae; genus Eidolon; species Eidolon dupreanum. The sequence goes on along the minus strand of CM053503.1, from coordinate 23,571,577 downwards.
AAAGGCAGATTCTCATGGATGTGTCTGACCCAAACTGTTGAGTCTTTTTAAAAAGATGAAACATCAGAAGCATTCCCCTGCTGGACTCAAAAATGAAGGAAACTGCCATGTTGTGGAGAAGATAACCTTAACCTGTTATCATAATCAGACAAAGGCAATGCAAACAAACAAACAATCAAATGGAAAATATTTTTCATGAACATTGGTTCAAACAACCTTAGCAACATATTAAATCAAATATAGAAAAATATAAAAATATGATACATCATAAACTAATAGGATTTAGTCCACAAATGCAAGATTAGTTCAACACTTGAAAATAAGTCAATTGTTTCACCATATCAATAGATTGGGAAAAAAATTATCTCAGTAGACTCAGAAAAAGTATTTGAAAAAGTTCAACATCCATGCATCATAAGAAAACCTCTATGAAAACTAGAAATAGGAGAATTTTTTTTTATTCTGATAAAGGACATCAAGAACAAACCTACTACTAATATGGCACTTACTGGTAAAAAAACAGAATGTTTCTTTCTGATACCCAGTTCAAAGACAAGACTGCTCTCACTTCTTTTATCAACATTGTATTGGAGGGTCTAGGCAAAAAAATTTTAACTATGAATTTAATTTGGAATAAATCTATTCAGGTTAGCCAGTTCATTGTGAGTGAGTTTGGTAGGTTGTCTTTTAAGGAATTTGTTTATTACATGTAAGTTACCAAAAAAAAAGGAAAAAATAAAAAGCATACAGATTAAAATGATACAAATAAAACTGTATATTTGCATATGCCATGATTATTTTGACAATTCCAAAAATAAAAAGTAATGTTACTGGCATCAATAACTGTGTTTAGCAAGGTCACAGGAAACATGGCTAATACTAAAAATCAATTCCATTTCTACATAATAGCAAGAAATAAATAGAAATTTCAATATATATTTACATATATAATTATAGACATTATTTTATATGTATGTATAATTTATATTTAATTCAAAATCACAAAGTTTGGGGATAAATTTATGAAATATGTGTAATATTTGTATACTGAAATCTATGAAACATTGCTAACAAAAATTTAAAAGATCTAAATAAATGGAGAAAATATACCATGCTCTTGTGTCAGAAGACTGAATATCATTAAGTTTCTAATCTTCTCAAATTGATATTCCTATTCTAGGCAAGCCCAATTAAAATCTTGATGGTATTTTTTTGTTGTTGTTATAGTTGACTGTTACTGAAAATGAGAAAATATAAATTCCTGACAGAAGACATAGATTATATTTAAATATGGAGTTAAATTTACAAAAGAAAAATTATCAAAATCTTGAAGAAATTATGTGGTAAAAGTAGTCAACTTTAAAGAAATCATATGGTAAAGAATAGTTGAGAAGAAATCTATTTTATAGTTAGAAATAAAAAATGTTATTTATGGATAATATTCAAGTAATTAAAGTAGAAATATGTTCCATTATATAAAAGTTCAAACTTAGAAAAAAATTTAGTATCAGGATAATTTGAGATTTAAAGGTCTGAAATTAAATAAAAGCATATTAATATTTTACTAATAATATAATAAATAGTATTTTAAATATAGAATAAAATATTAAAAATAGAAAATAGAAAACAGGATATGTAATCAGCTATAATTATATACACATTTACTGGAACAAAAAAATGCACTGTAAATTATTACAAAAAAAAAGCAAAACAAAAAAATGCAATATAACAGAAGAAAAATAACATAACAGAAAATATATTTAAATATGACTACAAAATTCAAACCAAACTTTCTATCAAATCAAAGAAACATTTTTAATGGAGTATCAGTTATATAAATTAAGTTGGAACTATATAGTGAAATATATATAGGATATATGTAGCCATTGAAAAGAATGAAGCAGCTCTGTATATACTAATGAAAATAGTCTTCAAGTAAAAATGACAAGATAAGGAATGATGAGTGAGTCAGTTTATACATTTTTAAAAATCACACAAACACAGAATATCTCTGAAAAGATGTAGAAGAAATAATTGAATATCTATTTCCTTTGGTGCTAAAATTTGGAAGACACTTGGGAGAGATGCTTTTCGCTATATTTGCTTTTGTATATTTTTAGTTTTGTGTGTGCACATACTTTATTTATTCAAATATATATGACGTTTTTATTAAGTATTTTTCTATCTCAACATTCCATTCACTTATTTCAGAGAACTTTAAGACTTTGTAATAAAAAAATAAATTTTTTTCATATTTATTGTTTATGAGGCTTACAAAGTTCTAAGCGTGATGTAGGCTGGTACCAGATATGTTCCCCACTGTATAGAATCTGGTCTACAAATAGTCTCTAAATATACACATTTTGAAAGAATGAACGAACATAACCAAGTGAATAAGAGTAGTTGATTGAATCAACCAAGAAAGAGTCAAGCAAGTTTTTAAAACATCATTTGTAATAGTAAGCAATCATATACAAATTAAAATCAGAATGAAATACCATTTTGTCTATCAAAGTGGTACTTTATAACATCTAACACTTATGGATATATGCATACAGATACTTTCAAACATTACTATGTTAAGATGAGTAATGGTCATTAGATAAATTTTAATAAAATACAAAAATCACACTTAACATAAAATTCTGAATAAAGGATTGGCTAAAATATTAGGTATAATCCTATAATGAAATACTATGCTGCAAAGAAAACCTGTTACAATAATAATGCTATCATTTTTTTTTCACATATTAGCAATCAAACTATGTTTCTGAACACATTTTCCAAAAGAAACAGCATACACAGACACACATACATTGCAACAATACTGCAAATATACAAGGCACGCGTTCAGAGTGGCTATATCTTAATGTCAGCGCTATTTGTATATTAGATATTTTTCAGATTTTCTATAGTAAACGTATATGATTTTTTACAGATAAAATCTATAACAGAAAGTAAAAAAGCTTGATTCTAAGCTGGCAAAACAGAAAAACAAAATAAGTATAAAACAGTATGAGTATAAATAAGTATGAGACCTGGTCCTATAAAATACTGTTTCAAAACATTTCTTTTATACTTGGGGTAAGAAGAGAACATTTCAGACTTGAGATGCACTGGCATCTTGCGTAAACTAAAGAATATGTGTTTGATTCTTGTATAATCCTGAATTCATATAACAGCTCCACTTCTCACCAGAGTCCAGCCTGGCTTCTATGTACCAGATTGTCTTTATATCGATGAACAGTGGTGCTACATAGCTATCTGCAAGGATATATTCCCTTTAGCATCTCCAAGTCTCGGTTTCCATCCCCAAAGTGGTGAAGTGGTGAAATGATGCCAAATCCAAAGAATTTAACAAAATAATGCTCACAGAAATTCTTAGAACACATCGATCTTAATGAATGTATATACAAATGCACATGTATACATTATAATTAACATAAACTTCCTGTATGTAAATAGATCATATGCACATAAAAATTGAACTTATAGCACATACTGACAAATGGAAGTGCATTATGGAAACTACATTTTTATAAAGAGATTAGATATGCTCACAAGTAGAACATAAAGGGCCAGTATATTTTTTATCTTACATAGGCAATGTTAAGAATAAACAGAAGGGATTTACAGAATTTGATTTATTAATAACATGTATTTTATTTTTGGTTCAAAACTAGGTTTATTCTTTTAGGATGGGCAGAAATATACAAGAAAGAAAGAAAAGAAAGCCAAGATTTAAGGAAAGATGAAATAAAATATGCACACAGACTTGAAACAATCTGGTCCTAGGGTAGCAAAGTAACAGGTTTTTCTCTACACGTTTCCCCCGCCCCCAGATAGGCACTGAATCTCAGTATGCAAACACAAGGGACATATTGTAGAGGTGATTCATACAGCTGGGGAGACAAAAGGCTGTGCCAGCCAAAGCCAGCATTTAACAAAAGCCTATCATAGAAAACTTGTTTCTCTCTTTTGAAAAAAAGTGACATGTTTGAATAAATGACATATTCTTTAAAGTTTCCATTTTTAAACATTAACAAATATACCTCAAAATAACAGCCAACTTCCCCCCCCCTTTTTTTTTATAGAAACCCAGTTTCTCATAAATATCTGTCTGTGCCTTCATCTACATATGTGCTGCTATCTTTCCATAAACTCAATCACAGTGTCATCTAGTCTGTATTGGTAAATGTAGAAAGGCTCTCAGATGGCTTAGAAGAAATAGAACAAAATTAGTTTGGATTTTTTTCCAAGTGGATTGTCACAATCTGTGCATGTTATTTCCCTTATCATTACATTTATGCAGCATTCAGATTTCTTTTCTTCCATTATCCATCTCCTACTAAACATAAACAGGGGAAAAATTAAGTAGATATAATCACCTCTCGATCCTTTACAAACTTTACACAATAGCTAAGAGACTGTGATGTTTGTATGGCTGTTACTGGTTCAAATTTGGCATGTGGCATTGAAGCAGTGTATCTTCTGCTGTGCCCAGGAAAATCTGAGTTCCAAGCACAGATAGGGGAGAAATTTTCTGGCTATGTTTTGTTTAAACATCCTTAAATCTGGTCTCTGTCATGATCTTTCAAAAGAACCTCTATTTTAATACAGCTGCCAATTGACTATTGACAAAAATAGTTATTAAAGCAGCTTGTTTAAAGAATATGTTGAGTCTCATTTTTAAGAAAGTTTACATTTGACATACTTATTGCATTAAAACATGATTGCTTGCTATTTGAAAAAAGCAATTAAGATAAATGTGAATGTCAAAGTTATAACTGAAATAATTTCAAGTAGCTTCAAGATAGTCCCCAAATTTCTAGAATCTTTGAACTTTCTTCTATTGAATATTACTCTCATAAGAGGATGATACCTAAGATTTAAGCATCTTTTTTTTCCCAGCCAGTGACAATGTTATCAGAAGTATTTGAAATAATAAGATTTAAAGGATGTTTCTAATTCTTCTAGATTCAATTGATTTCTTCCTATTGTGTGCCTCTTACACCTTTTACTCACATTTTTATGATGAACACTTTCAAAAATGAATATCAATTACCCATTTATACTCTGTTTTCTCTCTTACTAGTACTCCCTCTGGAGCAAAGTTCTTGTCTCCTTTCCCTCTGCACCCTTGTTTAAAACACAGTGCCGAGACATTCTCGTAATTCCATAAATTATCTATCATATGATACTCTAGTTTAAAGACCACAGTTACAACTCTGATGTGCAGAAATTTTTTCACCATACTGAATTTAATTGCATTAGAGACTTCCATTTCTTCTAAGAAATAGATAAATAGCACCAGTATTTCAGCTTCACAATAACCTAGTCGCTTCCAGATTAATACGGTTTTCTTGGGGGAAATATTTTGCTTTTTGGGATTTCTTTAACAGTCCCTTCATCTTCATCTTTTATCAGATGCCACCTGAGTTTAGAAGAGGCTTTCATAATGGTGGGGTATTGAAAGTGGTAGGTGGGAGGGGAAAAAAAAAAAAACAGGACAAATAGATTGTAATGCTCTATGATTCAGGATTCAGGTCATCCAGGATTCAGATCCTTTAGGGTATGTTTTTAGTCTTCATAGGGTCAAAGCTAATTCACCAGTAATCTATCCATGTTCCAGACTGTAAGAAAGGAGAATGAGAGGAGATGAAGGGCATGCAATTTCCTATTTGAATACATGACCTGGAATTTGTGTACATTATTCTGCTTATATCTAATTTACTAAAACTTAGTTTCATGGATCATACTAACAGAACAGGTATATGTTGATAAGTAGAGTATAAGGAAGGAATAATTTTCATAACTGGGTGAAAATAACATCTAAAAATAGTCAAGCAGGAAGAATTAATTCATCTTGAATTAAATAAAGCATTTTAGAATATGTCTCTCATAAAATGAACTGAGTGTTTACAATCGATTGCTTTATTTAATTAATATTTATTAAATCTCATCCATATAAGTAATGGGAAATTAGATAATATGAAGCAAAACAATTATATCATGAGAGTTACTAATTATTAATTTTTTTGTAATTTTATTACTTGACCAAAATGGAAATATAATGTCAAACCTAGGATTTTTTTGCAATAGTTTTTAAAAAGTTCAGAGTTTTCATGGTTTATAAAACAGTCACATTCAATGTCAGGAATCAATATGATAACAAAAAGGATTTTTTAGTCAAGTCTCTTCTTTTCATAATAAAGGGAATACTTACATAGACACTCTTTGGAAGATCTAGCTTTTTATTTCTTTGACCAGAACTGCGAGAAAACTTAGGAAAATAAATATCTGGAAAAAGAGATATTCCTATAACTAACCTAGATCAGTAATCTACTAATCTATTAATGTGTTTCTAGGGTGGAGCACATTGTCGCTCTAATAAAATCAAAGTTTATATAATAAATAAGTGGAGAATTTTGGGTGAAGTAACAAATAATGAGTTCTGTCATTAATATGTAACTATCCAGATTGCGGCCTTTATAAATCTTAATTCTTTTGCAATTTAAGGGCTATTCCCATTTCCACTACCTCCTCAGGCAACTCATTTCATAAATTATTCCATCTCTCTTTTTGATAAACAATGCTTTAGAATTATAAACATAACTGTAAGCATAATCTTGTATTAGAATTATAAATATAACCTGTATCTCCCATAATAAAAATAAATAAATCTCCCCTCATCCCAGTTACTAATTCCAGCTACCTGGCAACTATTTTCATTTCCTCCATGGCCAAATATTTCTAAAGTATAATTCTCACTCACTGCATCTTCTCATCTACTTCTCTTTCACTTTTTAACCCAAATCAGCCTGACATTTGCTCCCACAACTACAGCTATGGCTAAAGTCAGCAGTGGTCAGTGGTCTTCATATTTCAAATGCAGTAAACAATTTCTGTCCTTATAAAACCTGAGCTCTGTGTGGCATTTGACTCTGTTTACTGCTACCTGTTAGTAAGTTATAGCTTCCTTTGACTTCTGAGAGAATACTCCTCACTGAGTTTTCTTATAGCTTTCTGGCTACATCTCACTTATTTTAATGATTTATGTCTTCTATTTGTAAATCTACTCTGTTCATGTGAGATACCAATATGATAAAAATTTTCCACATTAAAGTACATATAGAAATTCAAAGAAATGCCATACATCATACTACTATGTTATAAATAAAATAAGATTGACTTTATTAAACCATTAAATTACCCCATCAACAGTTGTAAATTTTAAGTGAACGTGAGAGTAATCTGAAATAAATTACCAGAAATATGAAAGATCAAGCTGATGGATATTCTTACATAGAGTAATACTGAAAAATGTGATTTGGAAAGTTGTATAATATGAGTTAAGCTTAAAAATAAAACAAAGGGACTCCTCAGTTACCAAAAACAAAGTGAAAACACAAAAGCAGACCAACAACCTCAAAGTGATTCACTTGTGGCTCATGGGTATTCCATTCATTTTTGAGGGCTAAAATCTAACACCATTTTATAGAAGAATGTCCCCCCCACCCCTAGAAAGTGGAGAACTTAAAGAAAATCATCTGGGTAAAGCTCAGAACCTTGAAGTACTGACCTAGCCATTAAAACAATATAGACTAAAAATAAATTCGTCTACAGTCCTAGAGAAGTGTTGAAAAAAATGTTACATATCTAGGATAAAAGAACAGAAAGATCGCCATAAGAAATGGAGTATTACATTGTTCCATTTTAATGGTCTATTACATGCTCAACTATGGATTCTAAATATATACTATCTACATGATAATAGAGACATATTCTAATACATTAACATAACAGTATGTGAGGATATTGAAAACCCTAGATCCCTGAGCGAAGCAAGCATTTTCCCATCAAAATTTATACTGAATTTCCACAGGAACCCTGCCAAGCTCACAAAAAAAAAAAAATTACAAACCTCAAAAGAAATAACTCCCCTTAAAATCAATATATTAAATATGATAAAATAAATTTATTCCTTCAGTTCTCCATTCATTGAATAAATATTTATCGTATGTCCACTATAAGCCAGAAAGTGTTTAGGTTCTGTATATACAGAAATGAACTGACAATGAAGACATGAAGATATCAAAGGAAATAAACTGTAATAATAACCACGATTTAAAAAAATATTCAAAACCATAAAATAGCAAAATGAACAATTAAGAACTAAGTAAACATGTGTTCACTTCACAAATATACATATTTGAATTGGAACAATATAGAGATGATTAGCCTTTCATGGATGACGCAAATTGGTGAATATTTCTATATAAATTTTAGCATTAATACCTAAAACATGAGAAAGATACCTAGAGACTAATCTCACTCATGAATATTGGCAAAATAATCTTCAATAAAATATCACAAAACAATTCAACAGCTAAATAAAAAATGTTTTATGTAAACAATTTAGGAATGCAAGGATGGTTCAGTATGTATTAGATATTCTATTAATATCACTATATTAATTTATCTATGGAGAAAACCTATAAGAATGTGTCAGGATGTGATTAAAAGGCCTTAGGCAAAATTTCGAAGCTCATAGCTGCTAAAAGTTATTTAGTAAAATAGGGAATGAGATATCATTTATGCCCACCAGAATGGCTAAAATAAAAAAGACATAAAATGTCAAATTTTGATGAATATTTGAAGTAATAAGAACTTTGCTACACTGTTGGAAGGAGTATAAATTAGTACAACTTTGGAAAACAGTACAGCAGTATATGTTAAAGATGAATATTTGTATAACTATGATCCATTAATTTCACTGTTATATATATTACCAACCAAGATGTCCTTAATATGTCTCTTTGCTTTTGTCCAAAGGTTAGACAGACTTCTTCCTCACTCTTGGACCCTGACCTTCCTTTCCTAGAGTATTTACATTAGAAAACTGATTAATTTGAATTCCTTCTCTGCACCTTTGAGACATAAACTTAAAAAAAAAAAAAAAAGAAAAGAAAACCCTTTTCCAGAAAGGCAAACTCAAGACTGTCTTCCTCAAGGACCTGAAACCATCCCTTTTAAATATGAACAAGGAAGACTACACCTCTATCTCTCTGTCTCTGTTGGAGGATAGAAGCCTAACTTCAATGTATGCCTCGCTGCAAGTCATAAAACAACCTCCTATCCTGAAGATAGGTAACTGAGTATGGCTAGTTATCAAATGCAGATGGCCTGTACTCTCCCTACCCCAGCTTTTAATAACTCTTATGACTATTGTTTCAGTAGAGTTGAGTCTAAACTTCATTCTGGTCTTGTCTCTACTGTAATAAACTTGATCAAGTCTTCTTACCTTCCTTTGTCTGATGCAGTTTTTGCTTTGATATTCTCAACAGAAATGCAAACATATGTACTGCAAAAAAAAATGCTGTAGAATGTTCATAGCAGCACTATTCATAGTAATCTAACAGTTGGAAACTAGCCAAATGTCCATCAAAAGTTGAATGAATACATAAATCATAGCATATTCACAATAATTCTATTCAACAATGAGAAAGAATGCAGTAAAACTACTGGCAAAAATATGGATCAGTTTTTACAAACACAATGTCAAGTGAAGAAGCCAGTCACAAAAGAACACATCCTGTTTGATTCACTTTCTATAAATTACAAAAACAAGTGAAGTTAATCTATGCTTTAAGAAATCAGGATAGTAAATATCCTTGGTATAGACAGTGACAAGAAGTGTTACAGAAGAGGTTTCCGGCTATAGTCAAGATGTATTCTGGTCAACATCAAAAAGTGCTGATCATATTCTGGTTTTTGATCAAGGTACTGGTTACATGTGTGTGTTCAGATTGTGAAAATTTAGCACACTGTAAAGTTTCAAATTATTCACTTTCCTTTATGGATATTATAGTTAATGTCTCTGAAAGTCACCCAAGGATCTTGTAAACAGATTTCAGTGCTAAAATTCTAGAGTTTCTGATTTAATCTAGGATGAGGCTAGAGTGGGTACATTTTACCTGGCAGGAGTTCTTGGCACACTGAAAATTACTGTTTTTGCGTGCTGTAAGGTAGTGAAACTCTAATGACAGATTCTGTCGAAGAACCAATAAGGGAAAATATAGTAACATTTAAATGTGACAAAGAAATAAATTATAGAATAAAGCTCTATCATTTCTAGCATTTTTGGTACTTAAAAAAAAAAAAAACAAAGAGGTACAGTTTAGTAAACAAAGTGAAAAGTTCTTTCTACTTCAGCAAAATTATCCTCATCATCTGTTACTTGGAGTGGTGGCATTGCTATGACAATGGCGCGACGAGCATAGTAACCTACTTTTAGTGACTGAATTGAGGTTGATCTGCATGTGACATAGATCTAGCTTCAATATTTGTCACCCCTCCATCTTCAGGACTGATTCAACCATTCTGGTACCCTCTTTCCTTATACCCATTCTTCCTGATGTTGCAGTGAATAAGACTTTTGGCCAGGTAAGCTATGAATTGAACAAAACAAACCTCTTCTGAAAGTAGCTATACTAAACTGCCAGCTGCTCAGGGCTTACTATCCTATTAATTCAAACCTGAGGTCAGAGTCTCTAGGAAACAATAGGAGTGGGGCAAATATAGCCTTGCCCCACCTAGATCTCAATGAGTGCATTATTTGAACCACATTGAGCTAATCAGGGAAAGAAATAACAAAACAACATCCTGTTTTATTTACATGACTCTCCAATGATAAGTGAATTATTTTAACAGTTTTGCAAATACTCTAAAAATCACTAATAAATAAATTTATACATATCTACTGACCATAAAACACCAAAACCTAATTTATTGTTGCAGGTAAGAGAAAAATCTCTGTACTTACTCCCTTGGCTGTAGATCCATAAAGCTCTTCTTACTCCAGGACTTCTTTCCTCCTAGATTCTCCTTTACAAAATATTGTATTTTTCCTATAATAGATGTTGAATTCACTGATTCACTAGTCTAGTTTTCTGGTTTGTCTTTTGACCCATTTTAAAACTAATGGATTTGTGTTTGCCACTTTTAAATCCTCAGATAACTTCCCTGAATCATGTGATTTTTCCCTCCCTTTTGCTGTCACTTTGGTTTTGAAAGAAGTAAATCAATACCGTGCCTTAAAAAGCCCTGGCACTATTGTCAGTAAATATATTGCATTCAGTTACTTTTGCTCACTAAATGTTGCTTGATATAATACCAGAGCATCCTCTGCTGCATCAGAAAAAAAAAAAAAAAAGAAAGAAAGATGCTATTTTGAGCTGTGAACCAAGGATTGATTTCTTTTAAGATATAATATATATTATATGTGCTGCATCTAACCTTGTTATTTGTCAGATTTCATAGAAACCTCCATTCTCTCATTTGTGGGCAATCTAAGCAGCCTTCTGCAGAGATAAGAAGTTGTCTTTGTCTCTCCAGTTTACACTCCGGTAAATTCCACCTCCAGTCGTTTAATCAAATATAGTTCTGAAAGCTTCATGCAAGTGGTCCAAAATTCAGCCCTTATAGTCAGAAAGACTGTGGAATCTTTAACACATTTCAACCTCTCTAAGTCTCTATTTTCTCACCTATCAAATGGAAATTTTAATAATAAAGCCATTTTCTTATATTGGCAATCAAATGAGATGATGCATATGAAAGTGTAAACTGTAAAGCAATGTGGAAATGCCAGTAAATTCAGCTCTGTGAAAAGTCAAGCAAAGATTGTCATAAAGAGAGGTGATAGTCCTGCAGCTACTCCCATTATCTGCTGTTTTACACAAAGGTAGAAGTTATCTCAAAGGGGTCAGTGGATTAGCCACATTCTCTGTACTTTTATCCAAAAAGACGGCAGATTCAGGAGACAGTAGGCAACCCAATAGATTTTGCCATTGGTAAATTCATGCTCTTCAACTCCAGGGAGCCAAACACGCCCTGTGTCTCAGGTCAACTTTTATTCCTAATCTCCACAAAGACTCTCTGAAGCCTCCTCTACTCCCTTAAATCTCAACCCTATCCTCTGTTTCCTCGCTTTCAGCAGATGACTTCTTCCCTCGTGTCCTATTTTTTAAAAATACAAGAAATTGGATGGGAAACCTTACAATCTACCAGCACTAAGCTAACCATTGTGCCTTCATTCACAATCTCTCTTATGACAGGAAAGCTAGCCATAGAACTCCAGCCTCTACATCATTTACTACATCATTCCAGTGAACAGTAAACATGTTAAAGTTGCCCATCTTAGTTTTCCCTGGAGAGAACATCCATCTCCAATTGGACAAGTACCTTTATCCTCCCCTTCACATCCAAATTTCTTCACAGATTCAACACTTAATATCTCCACTTCTTAACATCCTACTTACTCTTCAACCCACTGCAATCTGGCTTCTTCCCACTACACTACCAACAGCTCACTTTAAAACAAATCTGACAAATAACCTTGTCAGATTTGTTTTAAAATAAGAAGTTTTCCTTTCTTTTCTTGATTTCCCAGTAGGTTTTGTTTCTGTCATTTACCTTTCTTCTTAAAAAAAAAAATTATTGAGGTCAAATCAAATAACATAAAGTTAACTATTTTAAAATGAATAGTTCAATGGCATTTATAGTGGGATAATATTTCATTTTATGTATATTCCATAATATGTATATCCATGAATTTCTCTTTGTTCTCAAAAGATACTCTTCCTGTGGTTTCTGGAACACTACACTAAATTTTCCTCTTATTCTTTGCAGGCAAACATTAAACATATGTTTTTGAAATTTATTTACATTGTAGCATATATCAGTACTTCATTCTTTTTTTATGGATGAACAATATATTCCATTATATGCGCACACCACTGTGTGTGTGTGTGTGTGTGTGTGTGTGTGTGTGTGTGTGTGTGTGTAATCTCCCACCAAAATTCCAAGACCTATATCTTTATCCCAAGTGTTTCTTCTGAGCCCCAGACCCCATGTACCCAACTGCTATTAGATATTGCCAAATGGCAATTTGGCAATCATACGAGTCATAAATATACCTCAAACACTATATGAAATGACTAATCTCACTGTATTTTTATGAAGAACATGCCCCCTCCTATTCTACATTTTCCTTCTTATTAAATGGCACTGCCATTCATTCTGTTATCTAACTTAAAAACTTAGGTATTACCCTTGCTTTATTCCCCTCTCTGGTTTGTACATTCAACTACATTTTTTTTTTTTTTTAGTTTACCTCTTTAATATTTCTTGAATCCAATCACTTCACTCCAATCTCATTAACACTAACTTTGTCCAAGCCAGCCTTGCCCATCTTGTGTCCTGTGGATTAAAACAAATGCTTTTTAGCTGAAGTCCATGCCTCTAGGCAGTCTATTTTCCAGACTGCATCTGGAGTAATCTTTCTAATACACAAATCTTGTATCAATTTTGAGATAAAGAAATCTCCTCAATTGCTCCACATTGCCCTCAGGATAAAGTATTAATTCCTTAAAAATGCATATTAGATCTTTCAAGAACTAATTCTCCTCATCTATTGCCATTCTTCAGACTCTCATGCATAAAGATTAATTTTAGTTCTTGATCAGGCCACATTCTTTCTTTAAAAAAAAAATCTTTGCACAAGCTGCTATCTGTATCTAGAACATTCTCACACAAAATACCCCACCACTTTCATCTTGCCAGTTCTTATTCATATCTGCAAGGTCAACTCTTTTCTTTCTGCCTTCAAGATAGATTTCATTCTGCTCTTGCTTTGGTTGTTCTACAGTCTGAACTGTTCATCTTACTATGTTAGCTTCTCTACCTTTTTCAAAGCCTAATGTTTTCCTATTCCTGTTTGGTAGAGACAATGTATTTGCATCTTTTTTTTGAGAATATTAAAGCACAGGTTTCTAAAACTTTCATTATATCTGAATGAAGATTTTTTTTTCAGATTATGTACTTCCTTTAGTTTTCCCTTTGTGAGTGTGAGGTATAGTTTTGAAGACTGTGACAGGGTCTCAATGATTGACTTTCCTGTACTTGCACTGACCCTCACCCCTCCATACTTCAAGGTCGGTTTATGTAAAAAAGGCAATACGCCCAATGTTAAAAGGTATTTCAAGGTATCCTTGCACAGATTTGAGCTTTGGAAGTTTAAATTTGAGGACTATGATGAAAAGTAGAAGTGTGAAACACTCAGTCTATTAACTAATCAAGATCCAGAAGAATAACAGTTGAGGAAAAGTAGTTAATATACTTTATTACTTAAAGGACACCTTCTATAAACTTGTTTTGTACAAAAGATAATATTAAGAACTGCTTGTATCTACTCATGATTTTGAGTGTTCAAAATATGTCTTTGTAAAAAATGGTCAACCAGAAGATGCAAAGAAAATAAAAAAGGTTTTCTAAAATATTTTGGGAAAAATCCCCCAAGGAAACAGAGTAAAACTACTGGCTATGAAAAAAATGAATCAAAAGCCTTCTACATGCAGTAGTATTGGTAAAACAACAACAACAAAACAAAACAAAAACTGAATAATTTGAGAAATGATCACTCTGATTTCATTGTTTATTTCAGTGAAATAATAAAATAAATAGGGTGACTGATGAAAAAGAAATTAGACTTTTCCTTAAGTGATCCACATTTCTGAATCACCCACATGTGACTTTTTAAAAATGTAGTGTTTTTGGCATGCAAAACGAAGTTAACAGTGCTACTTTATCTTTTTAAAGTCCACAAAAGGCACATTAACATATTCTATAATTTAACATTTAAAAATTGCCTTGTGTTATGCAAGTCTCATATAAAATGAATTCTATTAGGGTTGCGATAGGATGTAATGGGAAGAATCTTGTATCAACAGTAAAGGACTAAATTCTAGTATTACGATTGTGCAACCTTCCAAAAGTCATTTAGCTTCTGGTTTCTCTGTGCCACATTTCCTCCCCTATGGGAAAGTGTCTTAAACCACCTTCATCTCTAATTTCCTCCCCTATGGGTTGAACTAAATGGTTTCTAAGATCTCATTCAGCTCAAATTCTAGAATAGAGTAAAATTGAAAAGCAATTGCATTTTTCACAAAAAATAATTACTTGCTCTCACTATAATTGCTTCCTTTTGGTAAAAGGAGATGTTCATTATACTCATTTTTATGAACATAGCACTGTTTTCTATTTACACAGTGTGCCTATAAAGCTATCTGATGTTTTTGAATAAGCATAAAAGCACTTACTCTTGCAAATGAGTCTAGTCCCATATTAAGTGGTTAAGTCCAGAGTTAATAGAATTATTCTTTTGATGCTCTGATTTATTAGTTTAAAACTCTTAAAATTATCTTCTAAACTAAAAATATATATTTTTGAATTCACTTAATATTTTATGTATTTATTCACATGTTAAGATATTCTCTCTAGAGCAAAATCTTAATCTTTTGACTATGTTTTTGATTTTTTCTTTTTAGTAACAATAAAAAATATTTCATAGCTAGAATTGGACAAGAAGATAGAATGATAAAGCTGGATAATATGGCATTTGGTTTCTAAAATGTGTGATTTAATTATAACATAAAAAGATAAATTTTCCTGTGTTGCTGATAAAATAGTATTTAAAAAAAATCTCGAGTGATTCTAAAGGCAGTTTGAAAAATAGCAGCATTATTTAGAATAAATATATGAATTCTCAGGAAAAATACTTTGAAGTTTAATATTTCTTTGATTATAGAAGTTTTATTTTGGTTTATTTAAAAATCGGTTTTATTACTCTATAAACAGACATTATAATAAACATAAAAATAAAATTTGTTTATATATATAAAAATATATATGATGTAATTTGCTAGCTTTGGAATTCCAATTTCTTCCACCATTCTTTGCCTTAAACAATGTTCATCTCTAATTTCCAGAATAAATAGAAAAATGATCAAAGGGAAAGTTGAAATTTTTTTATCAGAGTTATTTTTAAGCTTCATGTAAGAGTAGGTACTTAATGGAAACTTATTTCTAAGACTTGAATACTAGAGGACTCTTCACCTTCTTGTCAATATTGTGGCAAGCTCTTCACCAGACTGAATTAAACTGCTCTTGAAAGCAAAACCACATTTGGAAAGATAGGCAAATATTATCATTTATCCTGATATATTTTTATTGCATAGATCTCTGGTAGCAGAACATAAATTGGGAAAATATAACTCTAATAAGTCATAATTTGTGCTACTTCGAAATAACTGCTATTTTTCTGTATAGATCACTTTCCCCAAGTCACATGAAAAATGACATTAAATCCTACATTTCCTTACAAGTCACACATGTTAAAACAAGGGCAATACAGATTGCCATTATTAACAACTACAGATTTCCTATAATAAAAGGAATTTTTAATTTCTGAGAAATGAAGAGAAAAATATTTAGAAAAATTGAAAATATAGCTGAGTTACTTCTTTCCATTCTCAAATTTTTCTCCATTCCCTGTCATGTGATTTTTTAAAAATATTTTTTGTCCTTTAATTATTCATTAATCTAGAAGCATCTTATATTCTACCATATTGTCATTTTCCACACTAAACACAAATTCCTTTAAATAGGATTTTTTTTTCTTGTTATTGTTTCTTTAACATGACTTTTTAACATATTCCACTTGAAATCTAGTCAAGGAGAAAAAAATGACAGTTTTAATTGGGTTTGGTTTTATGTTATTGTCAATCCTGAACCAGTGTCCTGTTTTAATGATCAATTATGAACTTGCAGACACTTCCTAGAAGAAAATTTGAAGTAAGCATGGATAAGTTGGTATTACGTGTCATATATTTATGAAATTTAAATTTGCACTTTCTACTAGAGACGAAAATAGGCTTGTAATGCTAACTCTTAGGACATGAACTCTTTAGCAAATCTCCAAGTATCTCATGATGTCCATTGACCATGTGCAATGTCAGTCAACAGAACAAATGGTCAGCTATTCCTCAAAGTGAGCTTACTCTTTTACTACAAAAAGCTTTATCTGTGTATGTTTAACACAGGCTTATAAGAGATTATGTGTGTGCTTGTGTGTATGTTTTTCTTTTTCCAATTATGTAATATACCAGCAACTGATGAAAAACACTGCTCTTTACCCAAGAAAAAATAAGTTAATAGAAGGCATTTTCTATCTTTTGTAAACTCAGCAGCATTATTTGACCCCACTCCCATGCTAGTATATGAAAAGGATACTCCAGATCCCAGAATCTATCTTTCCACACTTGTTTTAGCTCCTCTAATTTATCCTTCAGGCATGCTAAACTGTGAGCTTTTACGCAGGCTCCATACTGACTTTTCCCATTATATAACTCAAACTTTTATGCAGTTTTAAGGGCTGTCTTGACATTATTCCCCTGGAAAGTCTCCTTTGGCCATCTGAGACTGTGTGACGTGTATTCCACAATACTTTTCACTGTTTCCCACTGTAATATTTAACAAGTGCATTACAATTTCTCATTTTCAGGCATGAATAAGGACCATGTCTTACTCACTGTTGTATACCCAATTTGCTCTATAGTTCTTGCTACATATTTAGTACTTAATAAATTCTTTGTTGAATGAATTCTAACTAAAAAAGTATCTGCCAACTAATTTTACCTTGAAAGTGGTATCTAACCATTCATAACTTTCTAGCCTCGTGTTGATCCTTAAAACCAGTCTCCCTGCCAACAGGTCAGGAATCAATAACACTGAAAGAGAGTTCCTGGAATTTCAACCTTGTTCATGACCCCGCACTATTCAGTGACTGCTTCGTCATGTTTACTCAATTCATGTTGTCAAAAAAAAAAAAAAAAAAAAAAAAAAAAAAAAAACAGAAAGAAAGAAAGAAAAAGAAAAACGAAAAAACACAAGCCTCTTGGTCTGATGTAGTACTCTTGTTCATGTGTACTGACCTTGGCTCTCCTCAGCTTGGATTTGCCAATTGCCATTCAGACTTGTCCATTTTGAAGTACTCTCAGAAAGAACACAGCATAATTTAACTCTTGGTCATGAACTTGCCATTGGCTAGTTTTGTCTTATCCTTTGTGAATAAGAATTTCGCAGTATAAACATTTGGTATGGTTTTGTGTCCATGACACAACATGACATTGCTCTTCTTATTTTGTTTACTTTTGATTTCTGTCATGCACTAAACTTTCTTCCTATTATACTTTCTCAGTAATAGAAGGATTAAATAATTAATATGTTGAAGGTAGATATTTCACTTTAATCTTATTAAATTATTAATAAGCTAATAAGCAATTTTAATTACTGTGGATAAGTGTTGTGAACATATAATACGTATAATTTCTTAATCTTGTTTTAATTTTCTCATAAAATGAAATGGTCATCAACAAATTGTCCACATTCTTATGGTAATCTATGTCTTTATTTCCTCATATTTGCCATTAAAATAAAAATCATCTCTCTTAGGTACTAAGAATGAGCCATAGCAGGCTCCTTCCACCACTTTTCTCCAATTTAGTCCCTTGGAGAAAGTAAGAGACCACTTAGCATGACACACTAATAAATATTAAATACAATATTTCACTTTGCCTGTGCTGTGTCCCATTATTTTACCAGTGGTATCAAATGCAAAAGCATCTGGGCTCATATTAAACCCAAGAAAATTAAGAGGATGTTAAGCACAAACATATAAAAGTCATCTGATGAAAATACATTTAATATATTTATCCTATAATTTAAGGAGACTAATATAATATGTCATAAAATTAATATAATATAATTAATATAATATAACAATATAATATAAATGTAGTTCATTCACATGACCTATTTTTTTAAACCAGATACTACAATTTATTAATAATGAAGTTTCAAATATTATTCTGACCTATCATTCTGAGGAAAAACATTCTGGACTAATATTCTAACATATTTTTCCATAGAAATATTCAGGCTTGAGAGCAAGAATATAGAAAGGAGATAAGAAAAAGAGAAGAGAAAGAAGTACTCAATAGAAGATAAAAACAAAGGTAGATCATCAAGGATAACCTGAATTTAAGCTAGAATCATTTTGTGATGTTGCTCAAGTCTGTGTTTTCAAAAAATATTAAAGACAGATATCTGTTACCAAAATATGTCCTAAAATTTCTTTCAACTGATAATATATTTATGTAACATATCAAGACATCTTGCATTGACAAGTGTGTTTGATCTAAAGAAAACTGATTCATAAGGATTAAGAAAGCTTCTGGAAAAGTACTTAAGTATGACTTGTATCTGGATTCAGACATACATGGTGTGGTTTACAAAGAGTGAGCCAGTCTGGCAGAAGCCTATTTGCAAAAAAAGTTGCACAGCAGTCCAGCCTCCCAGGAGAGAATGCATTCTTAGAAAAGAAAAAATGTCCCTGCTGAATTTGAATAGGTAGATAAGAAAGCTTTAGCTCTTTTAAAGAACTAAAACTATAAGAAAAATGAAATTGCCATCACCTGAATCTTTCTTCAGATCCTAGATCATGCCTCAATTTTAGGTTGAAGTATAAGCATCATTTGAACACAATTTTGGTATTCCAAAGGGTCAATGCTGCTTCCAATAGCAAATTGTTGTGTTTGGTGAGTACCATGAAGCAGTGGCAGAGAAAGACATTTCCTCCTGGGCCTGGCAAGCAGGAATATAGTGGACATTGTCATGTATCACACTGTGAATAAAATAGAAGTAGACTTATACCTGAGCATATGGGAGATTCTCTCTGGAAACCCCAGGGAATGCTTAAGAAAGCAGAAGTGATCTATAATGAAGGGAAATAACTTGATCTAGTTTAATCTTAATATAGCATGATATTTTAAAAATGTGAAGGAGTTTCAGTCTCATCATCTCTAAGATTCCCAGGCCCATTAGTTACTTAATAAGATACCGATTTTATAATTTTATTAGAATGACATCAGCAAGATGGCAAAATAGGAGCCATCATCACTGCACAAAACATCAATTTTGACAACCATTCATGGACCAGAATACCTTGTGGGAGTCTAGGAGTACAGCAGAGAGGTTTCAGCATACTACTGGAACAAAAAATCTGAGAATAGATGCAATAAAAAGGATAAGAAGAACAATATCACATAGTTCAGTGCCAAGACAGACCCCCCCTCAACTCATGATTTCTCCCACAAGGAAAAGTGAGAATGTAGTGAGTGCCTGGTTCCAGAGTTGTGTGAGATGGAATCCAAGAGGTTTAGTGTTTCTCACTGACCTAGAATGCTCAGGATTGGCACCCAAATACTAAAAGGATTAACAAAGCCTAAGTGTTTGGAAGAGGCTGAGAGCAAGGCATAGAGGTGAAGACTCAGATATGAGAGCCTGGAACTCAGGAAAAGGTCACTAATTCTAAAATTCCCTTCTTGGGCTCCATCAAAGAGGCCTACCCACAAGCTACTTGGGAAGTCCAGTTTGCAGACCCCTATAACTGGCCCATGGTATCGCAATGCTCCACAGACCTCAACCCCACTTTGACCATCTTCTCATGCACACCTCTGTGAAGAGCAAGTGTGAACCTTTGCTGACAGCTTGCAAGTTCACACAGATAGCTTGATTATGCAGGATTGAGGTAAGGCACACAACCTAGAGTATTTCATGGCATCACCCTAAGAAAAGCAAACAGGAGGGTTTCAGCATCTGGCCAGGCATTGCAAGATTGAAAGATAAATTTTTTAAAATTCCCTCCTTAAGGGAAAAAGAGGTGTGGAGTAGTTGCATACATTAGAAAAGGTCTGAGAGAACCTCATAATCCTTAGCTGGGATTCTGATTGATGAAGGTGTTTCTCTCCTGAAACCAATCAATAAATACGGGAGGAAGTGTCTCCTTCTTAACGCAGAGATAGCAAAGCAAGAAACCTAAATATTCAAGGAACCATGATACCACCAAAGGAACAAAATAAATTTTCAGTAACTTATCCTAAAGAAATAAAAATCTACAACTTGCCTGATGAAGAATTCAAAATGGTGGTTTTAAGGAAACCCATCAAGATATAGGAGAACACAGACAACTCAACAAAATTAGGAAAACAATACACGAACAAAATAGAAATTTCAACAGACGATATCATTTTTAAAAAGTTCTAATACTGAAGAATACAATGAATGAAATGAAACTGCGATAGAGAACATCAGATTCAATCAAGCAGAAGAGAAAATCTATGGATCTGAAGACAGATTATTTGAAATTATTAGAGGAGAAAATTTTTTAAATAAATAAAAAGAATGAAGAAAACCTACACTATTTATGGACTATCATCAAGAGAATAATATGTGCATTATGGAAATCCCGGAAGAGAGAAAAGCACAGAACATATTTAAAGAAATAATGGCTGAATACTTCCCACACCTTGAAAGAGATACAGATATCCATTCACATATGAAGTTCAAAAGTCCCAAAGAGGTAAAACTGAAAGAAGACTTCAACAAGATATGTTACAATCAGACAGTCAGAAATCAAAGGCAAAGAGACATTGTGAAAGCAGTAAGAAAAAAAAAACTCATTACATTCTAGGGAGCCCCCACAGGACTGTCAGTGGATTTCTTACCAGAAACCTTGAAGACCATGAGAGGTGAGATGATATATTCAAGTGCTGAAAGTAAAACTGCCAACTATAAATGCTTTACCTGCCAAAGCATCCTTTTGAAATTAATGAGAGGTAAAGATTTTCCCAGACAAACAAAAGCTAAAGGAGTTTATTATCACTAAGCTTGTTTTCAAATAAATACTAAACAGTTTTTCAAGCTGAAACACAAAGATGCTAATTAGTAACATAAAAATATAATAAAGAATAAAACTCGGTAAAGATCAACATATAGTCATATTCAGAATACTCTAATATGGTAATGGTGTTGTGTAAATCACTTTAATATTAAGATTAAAGATAAAATAATTAAAAATAACTATAATTACAATATTTTGTTAATGGGTACACAATATAAAAATGTAAAGTGGAACATCAAAAGCAATATGTAAAGAAGAAAAGTGTAGAGTTTTTGCATGTAATTGGTTATCAACTTAAAATAGACTGCAATTACTTAAGATATTTCATGCCAGCATCATGGTAACCACAAAGAAAAAAGCCTATAGCAAATACACAAAAGATAAAAAGAAAGAATTCAAAGCATTTACTTAAAAAAAAAAAAAAGAAAAAAAGAAAAAAATTATCAAATCACAGAAGAAGATGGCAAGAATAATAAAGGAATAACAGACATACAAAATAACCAGAAAACAATATAAGACAATGGTAATGGTAAGTTTTTGCATAATAATCAATTACTTTAAATATAAATGGATTACATTTTTCAGTCAAAATACATAGAGTAGGTGAATGAATGTAAGACAAGACCCAAGAACATGTTATCTGCAGAAGACTCACTTCAGCTCTAAGGACACATGTAGATGAAAGTGAAGGAATTCAAAATGATATTCCATGCAAATGGAAAAGTAAGAGAGCAGGAGTAGGTCTACTTATATTGGACAAAACAGACTTTAAGTCAAAAACTGTAATGAAAATTTCATTATGTGATGATAAAATGATCAATTATCAAGAAAATAAATCATAAATATATATGCACACACCATCAAAACACCTAAAATATAAAGCAAATATTCAAAGAACTGAAAGGAGAAATAGAAAAACAATAATAATAAGAGAATTCAATACTCACTTTCAACAATGGACACATCATCCAGACAGAAAATCACAAATGCAACAGTTGACTTAACTATGTTTTATTTCAAGTGAACCTAATGGACATATACAGCACATTCCAACCAATACTAGCAGAATACATACTCATCTCAAGTACACACAGAACATTCTTCAAGCTAGATAATATGTTAGGCTACAAACAAGTCTTAACAAATTTAAGATAATTGAAATAATCTGAAGTGTCTTTTCTGATGACAATGGTATAAAATGAGAAATCAGTAACAGGAGGAAAATTGGAAAATTCACAAATACATAGAAATTAAAAAAAAATACTCCTGAATAATCGGTAGGTCAAAGAAGAAATCAAAAAAGGAAACCCAAAAATATTTTAATACAAACAAAAATGTAAATGCAATTCATCAGGATTGTGGGATGCAGCAGTAGCACTTCTAAGAGGGAAGTTTATAGTGATAAATGCCTATGGTAAGAAATAAGAAATATCTAAATTTTAAAAACAACTTTGATTCTCAAGGAACTAGAAATAGAACAGACTAATACCAAAGTTAGCAGAAGGAAAGAAATAACAAATATCAGAGCAGAAATAAATAAAACAGAGACTAGGTAAACAATAAAAAAGAGCAATGAAACTAAGAGCTGTTTTTTTTGGAAAGTTGAGACCACAGCTACTATCATACTCGATGGTGAAAGGCTGAAAGCTTTTCTTTTAAGGTCAAGAACAAGACAAGGAAGCCCACTTCTGCCACTTCTATGCTCATAGACAGGAAAAATTAATATTGTTAAGATACTCATACTACTTAAAGGGATCTGCAGGCCCAGTGCAATCCCTATCAAAACTCTAATGGCTTTTTTATTTTTTTTGCATAAACAGAAAAAAAAAAAAACATAAAAGTCCCCAAAGAGACAAAGTAATCTTGAGCAAGAAAAAAACTGGAGGTGTCTTGCTGCCTTACTGCAAAGCTATAGTAATCAAAAATAGTATCTTACTGTTATAAAAACACAATTAGATCAATGGAACAGAATAGAGATTCCAGAAATAAACACACATTTACAATCAACTGATCTTTGACAAAGGATCCAAGATTATGCAATAGGGATAGTCTCTTCAACAAATAGTATTTAGAAATTGGATATCCACATGAATAAAAATGAAATAGAACCCTTATCTCACACAATATATAAAAATTAATTCAAAATAAATTAGACTTAAATGTAAGACCTGAAACTGTAAAACTATCAGAAGAAAACATAGGGAGACATATTTTTGACATTGATATGGGCAATGATTTTTGGATACCATCCCAGGAACACAAGCAACAAAAGCAAACAAACAAAAAATAGTCAAGTAACATCAAACTAAAAAGCTTCTGCATTAATCATCATCATCATCGTCGTCATCAACACGGTGGAGGAGAATCTATGTAATGGAAGAAAATATTTGCAAACCATATATAATAAGAGGTTAATTTCCAAAACATATAAGGAACTCAACTCAAAAGCAAGAAAACAAATAATGTTATTAAAAATAACAATTCTCAAAAGAAGACATACAAATGATCTATATGTATATAAAAAGATGTTAAATTTCACTAATAATCAGGGAAATGCAATCAAACCACAATGATATCACCTCTACCTGTGAGAATGGCTACTATCAAAAAGAGAAATGGTAAGTATTAGCCAAGATATGAAGAAAAGGTAAATTCCATTTGCAACAACATGAATGGACCTGGAGGACATTGTGCTAAGTGAAATAAGCCAGACACAGAATGACAAATACTGTATGATCTCACTTATATGTGCCATCTAATAAAGTCACTCATGAAAACAGTAGAATGGTAGTACCACGGCTGAGGATGTGGAGTATGGGGTATAAGAAGATGTTAGTCAAGGGTATAAACTTTCATTTACAAGTTAAACAAGTTCTGGAGCCCTAATGTACAGCATGGTGATGATAGTTAATGTATTGTGTACTTGAAATTTGCTGAGAGTAGATCTTAAATTTCTCCTCCCCAACACACACACAAAATACTATGTAAGGTGATAGATATGGAATTAGCTTTATTGTGCTAATCATTTCACAATGTATACTCATATTAAAACATCACACTGAACACCTTAAATATATACAATTTTTATTTGTCAATCACACATCAATAAATCTGAAAAAAATAAAATATCGAATATCCCATGAATATTGTTCATTTGTCTCCCAGTCTTATTCAGGCTCCCCTTGAAATCCTCAAACAGAATTCAGTAGGCCTGAATACCCTGTTCCCCAAATTTTAAGTAGTTTCCTTTATCAAGCATAAGAAAGATACAGGTGATTTAGCAAGTGCCAGTAGTATGAGGGTTTATAAACTTAAAGACATAGTCATAAGCCTCTCACAGATGACCAGCTACAATATAAGTTATTAATCTTGGTTAGTATTTAATTTACTATGTTCATACATTGTTGCAAGCATTTATGTGTATTAACTCACTTAGTCCTAACCATAACTTGAGATAGGCTTTTATAATCCACATGGTACAGATAAGGAAACTGAGGCACAAGTTACATTAACCCATCCTTAGAAAATGTGAGGTATGGAATTAGTATCCAGGCAGTCTAGTTTTAAGGGTCACACTCTTTACCTCTACCTTCTGGCTAAATTGCAATCACTTCCACAAAGATTATGTCTGTTCTTTCCCTAGAAAGACTATTTGACTTCAGTCATTAATCAGCATCTTCTTTAGAAAAGGTAATTTGAAGATATTAAAAGACTCTAAGATTCTTTTTTTTCCTTTTATTCTCCTCAATAGCCAATTTCTTTGTTTTTAATTTTTAATTAAATTTATTGGGGTAACATTGGTTAATACAATTATATAATTTTCAGGTGTACATTATCATTTGACATCTGTATATTCTATTGTGTTTACCACCCAAAGTTCAGTTTCGTTCAGCTATCGTATATTCAATCCCCTTTACCCGCTTCACTCTCCCCCTAAACCCCATATTTGACCCATTTTACCCCATCTACCTCCCCCTTCCTCCCCGACTCCATTAGTAACCACTAGTCTATAATCCTCTGGTAACCACTAGTCTATAGTCCATGTCCATGAGTCTCTGTTTGTCATGTTCATTTGTTGCTTTTCGGTTGATATCCCACATATAAGTGATATCATGTGATTTTCAGCTTTTTCAATCTGGCTTATTTCTCTTAGCATGATTATTTCGAGGTCCATCCATGTTGTCGCAAATGGCAGTATTTCATCTCTTCTTATGGATGAGTAATATTCCATTGTATATATGTACCATAGCTTCTTTAGTCAATCATCTATCGCAGGACACTTCAATGGCTTCCACGTCCTGGCCACTGTGAATAATGCTGCTATGAACATTGGTGTGCAAATATCCTTTTGGATATGGGTTTTCAAGTTGTTGGGGTAAATACCCAGTAGAGGGATTGCTGGATCATATGGTAGATCAATTCTTAGTTTTTTGAGGAACCTCCATACTGTTTTCCATAGTGGCTGTACCAATTTGCAGTAAAAGACTCAAAGATTCTTGACAAGGCAGAGAAGGGTATTGCTCCTGATGGTAATCGTCTCTTCAAATTTCATATGACATTTTGAAGAAATTAATTGTTTTATTTATATATTTCTTGTCCTTTTTTAAAAATGTATTTCTTTTTATTATACTGACTTTGGTTAATGAAATCCAGTAAGTTTCAGGTATACAATTCAACAGTAAGGCATATATATATTTTGCATTGTGTGTTACCATCCATAGTTAGATTTCTTTCTGTCACCACATATTTGACCCCTTTTACCCCATTTTCCTCCTCCCTAGGAATATATAGGGAGGTAAGTTTTCTTTTTTCATTCACCCACCCATCCTTCCCAGTCATTTTACTTTGCATTTTTAAGAACACTACATTGAATCTTTCCTTCAGAGAAAAAAATGACCCTGTATTATTGATACATAAAGTAATTCCCATATTATCAGTATTTTGTGAAGTACTTTAAGCCAAGTGGTTTTATGGTTGGGGAAATCTCCCCTCCCCTTATTTCTGTAAAGTTTCAGAAACAAGGCAAGAATTGTAATGTTTTCTTGTTAGACTTCATAAAGGTTACTTTAGTAAGTAACTTATAAGTTACAGACACGTATTACTGTTGAGGGAAAAGTAATTTGTTGTAATCATTTTTAATTATAGTTATTTTTAATTATCTTTGCTGTATGTGTAAACATTAAAAATACAAACAGTGCTGCTATAGCACAGATGGTTGGTGCTTGTTACCCAGGCTGTCAAGCATCATTTGAACACCACTGCCTCCTTTTCTCTAATTGTAAGAAAAAGCAATAAAGTTGCTTCTTGGAAATGATTTTTATGTTTGAGAAAACTGGCTGTTACTAAAAATGGGAGAACCAATTTACAGAACATTTTGTCTCCCTTTCTCCCTTGGCAATGCTTTTAAATGCCTCCCCATTTGAGACCCCCTTTATTCTTAATGGTTCTGACTTATCCAGTAGTCAACCTAGACATGCCCATGTTGGGTTTTGCTCTAACTCAGTCAATTAATCAAGAACCTAGGATGGTTCAAGAAAAAAAAAATGGGTTCCTCTTAAAACTATATGCATTGAAGTGGTGATATGCAGTGTGTAGATGGCACCATCATTCCAAATATCTGGTTTTATTCATGTCTACACACAAAAACCAAAGCAATATTAAATAACACTCCAAGATTTTAATGCTAATGTCTCTCTGGTGTCAACATATGATTAAAGAAAATAGCTCCAATTTTTTTAGTTAACATGAGAACTATTATATCTGCCACCTGGTGGCCACCATTGAAGTGGATCGAACACCAGTTTGAATGCCCTTCAAACAGATGAATTTACTCTGTGAGTTTAGAGCCAAAAGTCAAAGGCTATATCATAATCCAAATGTGAAATCCTTCAGATCAATGGAAAGAAAAAATTCATCTTGGCTTAGCATGACTTTGGTCAATACATTATATTCCCATTTATTTTTTTAAACTATTGTTCAATATTTAATGTTATCTATGCAGGCATGCTGGACTGCAGACATAGCCAAAAGAAAAGGGGGAAAAAGAGATCTTGATAATCAGCTTTGCACAGAAAAGAATATTCTCTACAAATTTTGGAATTATAACAAAAATAATAATTCAGATTCCTAGAAAAGGAATTCAAACCACAAAGATGAAAATGAGCATAAAATACTTAGAAGAGTGTGACCAGTGGCAATCTATATCTGCTTTAGTGGTAAAGAATGAAATAATAGATGTCTACACTGACCCATCGTCTTATCTACCATAACATTTATTTTCTAACATTTGTATTTCCAGATATCTTAGGGCGGTTAAGTACTAATCTATAGAAAGATATACAAAACATAAAATATATGTTTTGGTATTCTTTTCTCATATGTTGACATATGAGATAAGTTAATGAGACTGAAAGTCATTTACTCAGAAGTTGAGAAAGAAAACTCTAAATTTGAAAAACAAATTACATTCTTTTAGTCCAAAAATAATTGCTATGATGAGTATTGAGATCATTAAAAATAAAATTTTAATTTATCACTGCAGGTGCCAGGTGGAAAGTCCCAAAGTGCATGTCTGTTTTTATCACAGAAACAAGTTATGAAGACTACTCTGTCATTTAGTGTCAATTTATATTTAGTAATGAAATTGCCCTTATTAAAACCATAGTACTATGCTGAGAATATGGATGAATTATAGGTTACTCTCTTCTAAACTTTGGGGATGTGATGAACAGTACAGTACATCTATTTATTTGCCAATGTCTATTACATAAATCATAATTTTGAAATCTGTACTGTAAAACCTATTTTGATTATATAAACAAGGGATTTCATTATATGCCAAATCTGTACTGTAAAATCTATTTTGATTGTATAAACAAGGGATTTCATTATATGCCCAGTGTCTAGATAGTGAGTCTAGCAATGTTCTTTAGAGATAAGGGCTTGAGAAGAAGTCCATGGGCTTCTGAACTACAGTCTTTTATGAAACAACTACACATAATGCGTATTTAAAAAAATAATATTTGAAAGTATCATTGAGATGGTAGAAGAAGGAGGAGGAGGAGGAGGAAGAGGAGGAGAAGGAGAAGAAGAAGGAGAAGGAGAAGGAGAAGGAGAAGGAGAAGGAGAAGGAGAAGGAGAAGGAGAAGGAGAAGGAGAAGGAGAAGGAAGGAGAAGGAGGAGAAGGAGAAGGAGAAGGAGAAGGAGAAGGAGAAGGAGAAGGAGAAGGAGAAGGAGAAGGAGAAGGAGAAAGAAGGAGAAGAAAGAGAAGAAAAGAAGAAGGAGAAAAAGGAGAAAAAGGAGAAGAAGAAGAGGGTGGGTTTGGGAGGAAGCCAAAACTGAATGAAAAGCCGAATCCACAAAGGGAAGTCAGTACTGAAGCCAGTTTTGCCTTAAAGATAAAGGTCAAAATCCATTGGCATGCAGCTTCCAACACCAAGACTGGAGACTTCCCTTATCACTGGTTTGGTCCCAGAACATTGGGACTGCAAATGGCGTGATGGGAAATCAGAGGGTGAATTTTCCTCACAGAAGAAAATAACAGAGAAACTTTATTGTTCTGACTTTGGAACCAACTGGAGGAAAGAAGAATCTCCCCTGAGAATGTATCATGCCAACCCTCATAGGAGATTCTAATACCAACTCACATTTTCTTTTGAGATTCCCAAAATTTCTTAAGCTACAGATATATTGGTCTTGTTTTAGGAATGAAAGGACTTCCAATATTTGGCAGAAGTAAATGCAGATCTTCATGGGAGAAACTCACCTTTCACTCAGACCCCCCAAAATCTCAAAAAATAAAGTTCCAGAGACCATAGCTCACATTTAAAAGTTAGAGCACATATAAGACAGCAGCACCATGAGTGAGATCCAGCAGAAACACAAGTATAATCAAAAACATAAAAACTTCCAAATGATCAGGTACACAAAAATAAGTGTTTGCTACATATAAAAATATAATAAATATAATAAATTCTGGTAACACTCTTTTTCTTAGTTGTTTACTCATTTATTCTGTTGTTCTCCCAAGCTCTCAGAATCCCTAGTTTGATACTTGTGCATTTGGCTCTCCTTGTTGTCCTTGAAGTCCATTAAAATACTATTTCCCAATCTACTATCCTCAGCCAGTCCCACTTCACAATGAACCCCAGTCATGTCCCTGGTCCAGAAGATACTGAGTTCCAGATGACAAATTATTCCTCCATTTTCCTCATGGCAGAAAGCCTCTCAGTAACAAAATTACCTACATATCATCCCTGACCTACCTTCCAGGCAAGAAGATCTGATGGCTTTATCATTAAATATTAGCCTTTGCTTTTTCAGATCCACTCACTGTAGATTCTGCTTTCCCATTTTTACTTAGACTTAACCAAAAACTAATCTAGGGTCTGCCATTTATTGCCTATGTTTGGTTAGTTTCATGACTTTATTATCTATTTGTTGACGATTTTCATATCTCCTGCCTAGAATTCTCTCCTGAATGCTACATTCATCGCTTCAATTATCTACTTGACAGCTCTAGGTGGAGGTATACTAAACATTTTAAATTAGGTATGTCCAAATTTGAACTCCTGATCTTCCTTCCAAAACTGTTCCTCTTTGAACCTTTTCAGCACACTTGATCCTTCCTTCAGAGGCACAGCCAAAAATTTTGGATCATGCTTGACTTTTGTCTTTCTTTCATACCTCACATCCAATTTTTCAGGAATTGAGTAGACTATCTTCAGATTATATGCAGAATACGATTAATTTGTGTCTCCATATTTACAGTATAGATTGATTCTGCTGAGGCTGTTTGCCTCATCTTACATTTAGTAGTTCATTTCTCCAATAGGAAGTTCTGCTCTGAATTCTAACTTGGGGAGATTGAGGTAGGAGTATTAACTTAAAGAGTTCACCTAACTTTACCAATCTTCTTCTTCAGTAGGAACTACTGCATATATATTTACTTTATTGCTGGAGTTCTACTCAATTAGAAACATTACAACCCCTTAATTGATTATGATGCAAACTTTTGATGCTTTATCTTCATGTGCAATCCCTTAGATACCAATGACATCTCAGATTAAATCTGAGTTAACTGTGACACATTAGGCACTAGATATTAAACTACTGGCTTAAACATAAAGTTTTGGCCCTATAGTTAGGTCAAGACTCTGGCCCCATGCTGCTTCGTCTGACTTCATTTACCAAACCTCTCCTTACTTTCAACCATTGGCATATTTGGCTAAGGTATTTCACAATTCAAACCTGAACTTTAAAGAAACTGAAGTTTAGATATAGGCAGTCCAGGACTCATTAAGTGACTCAACAATTGCCGTAGAGCCACGGCCTCTCTGTCTTTACCTTCCAGTGTGTGGATGGAGGCCTTCATCTTCATTCTGGTGGTCTCAAAGCTGTCTAGATGTCCTCTAGACTTCATGGCTACATTCCAGGCCTAAAGAAGAAAAAAAATAAACACAAAGAATATTTCCTATATTAGTAAAGTGAAAGCTCACCCAGAAATCCTCGTCTTACTTCTCATTGGAACTATGTCGTGTATCTTATCCAAACTGCAAGGAAGCTGTTATATTGGCTCTCTGAACAAAATCAGCATTTTCTTGGTAAGGAAAAAAGAGCAATATATAATGTGTAGACAGTTTCTGCCATATTTAGCAAAGAACACTGGGCCTGTTTCATAATCCAAAAGGAAGGTCATACAAGTTGAATAGGTGCTGAAAAATAAGTTAAAAATAAATTGCCTTTTCCTAAAAGTCTCTCTTCCTTAGAGTCAACTCAATGTTGGATTATTTTGCTTACTTTGATTATAAGCAATTTGTCACTTTGCTTTCACTATGAATGGTTGGAATATTGCAGAGTTCTGTTCCAATACATTTTCCAGTTTTAAAATATCTTTCTGTCCCAGTTGTCTCCTTTCCATGGTTCAGAAGTCGAAGAGTAGAAATGGCCTAATCGTATTGGTCTAAGAATATTTATAAACTTATCGATATGACTGATTATAATGTAAGGCATATTAGATATGCTACTTCCGATAAAACAGTTTATTTCTATGCAGGGTTCCCTCTACTTGGTGTCTACCAGAAGCCTGAAGCCAAATTTGGGGTTTGCTCTGATCAAGTTTATAGGACTTTAACAGTGCATATTTTTTTTATTTGGAACTTTTTTGACTGTGTTTTTCTCAGGTACATATAATTTATGCTCTCTTACCATATTACATACATCTTCATAAGCTAAGCCTTCATTCCAAAAGGTGGAATGAAAATAAACTAAAGTATTCTTGTGTAAGTAAAGCATTATATAGGCTAAATATTTTCTGCACATAGTGCATTGTGTTATGAACTCAGAAGGCACACAAGAGAATTAGAACACATGCTACTATTCACAAGAATCGTAGGCATGTATACATAACCTCTTTCCTCATTTGAAACACTGATGTTCAATTTGGAAATATGAAACCATTAGTGAAATTTAAGTATAAATTATGAATAAACATCTGCTAGGAGGTGCCAAATGAGAAGTAAGTAAAGAAAGGAATTGGAAAATATGAATACGTGATTACTTTGCATAAAATGTGAGATGTAGTCGAAAAAAAGAGTGGAGCCTTATAATAAAGAAAATAAAAGCGTGAAAAGCACAGACATGAGGTGAACACGTCATATGGAGAGCCATAAGATTACACAACTATGTTAAGGGTCCATAAAGATGCATTAGGCTGATAAGAGCAGGATTCAAAAAGAGAAAAGTGAAGAGCCTTATGTTTTGATTCAGTAAGAAACTGGGAACCACATCATTCTGGAAGAAGAAAGAAATGTTTGAAACAGTGTTTCAGGAAGATTAACTTTGTAAGCACTATGAAGAATGGATTGGCATGAAACTGAATTGAGGGAGAACAGCTAGAAGTCTGTTGAAATAAACCATGTGTGAAGTTATGAGGGCCAGGACAAAAATGGTAACTGCTGAAATGGAAATAAGTAAAAAATGTTAAGAGTCATTATATGAAGCATCAGCAGTCTCAAACTTTAAAGGGAATCCAGCTGAGAACTAGAGGTTAAGTTGACTGTGTGGCAGCATTAACCATGCATATAAGAGTGCATATGTCATTATCTATTTCTTCAGAAAGAGGGGGTTACAAATAATGAACCCCATGTCTATAATTTCTATCAATTCTAAAATAATCTCCCAGTTATTATAGTTCGCGCTCTGATGATTTCATGAAAATGGTTTTTTCTTGATTCTAATTACATTGATATTTTCTGAAATAAATCACTGGTTCTATCAACTGCCTGAAATTTGTCTTGCCTTTGGCCTCTTCTTTACAAGTATTTTGTTTTGTACCATTGATAATAAGCCTTTAAAATGTCCAAGGTATCATGTCACTCTGCCCAAACATTATAGTAACATATTTTAAAATGTTACTAGCTATTCATATTTGAAATCTCCAATAGTATTATGCTTTCTAGGTCTGATGAGATGACTGTTTATCAAAATCCATGCTTTTCTGTCTTTCTGGAAACCAAACTTGATTACAGTTTCCTTCGATGTGGCTTCATGACTAAGTTCTTGCTAATGGATTGTTTGTAGAATTGATATTCATTGCTTCCAGGCTTTGTCCATATCTGCTATGTAATTCTACGAATTTCAATTCCTAGCGACTTTATAAACCACACCCCCTTGTTGTTAGGACGGTAAGAATTTCACAAACCCCTCCCCCAAGGCAGACTTGTTATAGTCTTGGACTCTCGTGTGAATGAAATATAAACTATTCCTTGTGCTTAAGCCATTATACATTTTAGAATCTATTCACTATAGTAGTTAGCCCACCCTAATACACTAGGTATCAGGTTTTTCCATGAAAATGCTATTTAATAAAAGCTGTAATTCAATCTTTAGAGATGATAGTAGATATCAAGTTGAGCATCAAATTCCAGCCAAAATTAGAAAAATTTTATAAAAAATACTTAATCTAGTCTTCCATAGTTTGTGGCTCTTTCCTCTGACCCTGGAGCTGAGCTTCCATGTATAGCATGGAAGATCCTAGGAGCTAGATCTAGAAGGCTACTTGCAGGATTGCAAAACAATATACAAAATATAAAGCAAGACGCAGGAAGTAGATCTAAAGAAAGATGCAGGAATAAGCTGACTAGTTTATCAAACTGACCGTGCTTAAATGATGAATTGTAGATTGGTAATGAAAGATAGAGGAACAAATTAGAATATCTTTGGGTCCCAAAACTGTGTCAGAAAGAGAACCTATTAGTTATTACTTAATATCTTTCCCCCTTCCTTTTTATTGTTTTGTAAATATTTTTGAAGTGGCATATATAAATTGCACACATTTTAAATTACATTTTGATAAATTCTTACAATGTAAATATACCCTCTTGTCCATTTTAGTCATCTTTGGCCTCAGAGCTATTACTCTTCTGACTTATAAATATATAAATAAAAGTATGCAGAATGTATTTTACTGTGTGTACTTCTTTTGTTTAATATGTATGTAGAAATATATATATCTAATATCAATATATGTCAATATTATTGAAATAGCTCTTTTTCATTTTTGTATTCTTTCCTATAAATACATCAAAATTTATTTATTCTAATACTGATGAATGTTTGGGTTATTTACAGATTGCAGCTATTATAAATAATTCTGCTAAGAACTTCATCGTGCATTTATTTTGCTGCACATTTGCATGCATCACTGTTAAGTAGAAGTGAAATTGCTGGGTCATAAGATACTCCTATGTTCAACTTTAGAAAATATTGACAGTTTTCCAAATTTACGTTAGTAATTATCATGACCACCAATAGCATACGAGAGTTCAAGTTGTTCCACATCTTTGCCAATACTTGATATTATTAGTTTTGAAAACATTAGCCATTCTGATAAATAGTTTGGGGATGGTAATGATTGAGAAGTGGCAAGAGAGAGATTTTTAGAGTTCTAGTTGTACCTCATCTTTTCTAAACTTGACTTAAGTTTTTAGATTAGGCATTCTAGTATGTATGATATGCTATATCATTGTGATTTTAATTTGTATTTCCCTAATGGTGTATGATGTTTACCTTTCCATGTGCTTATTGACCACCCATAGGTCCTCATTTATACAGTGTTTAGTTTTTTGCTGCTTATTTTCCTGGGTTTTTACTCTTAAATTGTTTATTTGCCAGAATATTTTTATATGTTCTAAATATAAATCTATTAGTACCAATACAAATATTATTTCATCCCCTAGGCTGTGATTTGTGTATTCATTTCCTTGAAAATGATTTTGATAAGCAGAAATTTCAAATTCTGATGAATATCCAACTCATCCTTTTTTTTTCTACCTTGATCAGTTTCCTTAAGAAATTTTTGGCTACCTCAAAGTTATAAAGATATTAACCTTTGTTCTAGTCTAGAAGGTTTATGGCCGTAGCATTTATATTTAGGTCGGTAGTCTAGATCAAATTAATTTTGTGTATAATGGTAGATGTTGAGGCTCATGATTTTTTCCACACAATTATCTTGTTAAAGTTCATTTGTTAAAAACAAAACAAACAACAACAACCTTTGCCTTTCAATTTTAAGGTGGCTTTGGCTTTTGTTTAAAATCAAATGAACATAGATATACGGGCCTATTTATGGACTATTTACTCTGTTGCAGACCTGTGCTTATGCAAAACTGCACTTTCTTAATCATCATGGCTTAATATTAGCTTTTAAAATAACAAATTCTTAAGTTATCTAATCTAGATCTTTTACAGAATTTTTGTGGTTAAATTATATCCTTTATTTTTCCATAGAAATTTTAAAACCAGCTTGTCAATTTCTATTGAAAATAAAAACCTGCTAGGATTTTGTCTGGAATTTTGCTGAATGTATATACGGGAATCATCATCATGATATATATCAATATCTAGGGTGTTGTGTACTTAGAAACTAATAGCTCTAAGTACTTTTCCTACATTTTTTTTGTCAATCATCATCACAATATAGATTTATATTTATTTAACCCCCCTTTACTTGCTCTCAGCAATGTTTTTTAGCTTTTAGAAAACATTTTTCTAATCTTTTATATTTATTCTTAATTTTCAGTTTTTAATGGCATTTTATGTTGAATTCATTTAATTTTATATTTTAACATTCATGCAACTTTATAGAAAAAAATGCTTCTTGTGTATTGTCCACATAGGTTGGAAACTTGTCCCGCTTAGAAATTAGGCTGCAGCTTTGAAATTAGGATCAAATAATTTAAAATGTACTAAATGTTCTCTCTCACCACACACACACAAAATTAATAATTATCTGACATGAGAGAAATGTTAACTAATGCTGTTATAGTAATCATATTACAATTTATAAATGTATCAAATCAATACACTGTATACCTTAAACCTATACAATGTTATGTGTCAATTATATGTTAATAAAAAATTATGCGTCTCTGTTTTTCACTGATATTTTTCTCTTTGAGTTTAGTAATCAGTTTACTATGTTGTACCTTCGGGTACATTTCTTGCCTTTATCATAATTTATATCTTTTATCAATCTGGAAAATTTTAGTCAATTTCTGTTGAAATATTGTTTTTTCTCCATTCTGTCATCTTTCCCAGTAGAACTAAAATCTCATGGTATGTTAAATAATGTTATTATATCTCATACATCATTTATACTTTTCAGTATTTTTCAATCTTTTTCATACTTTAATTTTTTCAGGATATTTTTACTGACTCATCTTTCAGTTCATTAATCATTTTTTGTTGTGTCAAATCTGTTAAATTCTTAAATTCAGTTATTTTATTTTTACAAAATACAAAGATACAATTTTGTATTTTTTCTACTATGTAGATTCAAGAGTCTGATGAATTTCTCTTTTTATTTATTGTCTTAAACTTGTTAATAATAGTGATTTTAAAAACTAATATTTGATTTATGTTTTTTAATCATCTGTTTTTTTTCTTTATTTAGTCCTGTTTCTTGCCATGTCTAATCAGATTTTTATTGAATGTTGTTCATTTTATATGAAAATGATAAGGATATAAATGTTGCATTTCCCTACAAATAATTTCTTTCTTTTGGACATAGATAATGCACACATGGAACATATTGATATAATTTGTTCCTAGGCTTGGTCTTTCTACTTTCTCAACTACATGGATTTCCCAGGGCCAAAACACCTTGGAAAGTCCTGATTTCTGGTTTTTGTCTTCACAGCACTGTTGAGACTATTGAGATTTTCCACTTAGCTTTTCACTTTCCCTTCTTAGCACTTGTGCTCATGCATTTTGGTCTACCTATGTTTATTTGAGAGACCAGCAAATACCTTCCTTATGAGGAGATCACATACAGAATGTAGGCAACATTTCAATGTGTATTTTTCTCCTTCTTCTAGGATCTTGATGTTTTAAATTCTAGGTACCTTGATTCAAAATTTCCATTTTTCTCCTCAGACCAGTGAGACTACTACAAATTCTAGGCCACTAATTTCTACTAGGCCTCTGTGTTCCATAGAGAAAATCATCAAATATCCAGAGAGGATAAACCAAGGACAAATGTATGAGTGACCTTAAAGCATTTTTCTTCCCATCTGAATGCTGGCCTTTCAAATCCTGAATGCTCTAAATTTTCACCATTGCTTTTTTTTTTCTTAAGTCCAGGTTTAAAGTGGGTTTTGACAAGAGGATGGGTATAATAAAGGCTATTCAATGAGAATCAAAAGTAATAGTTGTTTCCTCTTTTAATTACTTCTCTCTTCACTCTCAGTTTCAATCAGCCACCCTTACCCTCTGGGTACTACTGTGATCTTTGACTACTATTGTCACTTCTACAGGACTATTATCTCTCTAGATGGGACCATCACATCTAGGTAGCACTACTACTAAGTAGAACTGCTGATACATCAGAACTCTCAAGGTGACATGAAACAAGATGGACGAGAATTTGCCTCATTCTTTTCTGTGTCATACTGTGGTAGAGAGAAACAAATCCACATTGTCTTGCACCCTATGATCTCTTTAATGGAAGAAGCTTTCTAATACCCATAGGTATAAATCCATAGGATGTAGGACAGGGAATAACATACTGTTGTTCCTTTATGTATCCTTATTATTAACACTTTATTATTGAATAACTCTTGGCTGCCATATTCCCTCTTCCTCAAGTTAATCTGAATTCTATCTCAATAGTCTCTTCAGAGGTAAGAAAACAGTCTATTAACTCACTATATAATTTTACCAAACACTAACAAGCTCATCTAGTAATTCATACATCCTAGAATAGTGGTTCTCAAGTATGGGTGATTTTACCTCTCTGACCAGGAAAAATTCAGCACTCTCCAGACACATTTTGATTGTCACAACAGGGGTAGGGAGTGTTGCTACTGGCATCTAGTGAGTAGAAGCCAGGAATGCAGCTAAAATCCTGCAGTGCCCAGGACAGCCTCCCACCACACCTTATACCATAAACAAAGAGTTATTTGGCCAAAAATGTCAGTAATTCCAACGTAGAGAATCCCTGGCCTAGACTTAAATTGCATTATTTCTGCTCTGTAGTAAATAAGCCAAGCTTTCTCAAAGACAGTTGTGAGGCAATTATCAAACACATTTTTTAATGGCTAAGGAGGATAATAATTATAACAATACGAACAACATTTCATATTTGTTTTTTATAATACAAATTACTAAGTGCCTTAATATATAATAGTGGTTGTGAAGAAGGAAAGAAGGAATTCAATTTTGGTCCTTAAGATGACTAGTAACACTTTATGACTACACGATTTTGGGCACAATGAGTTTATAATGTTCCCAATATCGAAGTTATCCCAAATGTTGTAGTTTTCCCACTGTCATCCAACAGACAAGGTATATTGAAGGAAAAATACTGATAGATTGATTCTAGTTTGGGAGTTTTTAGAGCATTCTTGTTAGTAAAGAGATGTAGGATGGTCATTGTGCTCACAGATGGTGATTGAAGTGATAGGCATCAGAATAAATGTTGATTGAGGAAACAAGTAAAGCTTTGAAGTCAGACTGGAAGATAGAGTAGGACAAAAAGTGAGGGGAGGAAGTCTTAAGGGTCTCAATGAGGTCAAATAGTAGATATTTGTTTCTGGAATAGAGCTCTAGAATGCGGGAGAGAACTGGAGCAATAAGAGCTTGTGATAAAAAATTCAATATATTGAAATTTAAGATCATGGAAATGCTACAACTCCAGGTGATGGACGCATTCAATGTTTGGCCAGGAGATGGCACTGATAACATTGAATAAAAATAGGTGCTTATACTTGCAATCAAAACCTGAGATCTTTTTGACTAAGTTGTTTGATTGTATTAGTCAGATAATGCTCCATAAGAAATTACCCTTTAAAATTCAATTTCTTAAGCAATAAGCATTTTTCACTGTCTCATATCTCTCTATGTTATTTGTGAGGCTCTGCTTTGGCTGTACATCAGCTATTCTTAGCTCTAGACTTTGGTTTTGAAGCAGGAATGCTGCATGTTTCTTTTTCTTCTCATTGGTCCAGGGGCTCTCCAGGGCATGCATAAATATATACACACACATATATATGTGTATATATATATTTAATATATATATTAATATACATTTTAATATATATATTTTAATTAATATATATTTTTAATATATTTATTTTAATGGAGAATGGCAACAGCACAAGAGAGTTGGCAGAAAACCCCATTATTCAGGAACTCTGCCCAAAACTAGTATATAGGCATTTTTGCCAATATTCCATTCATTAGTCAAAGCAAGTCACACAAAAAAGTCCAATATTAATAGAATAGAGAAATATACCCAACCCTCAGTGGGAAGAGGGCATGACTATATCATTTTACTAGGGAAAGTGTTTTAAAATGTTCAAATAACAATTTATTACAAATGGGTAAGCCATATGCTATCAAGGTCACTATATTGCATATGAAAGAGCTTTATTAGAGAAAATCCCTGTTAAGAGTAAAGGGAAATGAGCAGGTGAGAGATAGGCAAGGAGAATATTTATACTACAATGCAAACCTGATACCTCTGGCCAAAAAAAAAAAAAAAGGTGGGGGGAGAATTGTATTGGAAAAGTCTCAGATTACATTATAGTTCTAAAAGTCATGGACAGACCAATGGGAAATCCTTTAGTCAAAGTTGCCCACATGAGTATCATCTCTCACAGGTATAGGCCTTCATTAGTACTTTTACCAGATGTCTTTGTGTGTGATCAGACAGAAAAAATGTGGCTTTAGTATAAAGGTGCAGGTAGATTCAAAGGGGCAGGGGTTGGGGCTTTCAGTCAACTCTGCTTCTCTTATCAGGGGATTTACGTGGTGCATGTTTATGGCTCCCACACTCACACAGTACATTGGAATGGAGAGGAAATCTTGAGAATCAAGAATCAAAATTATCAATGAATTAGAGAGAAGTATCATCAAGTAGCAAGAGATTATGGTATTGACAGTATGAGAATGAATAAGAGAAAGTACCATTGTTTGTCAAAGAGCTCATAGAGATTTGGAATAATTTGTCTTGATGAAATCCATGATGGCTATGTGTTCACTTCTCTCCTCAAGAGTCTACATATTATCAGTTTAATAATCTGTTGAACCATTTTGTCAAGAATTACCACTTTTTTGTCACTTGTAGGAAAATTAACATTTTTTCTTCTTTCATTACATTTTTCCAATTATTTTAATGTGATAAAATACACAAAACAAAATTTGCCATCTTAACCATTTTTAAGTGTACAGAGCAGTAGTATTAAATATATTCATAATGTTGTGCCATCATCACCACCATCCATCTCCAGAACTCTTTCATCTTGCAAAACTGAAATTCTATACAAAAACTCCTTCCCCCAAGTCCCTGGCAACCAGCATTCTACTTCATGTCCCTATGAATTTGACTACTCTATAAGTGGAGTCATATGATATTTGTCTTTTAGTGAATGGCTATTTCATTTAACATAATGTCCTTAAGATTCATCATATTGTAACATATATCAGAATTTTATTACTTTTAAGGCTGAATAATATTCCATTATATGTAGATATCACATGTTGCTTATCCATTCATTTACTGATAGACTTGGGTTGCTTCCATGTTTTAGCTATTGTGGATAATGCTGCTATGATACAGATGTATTACAAATAGCTCTTTGAGACTTTGATTTCAATGTTAGGGGGTATATATTCAGAAGTAAAATTGCTGGATCACATAGTAATTCTATTTTTAAATTTTTAAGAAACTACCAGTTTTATAGAGTGGTTGAACCATTTTATGTTTTCATCAATAATACACAAGGGTTCTAATTTCTCCACATTCTCCATAACACTCATTATTTCCTGTTCTTATGATGATAGCCAACCTAATGGCATCTCATTGCGGTTTTGATTTGCATATTCTTAATTATCAGTAGTATTTAATATATTTTCAGATGTTTGTTATTTGTATATATTTTTTAGAGAAATATCTATAAAAGTCCTTTTCCCATTTTTGAATCAGGTTTGTTGATTCGTCGTTGAAGTTTAGGAGTTCTTTATGTACTCTGTATATTAATTTCTTATCAAATAAATAATATCTAATTTTTCTCTCATTCTGTGGGTTGCCTTTTTACTCAGTCTATACTGCCCTGATGCATATAAATTTTTAATTTTCATAAAGGTCAATATACATTTTTCTTTTGTCTACCTTTTTAGTGTCATATCCAATAAATTATCACCAAATTCAATGTCGTGAAACTTTTGCCCTGGGTTTTCTTCAAAGAGTTTTATAGTTTTAGGTCTTACATTTAGACCTTGATCACTTCTGAGTAAATTTTTGTACATGGTGTTATGTAAAGGTCCTAATTCACTCTTTTGCATGTGTATGTCCAGTTTTCCCAGCATCATTTTTTGAAAAGACTTTCCTTTATCCATTGAATAGTCTTGGCAAAAATCATTTGATCATATATGTGAAGGTTTATTTTTGAAATATCTATTCTATTCCATTAGTCCAGAGGTGCCCAGCCTCTGGGCTGCAGACTGGTATGGGTCTGTGGCCTGTTAAAAACCAAACCACACAACAGGGGTGAGCAGCAGGCAGGGGAGGGAAGCTTTATCTGTATTTACAGCCACATCCCAGCGCTAGCATCACCACCTCAGCTCCACCTCAGATCATCAGGCATTAGATTTTCATAGGAGCACTGATCCCTGGTGCCAAAATGTTTGGGGACCGTTGCATTAGTCTGTATGTCTGTCATTGTGTCAGTACCACACCGTTTTGATTACTGTATTTTGTAGTAAGTTTTGAAATCAGAAATTATGAGTTCTGCATCTTTGTTATTTTTTTCAAGATTGTTTTCAATATTCAGGATCCTTGAGATTTCATGTGAATTTTAGAATAGGTTTCTCTATTTCTGCAAGAAAAAAGTCATTAAGCTTTCTGTTTCTGTTTTTTTTTTACTATAAAATAAGGATAATAATGAAAGTTTCATAGAGTTATTTTTTTATAAAGATACTTCTTAATTTAGTAAATATTTACAAGTTTCTATAATTTAACACACTATTCTAGGCACTAAGAATATAGATGAATTACATTCTAATATAGAGTGAAACAGACAAAAATCTGTCTTTAAGCCTTCTAGTGATAATAGACAGCACACAATAAGCACCCAGAATTTTATTTTGAAAATTAAAATTTTAAATCTTCTTTTTAAAATTAATGTCTTAGAACCCCGTTTATTCTGCTGAAATTTGCAGGAAAATGGCAATCTACAAAAGTGATATAGTTTTTTTCTAATCTGATTTTTAATTCTATAACTTTTAGTTTTAGACAAGGAAATAATATGTATATAATCTTTACCAGGTAATTTTACTTACTGATTTCTTTATTTCTCACCTTGTTTTCGCAAAGAGTTTATAGCTTCTATTCTGCATTTAGTCATATTTGTAAACCGACTAAACACTTATATTTCTTCCTCAATTAACTATCCAACAGAAATCTTTATTGAGCTATGATTTGCTATGTGAACTTTTGTAATTGCTGCAATGGTCTCAAGTATGTATTCTTCCAAGTACTTGACACAAAGTTTGCTCTAGCTATCTGGTAAGTTCTCATTGGGACTCTGATAATTCTTATTATAGCTGATTAGATATTCTTTGAGTAGTGTCACTTTAAATTGAAAATACCCTTATTAGCATCATCACTGACAAACTTCTTAATTAAGCAGCTGATTCTAGCAAGGATATAGTCATGAGTGCTCAATAAGTAAAATTTGTAAGCCTTTTTCTTTTACTATGTTTTAAATTGTGCTCTAAGTACTACAGACTTCAGTAGTTGTACACATTTTTAACAATTATAAAATTTATTTATTTAGTTCCAAAAGTGATTTTAGGAGCTCCTCTAATTTCATCCTCACTTTCTTCCTTTTAATGGTGAAGCTCCTTGCAAGGTCACTAGGAACAATTTCAGGAAAAAATGTGATTTAGTGTCATTTCCTCTATACAGTCTATGTACTCTACTCCTTTTGGAAGATTTACCTCTTTCTTCTCATTCTTTTCATTTGTTTTCACTTTTTTGCTATTTCTTTATTTCTTCTTCGTAATTTTATTTCTATTTTATGGCTTCAAAGTTCTTATCCTCTTCTTGGTTTCTCTAGTCATCAATTACATTTCTTTGCAGTCCCCTGTTTGTTGTGTAACAAATAAATTGTAAGATTACCAAGAAGCAAATTGCTTCCATGTATATGTTACCAAAGGAGCATAAAATTGTTTCAAAAAAAGTTAAAACCAAATAAAAAAGACTGAATACTTAGAAAATTTGCTAAAAAACAGGAAGATCATGCATCAACTAAATATCTAGGAAAACATCTCATAGACGAAAGAAGAACCAAATAGAGAATCTTAGTTGTTAGCTACCATGTTATGCACTTTGCAACTATTTAATTAAATCTTTTTGTAGCACGCTCAGTCATTATTGAGGGCAACTATTGTCAAAAAAGTCTGTTATATATTATCTAATATCATGTAAAAACTTGTCCAATATGAGAATCAAATTCAGGTATGTCCATCTCTAAAAATCCATGTTTGTTTGTTTGTTTGTTTGTTTTAGCTCAATGCACTTTTCATGGTGGGCCCTAATTATTTCCATATAGAGAAATCTGGTGAAGTTGGTTATTTGGCTAATTATAAGGCCTAAAACATTTTTTTTAGGCGAGGCAACCCTTGGTTGACCTCATAGATTGCAAGGACCTTGTCAGCTTACAATCCCTTATTCTTTTATTTTTTTAACTTTTTATGCCTACAGCACCTGGTCTTCCTAGGTGGTCTCCAAATACTAACTAGGACCAACCTTGCTTAGCTTCTGAGATCAGATGGGATCAGGCTTGTTCAGGGTGGCATGGCTGTAGACTCTAAAACATTTTCAATGAGAGTGAAGAAAGTAAAATTGAATCATTTAAATCAAGTTGATAATTATTTTCTTTTGATTTTGGTATGTGGCCTTGCTACCTGATTGGCTGGTGGTTAGAATTGATTGGCAGGTATGATAAAACTCATTAAATCAACTCTTATTAAAAAGGAAATTATTGCTATTTAAATATGGTATCAAGCTTAAGGATTCTCACATGCATTACAATTTACTCAGTCTCCAGAGATGTAAGTCAACTTTGCATATAAAAGAGTCCACTCAAAAATGTTGCTCATGTCCCATGATGACAATTTCCAAACATTAAGCTTTGATACACTCTATATGAGTCTTTATTCTAAGACATATAACAAGTAATACAATAATAAGGACAATTCTGAAAATTGTGTATGATTTTTTCTAAAGTTACAAATTAGAGAAGGTTAAAGATTATGCCTGTAACAGAGTCGTGTGCTTTTATTTGCATTAGTGGTTGTTGAGAGACAATTTTTTATGGGTCCCTTGTGTTTCCGCACATTTATGAGCAGAGACACTGACTACCCTTGTTCTGGACTGTATTTTCTAATATAACTATATAGTGGATAGCTGTGGAAGTTTACAATAGCAACTCCCTCTTTAGAAAAGGAAAGTTTGGCTTACAGCCTTGAGAAATAGGGTTAGTGTCTCCCTCTGGAATAATAGATAGATATGTTCATTGTCCAGCAAAATGGATTCGGGTTCCCTGAAAATAGGATCCCTCTCTTGAATCTCATTTGTATGTGCAGGTATTACCTGGCCCTCTTCATGTTTCCCTATTGGAATCAGGGTTCAGGGAACCAGCATAAAAATATGGTAGCCTG
The DNA here is from genome assembly GCA_028627145.1 of Eidolon dupreanum. Classification (NCBI taxonomy): domain Eukaryota; kingdom Metazoa; phylum Chordata; class Mammalia; order Chiroptera; family Pteropodidae; genus Eidolon; species Eidolon dupreanum. The sequence goes on along the minus strand of CM053503.1, from coordinate 23,526,711 downwards.
GCTATTGCTATTACGACAAGTAGTAAGCTGTCCTCTGTTCTTACCCAGGAGACTTGTGTGTTTTGCCAACATCCATAAAACTGTGGCAGGTTAACATGTTAGCTCCAAGTAACATAAACCCTTGCCACTTCACAGTTCTAGACAGATAAAAGAAAACTTGCTTTCTAAAAATACCTCTAGAAGATAACAGCAGGCACTTGACAGGAAAAATTTTGAGAAAGGATCAGGCTTAAAATATTTTCATAGGATATCTTAGGTTTACATCTCTGTGATCCTGTACTAGTTATTTTAACTCACCTAATCTGAAGGTTAACATAAAAGTGATTCATTATTTAACATACTATTATTTGTGTTTCAAACATTTTTGTTTTTTTGTTTCCTATTTTAAAGCCAAAGTTGGAGGGTAAGACTAAATTTCTTTTACAAAATGTTCCTTTAATTTTTTTTTACTAAATTTTAATAGTTTAACCAATTTACCAAAGATTCTGTGTCTTATATCTAGTAAAGACAATAAAAATTTACTTTATTTTCAAAATCAGTATTATGAATCAATAATATAGTAAAAAATTAATTTGCTTGAAAATATTATCACCATTTTATATTTTACAAGTCAGTTCCCATGTATTTGATATCATTTTTTCTCAGTTGTATTTAAAATTCATTGATTTATTTATAAAAATGTGTCATTACATGTTCAAGTTTTAATAGAACTACTCTAGGTACTCAGATATACAATGGAATATATATTGGCCTGTAAATAATCATAATAAAAACTAAAATTTGCATTATTTAAAACTAATTTTAATATAAAACAGAATCAAATAGTCTGATGATCTAGAATGTCAAATTGGGTAGCAACAAATGTGTTTTCTCCGTTTAAACCATTAACATATGATGGTAATTGATTTGTAGTAGACTAGATTGTCTTTGTGTACTCTCTAAATAAATTTAAGTTAGTTTTCTAGAGAAAATTTGACCCTTTTCTCAACTAAAAACCTCCTTAGAATTAGAAAATTACAGATTTAAATATCCAATACCAAAAACAGCAGGTAGTTTCAACCCTAAATTCTCTCTCCTCAGGTTGACATTTGAAATCTCAATATATTTACATGGAACATTTAATCATCTCCTTAACCCTAGTCACTGCAGTATTTTGTGTAGAATGTTGTATGTTGCTCACTATATAACGGAAGACCTTAGTGAGTATGAAAGGAACCTTAGAAAGTGTGAATATCACTTTCATAGATTTCCTCACAGTCTTTTCTTTGGTGCCTGCTACTAAACCCACTTAATCAGTATCCTGATAAATGGTGCATCCACATAATTAGAATAATTGCCAAGGAGAAGAATCAGTGTAGTTCATTTCAATGACTCTAAACAATAGATAAATTGCACATTGAGTCCATTTAAATAGCACCCCTGATGTTGTCTGTAGGCCTAAAACAGGTGTGAATTGGTATTTGCCAGCACGAACTTCCCACTGTGTAACCTTTTTTTGGCATCATGCTGCTTTCTTGTTCTACTACAGCTGCTAAATTAGCTTATCTTAACTTTCAGATGAGAAAGTTAAAGTCCTTGAAGCTCTGATTCCTCAGTAACATTGTCACATGAGCAATACACCAATAATAAAGCAAAAAGTATTTTGGAAAAGAGTAATTGAGTAATTAGATGCTGAAAGAGAGAAATGAAATGCAGTAATGTTTTTGTTGTTGTTGTTGTTGTTGTTGTTGTTGTTGTTGTTGTTGTTGTTTTCAAGCTCAAAGCACTACAATATCAGAATAATTCTCAGGCTTCTAATAAGAAAAAAAACAAGGGCTCTTACATCTCTATGTATACATCTCCTGAAAATTATATTAGAAGCTTAGAATAGTTTTTCAGAAGAGGAGCTAGGTGGCAAAATATCTCTTTCTAATTTCTGGTTTATATATTGTTGTATATGTGGGTATGACCTTTTGATAATCAAGATGAGTGATTAATTAACACATTTATTTTTTTTTCAGAATCTGTGCTAATTAAGCATATTCTACTATATTTTTCCAGTTTTTTTTAAACTAAATCCATATGTAAATTGTCTCTGTCTTCCTACATGTTTGTTTATTTATCTTATGAATCTGTTTCCTGAAATCTGTTCATGAAAGAGGTTGAGACTGGAGATGAAAGAGTAGGAGTGAGGAGAATTAGGACTAATTTCCCCTGGAGTTCCTGATGTACTTTCTAACCATAAACTTTGGCACCCTACATAGTGATGCACTTCATGAACTCTATCTAGAGTGGAAGGGTAGGTGGCATGTTAAGTATCATCTTCTGTGAAGCTCTCATTTTATAGATGAGGAATTTAAATCCTAGACAGACTTAGGTTTGTTTTAAGTTCTCACAACTAGTTAGTGGAAGAGTCAGGCTTCTTGGATCCTTTTCTCAGAATCTTCGTATTCTACTCTATCTTCATATGACAGTAGCTCTTTTATCAAACATCAACTAGATAATGTACATTGAAGAGTGTAAACTGTTTACATATTTTTTGATCTACTGTTTCTACATGCTTTTGCATTCCAAGCTCATTTGTGGAGTCATTGTCTAATCCATTTATGCATTCTTTCAACAAAATGTATGAGTTACTTCTGGATTGCAGGCACAGTGATGGCCCCCAAAGATTTGATGAATCGCTATGTCCCTGTCTTCAGGGATTTCACAGCAGGGTGATTGGTCCTAGTATATGGGGAATGATACATTTAATTACTACCCTCATGTCTCTGCTATATAACAGGCATTATTCGTGGGCTTTGTGTAGGATCTCATTTAACTTTCACATCTCAGGAAATAGGTATTATTGACTATATTACATAGATAAGAAAAATGAGATTCAAACTTGCTCAGCCAATAAGTGGCACAGGCAAGTTTCTGATCTGTTGACATATTGTCCAAACTCTTTCTCTTTCCCATTTTTTCCCTAAAACATGTAGAAATGATATAGCACATTAATGAATATGTAAATAATTCACACTCTTCACTGTCCGTCAATGTTTTTTAAAGGTAGCTAAAACTTAATATGTATTTACCTCATGTTTATCATAGAAAAATTGGGTTGTATTCATCCCATGAAAGGCTAACTTGCTCATTTAGGAGGTGAAGTGGCTTCCCCTAACAGGTCAACTGTGGTTTAGCTCAGGACACAGAAGCAAAAGAAAAAGAACTGAAGCCCTGCCTTCTACTCCAATTAATAAATTAAACTTAAGTATGGTCTCTCAAACCCTTTCTTTCCAATTTTTAACTACCAAAAAAAAACACCTCTGAAAATAGAGTTTTAATGTCACATTTTATTTGCATTTTATGTGATTTTAATGGTCATTTCTTGAAGGGGTGGAAATTGAAATAAACCACACATCATCATTCCTGTTTCTAGGAGAAATTTCATGCAGGTGAACAACAAAGGCAACAGTGCAAAATACATAGACTAACCAAAGGCCAACATGTAGACCTGAGCAAAAAAAGTGGGTCCAGTTGTATGTACATGACCCAGTTATATTATATGAACAGTAGATATTTGGGGCAGCAAATCACAAAGTCTCAAGAAGTGACTGCATATCACCTAGAATATGGAGCAGGGAGGAAAAATATGGGGTAAGAACCTGAGAAACAGGGCTCAGTCAAAAACTTCTGATCAACACTTTGAATATAAACATGAAAACAATATTGCAATTTTTAATCTTACAATCTACTGAACTAAACAAATATTTAATGAGTATTACATTACACATGCCATCCCCAGCTCTAAATTTACATTCATGGAACATATCCCAAGAAATTACATTTTAATTTATCTACTTCAAATATTGACACAAAGTATACAGTATTGACCTACATTTTAATTCTGATCACTTAATTGTATATTATACTTTTCCTTCACAAAAATGTGTGTATACTCATAAAAAATTGAAACAAAAATCAAAATGTTATTTGGATTAAAGAGAATTTTCTTGGAAAATATGTAATGTAATGGTATCATTTTTGAACAGATGGCAAATCTTAACTTTTATTTTTGCAATGCACATATTGTTAACACTTGACCTGGTATGTTCCCTTTGGATAATGATTGTAGCATGATAAAGCGAAGAAAAAACAACTAAAACTGTTATCCTGTTAGCAACCAAGATTAATTTCATATAGCAAAGCATTGCTAAATAATCTGGCAAAACATGAGGTATTTTGTATATCTATTTTAGGTACATAAACTAGTCATTACAAAGGATAGTGACAAGCAGGTATGTTGCAAACTTCAGATTAATTAAAATGCTGTTTAACAAGCCCTATTAGAATGCAAATGTTTTTCATGATTGCTGTCACAAGCTGGGTTTCGGTTTTGTTTGCTAGGTTTCCTATCCATTTAAGCCTTTCTATTCCCCCATCCTCAGCTTCCATTCCTTTGCATTGAAGTGAACCCAAGCACAGCTACATTAGCCTAATGCATGAGAACAATGAGGTAAAGAGAGAAAAAAAAAAGACTGAAGAAGTAAGTCTAATTACTCTAGTTTCATAGAATAAGCTTTTAAGGCTAAGTTCACACTAGGGCAATTACCCACCTAATTGCTCTAGTTTGAAACTGGTTTGAAAAGATGTTTTCAGCAATGTGAGAGGAAAACATGCAAATTCAGTGGATTGGTTTGATCCCATTGCCCTTTTTATTAAAGAAAAAACCCTTGAAGTTTTGAGATGACATTCCTTGAACATACTTCTAATGTACCACAAAGCCTTTTCTGATAGACTTGCAAGCTGATGTGGAATCATATCTAAATCCATGTACTAACCTCACCCTAATCACTGATCACTGATAAAAAAAAAAAAAAAAAAAAAGAGTGTTTCTAAAAATACATAGCTTCCATTTGTAAAGATGTATCTGACAACATAAAATGTAATGAATACTTTAAAAAAAAAAAAAACATTGGAAACCACTTTTTCATTCTTTTGTTTAAGAGTATTCTCAAAATTATGTCCTAATATAGCTGGATAGTTTTGTAACCTAAGCCCCTTAAACTGCAAGGTCTCTATGCCAGAGTTAGAACTAATTGATAAAATATTCAGCGGGATGCAGTTCTCAGATAACATCTGATGGAAAGTATGTTTCAGAGGCAGGAAGAAAGAGAAGGAGGGAGGGAGGAAAAGTAGAGGTGAGGCTGAAAAACTAAACTAAAATTAATGGTGGAGGTGAGCCCTGAAGGCATGAAGTTCGTGCTTCTGGCAGAGCACACACTGCTATGGTTTGGCATCTCTCAGAAACTGGACATGAAGATAGAGAAAGAGATATCGAAAGAATTATTCAAAACAAAGGTAGATTTAGGGCTGAAAGAATCAAATCATCTAAACCAACCCCCTCATTGTAATAAGAAAACTCAATTGTAGAGAACTGGCAGAGTCACATGAAGAAGTAATAATACAGTGTGTTCTCAAATCCAGGTCTCCTGACTGCAGGTCTGTCTAGTAACAGTTTATAGATGGGAAGAACAAATGGAAATTTGTCCAGGTTAGTCTATGGGATTAGTAAAAGAGCAGAAGAGCCTTTTAACTGCAGTCTACTTTTAGGGGATTATAAGGCAAGTATCAAAGCTCTGTATAAAATAGGGTAGTTCAATAAGTCAACAGGTAAGAAATGCTGAAAGAGAGCTATGGAAACAATAGTATGGAGAATGAAAAAGTTCAGACTATCAGGAGGTCTTTAACAGAGGAATGAGGATTTATGTTCTGGTTTAATGCTGCTGATTTTTTTTTTTTTTTTTTTTTTTTTTTGCACATTTTCTGTACAAGATTACCTGTGTGTTCTAGGTGCTTTTAAAGAGGCAAAGGCAGAATGTTTAAAATATACATTTGACTCACTGTATCATCTTGTTTGTCACTTCCCATGTCTACCTCTGTGATAAGGGGATGAAAAAGAAAACAGAGATTAAGATAGCAGACAGTCACAATAGGAAAATAAATGTTTGGCTCTTTATCTTATAAAGCCATATCTTTATAAAAAGTAACAAGATACTTTTCTTAATTTAAGAAGAGTGAAGAGGAAAACGTCTATGGTTTATAATAGTTAAGGAATTATAAGAAAGGCAACAAATTTAACTTATTGTTATACAGAAAAATGTTTTTTAATCATAGTATTTCAAAATTTGTGATTATGCTTAGCTCTTTCAAATATTAAGGAAAAGAAAAAAAACTAATTTATTCTCTTTGATTCCACTATAATTACAAAAAAAAAAAAAAAAGCCTGTATTTTTCAGACCAAGGATGGCAAATATTTGGTATTAATTTTCCTATTTCCTATTGTTTCACCCATTGCAGACATTACTAATTAATCACTGTATTAGAGACAGTCAGTTGATTTTTTATTAGCTTGTCATCCCTGCTATATACCAAATATCAACAAATTATTTCTCTAAAAAGTCAGATAATAGATGTTTTAGTCTTTGTGAGTCATTAGATCTCTGTTACAACTACTCAACTCTGCTGCTATAACTCCAAAGTGGCTGCAGACAACACATAAAAGAGTATGCGCCTCTTTGTTCTAATAATACTTATTTACAAAAACAGATTACAAAAATACTTAGTTACAAAAACGCAGACCATAGTTTGCAAACCCTGCTTCAGAAGTATTAAGTATATTTACTACCTACCTGATGACAGCAATATTTCATTTCAATTAAAAAATTTAGGAGGAAACAGCCTACTAATTCTGAAGAAACAGTTTCTATAAGATGACTGCAGTCTAATCACTTTCTCCTAATCAAGAACCCCAAATGTAATGCAATTAGTGATAGAAATGAGAATATCCCACCCATTACAATGGGCTCATCCATAACTAGGGTCATATTATAACTTGTGGACTCTAGACACATTTACCTTTGTGGGCCCCTGTATTCAACTACCATATGCAAATTCATACTTTATTCAAAGAAAGTCAGAAAAAGAGATCTCTCTTTCAGAGAACTAAAAGAAAGAAGAAGTGAAGATAAAGGATAATAATAAAAAAGGCAAGTACTTTAAAGAAGTCTAAATAGCAACAGAAAGAAAGGAAATAAAGGTTTTCCTTTCTTCTGAAATAACCTCCATCCCCAAATAAAATCAAAGCACATATCTTTAATCTTTATTAATCAATAAAATCATGCAATCTTTGTTTTTAATCCAATACTATTTTGGGTAAACTGCAAAAATCTGTGAACTATTTCTATGATTCTATAGGTAATATCTCTGTATTATTTAAACATACTTGATCTTACTTGAATTAAATAAATTCCATATTCAGCTGCGACATGCTAAGTAAAAACAACTTAATTTTACTATATTTCCATGATTTGTTAATAAACTTCATGTAGTAGCTAGTACATAGATCACTAACTAAGCTCTAGTAAATTCATCACTGTGTTCAACAAAAGAAATAAGTTAGCAGAAGTCATAATTACTACTTTCAGTGATGCCTAGTTTATGTTGTAAATAAGAGAAAACAGTGCTATTTCCAAACAGATAGCTTTAGAAGAGAAGCACAAACTTAATGATCAGGCTATGGCCATTCAGACACATATGGTATATGAACGAAAGTCAACTCCTACAGTGGGGTTGCCTTTAAAGAGTAGAACAAAGAAAATAAAAAAGAATCCTTCTGTCAGGAAATAGAGCAATGTATAGATAAGACATTAATCAATAACTGACAATTTTTAACAATCACATCTAATTAACACCTGGTTAAATATATTGTTTTTCTTTGTATAAAGCTTATAAAGAAAACATTTTTTCATATCTGCTTTCATTCAAAGCTGTTATGGTTTACCATAGCCTTTATACACCAAAAAAGCTAATTTTGTGTTCAGTAATCTGTTTGAAAGATAGAGAACAAATAGCTGAAAATGATGAAAGGTATTACCTTTCTTTTCATATTTAATGGAAAACCTATTCAATGCTATAAGACTAGAAAAAATAAGGCATAAGATTTGAAAAGAAAAACAGTCATCAACAAAAATACAGTTGTTTCTATAGAAAATTAAGGAAAAGCTAAAGACATAATTAGAACTAATAAGAGAGTTCAGCAAGATTGCAAGATACAAGATGGAAATGAACATAATGTCATCAATGTTATATAGAAAGCAATGATAAAGTACTAAATGCAATAATTATTTAAAAAGATCTCTTCTAAAAAATTTAAATTGATGTTATCTAGGAATAAATCTGACAAATGAAGTTCAAGAATTATGTGGAGAAAACTACAAAATATTATTCAATATTATAAATAATAGCTAAATAAGTGGGAAGTAATACTATGGTATAATATCAAGAGGAATGATATTAAAAAAATATCAAATCCCACAAAATTAATCTATAAATCTAAATGAAAATACAGTTGAATGTTATCAGAAATTTTCATGAAATATGAAAAATTGACTGTAAAATTCACATGGGTGAATATTGAACCAGAAATAGTAAAGAACAGTTTGAAAAATAAGAGAAAGGAGAGAAGAATAAACTTAGTTCATTTTAAAGCTTATTATAATTCCAAAGAAATTAAAAATAAATGATATTGGGGTAAAAATAGACAGCCTCACAGATAATAGAGAGACCATAAAGAGTCTCACATAAATATATAAGAACTAGTGTAATTTAGAGGGTAGTATCAAAAAAGAGAGAGTGACAGAAAAGATAGACGTTTGAATAAATTACAGTCTTAATAAAAATAAACAAATAAATGAGTAAATTAGATTTCCTAAATCAAACTATTCAAAAATAAATTGTAAATACATTAAAAAATTAAATATGGAATTCGAAATAAAGAAAGAAAAAATTTAAAAAGAAAAATATCTTTTTTGGCACCGGGTTCCTCATAATTTTTTTTTCATTTACAAAGGAAAAATTGAATATATCAAATTTAAAATTCTTATATTACAAAAGATACTGTAAGTATATGTAGAAAACAAATCACACACTGGGTATATTTATAAAGCCTGTAAGCCGTAAGGAAATAGTACCTAGTGTATATCAGTGGAAAAGGACAAACTAAACAATGACCACATGAGCAAAAGATTTGAATTGGCAGTTTATTACAGGTGAACATGAGTGACCTATAAATATATGATATTTACAAATGTACTCGTAACTGAAAATGCAAATCGAAAATAATAAAGACATATATTTGATTAGCAAATTTATAATTTTTATCTTATCAAGTGTTTGTAAGGATGTTAGAAAACTGAAAGCCCCTTAGAAGTGAATAAATATATTTGTGGAGATCCATTTTGCAATATTTATTAAAGTTAAGAATCTATAAAAACCTAAAACTCAGAAAGCATATTGCTAGACATATCGTCTAGGAAAATTTTTTTATCATTTTCAAGAATATTCAGTTTTTAATAGTGAAAAATGAAGTTGACAATATAGAAATATAGAAGGATAACATAGTAATACAATTCAATACAATATACTCAGCAAAAAATGGATGAATTAGGTTTATATTGCTCAACAAGATAAATTTTGAAAACAAAATACTGAGTGAAAAATCAGGTGCAGATCTATGTTATGTTTACATAATTTTAAAATACATATGTTTAGTAGAAATATGAAACTAAAATGGTGGCTTCTGCTCAAGGGAGAGGGAAAATAAAGAAGCATTGGGAAATATGATGAGTGGGCATGAATGTATATTTTTATCTAGTATGTTTCATTTTGGAAGGCAGAAAAGGGTTGGATGGCGAAAAGAATGAAGTGAAAAAATGATTTGTATGGTAAATATAAGACTGAATATAGTCTACAGCCATGCCACCTTGAACAAGCCCAATCTCATCTGATCTCGGAATCTCAGAAGTTAAGCAGATTTGGGCCTGGTTAGTGCTTAGATGGGAGACCACCTAGGAAGACCAGCTGCTATAGGTATAAAAAATAAAATAAAAAATAAGGGATTGTAAACTGACAAGGTCCTTGTAATCTGTGAGGTCAACCAAGGGTTGCCTCACCCATAAAAAAAATTAAAATTAAAATTAAAAAATTAAAAAAAGGCAATATATTATTCTATACATGTTTGAATTATATCATTACTTTAAAAATATTATTCATAAACACTGTCTTCACATATTACAAGTGTAGAGAAAATAATGATGTGATGAATAAATACATGTGAAAGTAAATTCAATAACCAACAAGTGTTCTAAGAATGAGAATTTTTATTGGACTGGAGAGTGGTCTAGGCTCATCTAGGAAAAAATAAGATTATAGACTTTCCTCTAGGTTTGAAAGAAGTAAGAAGACTTAAATTGGTGTCGAAAGAAAATGATTGCCCTACGAATATTCTGGTCAAAATGCCCAGCTTGTAAGAGTGATCATAAATTAACTGTATTTATGGGGTGTTCCCCCTCTTCTTTTTACAGAAGTCCCCTTATTTTTCCTGGAGTTTTCTGTTGTTTCATTTGCGGCATGTTTCTTTGTTTTTTCATTTTAGTTGCCTCTCTGTATTTGTTTCTATGTATTAGGAAGATTTGTTCCTAATCTCCCAACCTTGACCAGATGGTCTTATGTAGTGGCCCAGTGGGGCAGGCTCCCTGATCACCTGCGCCAGAGGCTCTGGGTGTGTTTCTTGTGTGTGTTGTGTGTGTTTTCTTGTAGCTAAACCTTGATTGCTGTTAGCACATCAGTAGATGGGATTGACTCTCAGACTGATGGGCTGTGGGGATTCGCCACACCCACAGGGTATGAGCTGGTGTTTGGGGGCTGACTCCACAGAGTGAGATTTGCCCCAGTAGACTCATGTACCTGTTGAGACTACCCTTTGAGTGTGCCGCTTATGGGGCTAGTCGGGTGGTGCTCTGTTGTGGTTTGATGCCAGCGTCTGGGTATATTGGTTCTGGAGCCCCTTGGAAGGGGATCCTGTACAGACCAAAGGCAGCTGCTGCCTTTGATTGTTCAGAGCTACCTGGTAAGAGCTACAGATGCTGCTCCCCCATATTGTGTGGGCCACGGTGCAGGCTGTGCTAATAAATGTTTAACAACCAGCTTTCCAAAAAGATCCATACATCTATATCTTAATCTTTATCTACCAATCGATCTATTTACCTAAATATATTAATGTATGCATGTATGTGTATATTATAAATTTTACCATTATTAAATTAGTGTAAATAGCAATGAAATATATATTTTTTAATCTTAAATTCCATTGAGCCAATTGAGTCTCATGGAATTCTTTTATCAGTTTTTTTTGAACTCTTGTATTCCTCACCAACCTATAGTTTCAGTTGATGAATATTGGTTTATATAATTACTTACATTAAGAGTAAGGCAATGCAAAACAATAAAACATAGATCAGAACTTCACTTTTTGTCAATGATGGGAGCAACTTCTTTGCTGACTCAAATAATAGTTCCAGATTCTGGGAGAATATTTTCTGAACTTTTTGTGTTGATAATATAATGGCAATAAACACAACACATTTTAAAGGTTAATCTGCATTATTAACACTTTCTTTGCTACTTTCTTAAATTTAGTCAATCAACAAAATACAAAGTCCTAATTTGTAACATTTGCCTATTTTCATGGTATACATACTTGTTCCATGTACAGATTAAGCTAACAACTGACACTACTCAAAGTGGAGTTAAGAGCTGTACCATGCTATTACATAGTATTCCCAACCATATAGATAAAATAATATAAATAACTTCAAGAGAACAGATAATAGTCAAATGTAAAAAAATAATTAGGGGGTGATGAGTTTTGAATATTTATAATTACTTTTATTTTTAATATAATTTATTTAATTATAATATTATATAATTAATTTTTAATTATGATTTGGCTTAACAACCAGCTCACAAAATTCCTGAAAATTTATCAAAAGGCTTTTGCTAGCTGGCATTAGTTAGCTCTTATATGTATATATACACACATACATGTAACATTGTAGCTAATGTAATAAAATGGTCAGTATTTATTGCTTTGATTTGTCTAACATATAATATAATACATCATATTTTATTAATATTTCAATATGTTTGCTAACTAGGTTTGCAATGATTTGGGCAGATTAATTAATGAGAAAAATATTAATCCCAGTTTTATTCAAATTAATTTGGAAAAGTTAAAGGATATAGATTTTATTTTGTTATATATCAGGATTTTGATCATTCTTAAGTTATTCTTTTCTCTCTAGTAATCTACTTAAACCTTAAGCACAAAGGAATTACCCCTTCTGGAAAGGTAAGTCTCCCTACAGAGATATGTTTTCCATCAAATTTCAAGTTGTGCCCAGATGAACTAAATATTCTATGAACTATTAAGCATACATTATGATAAAAGAGCAATGTCATTAAGGTCATTAGACTTGAGGCTTCCATTTTAACTTCTTTTGGGTTCCAGGCAGACAGATTTGTTCTACCTTTCTTCCTCAGCCCAGAGGCAGTAGTGTAAGGGAGGATAAGAAAGAAAACCACTTCTCCCTAGATTTTTGAAAACTTTAAAATCTAATGATAGAAAAGGGCTGCAGTTTGAAACATGAAAGGTCAAGGTAGCCTACTAGAGACGCAGGGAATATATAACTTCTTATGGGAATCTCCCAGGCGTGAGATTATTCTGAGATTTCAATCTCATAGTTAAATAGTAATATATCAAAAAGACGGTGAAAATAGTTGCTATGTAAAATGTTCAGGAGTCAGTCATTTAACTCTCAGAAAATGTCAGTAGCTTTATTCACAGGCCTTAAACTTAGGAAACTTGAGATATGAGTACTTGAGAAAACATCCTTCAAAAATAAACATACTTCTTTTTAAGATTAACTTGGAATAAAACATTAAGTGAGTCATTTTCACAAAGCAATCATTTCCCTATTTCTAACCCCTGATAGAATCCATACAGAAACAAATTGGTGGTCATATTTATGCATCTGCTACCAGAGTTACGTCTTGTAAAGTCCTTGAGGTTATATAAAAATTTTACCATAGGTTCTGAGAAGTTGAATCATAGCCTCAAGTTTCTTGGGCCCTAGGCAGCAATCACCAATAAGCCACTGTCATCACCATCTATATCAGATATATAGTTTTCTGGCCCATATACTGGCCTCACCTCCGATTTCAGCCAAGCCAGCACACTACTGTGCAGGTTTTAACTTACTTTTTCACTAATTATGTCTTGTCTCGACTGTTGGCATCTTAGCTCTGCATCTAACTCTCTGCATATAAATAGCTTAGAAGTGTAGGGAAATTAATGAGATGACTCTTAACCAGCAGTGAACTCAAGTTGATGAATAATAATCTCTTCACCTGGTCTTTTGGGTGGACAATTCTGAAAGACATTCTGTACTCTTTTTTGTGTGGTCTCTAGGCCCCAATTACCCTCATCTGTCACCTTGATGAAGCTTTTCTTCCCTTCTCTCTTCTGATATCCACTCCAGCACTTTGGAGTTACCTTCCAAATATCATCCGACAAAAACACAGATTCTGCTTTCAGGGGAACTTAAACAGAAACACAATCAAGTCATCACACAGATATTATAATACAATATAATATCTATACTCTCTCCCCACAGGGGGCATAAAAAAGACTCCTTATTACTATGCACTATTTCTCTATCTTTGGTAACCGTGTAGACTTTAGTTACTGTTGTGTCATCCTAAATCTGCCCATTCCTTCATACATGCAGACATTTCAACTTGCCCAATTAAGGATACATTTCATTCCTCAGAGCTTTTCTGACTACTCTCTCTAACCAAGTTTCCCAAGTCTGTGTCCCTGGTCCTAGAAACCTTCTTTGTGTAGGACAGAATCTAGATAAAGTGGTAGAACAACAAGAGAGGTAACTGAACCATCGGTACAGTCATAAGTACATTTTTATAGTTACTTTATGTCAAACACAAAGAAACAGTCCTAGTGGTAGCAATATTGTAAATCTTGTAGAATTTACGCTGGAGACTAAAAAGATCCCAGATGCTGAACTGAAATGCAATATAACTATAGAAAACTACAAAATAATTTTTTATTGGTAAGCCATTTACTTTTCTATAAAAACACTGGCAGAATTAATTTTTCATGACCTAGAAGTATGTTCTCTTTTACTGATGCTTTCTTACACGTTTTTGTTTTTGTTTTTTGTTTTTTTTGTTTGTTTGTTTTTTGAGAAAATATTGGACATATCTCTATACTATTGAAACACGGCAAGTCTTTACAGTTGTTTCACTTTTTCATGTTTAACGTATTGAGTCAACTCAGCATACATGTGCCACATTCAAAACCCAATAAAGTAGACAGGAATATACATCTCCAGTAATGTAACATATCTCTTTGTGAAGAGAGATTTAGTTTCAACAGGAATTCCTAGAAAGATCCTTATTAAAGACTTATGCGCAAGCGTGTAGGTATATGTACAGTTAAACTCTTTAATTTTCACACAGAACCCATTGTTTCTTACTTAAAATTTATAAACTATGAAATTCGTTTATTCCATAAGGAAGAAATCTGAGACATTGACAGTGACACATAGCATGTTCATTGCTGGAGGTTACACACCGTTTGCTGCAGACTCGATGGTTAGAAATCTTACTTGTATACTCATCTACATACATGTATTTTACCTACACATTTATTTTCCAGAAGGCAATAAGAGAAGAAAAATGGATAGCTGAAATAAAAAAGAATGTTTATCCTCCCCTGCTTCAGCGAGATAATTAAAACATTTACATAAAGGTAGTGAAAGGAACATGGTTCATTGCTTCAGTAGGGAATCAATAGAAATCATGATGATAAACATTATCTTGATATTTATTCTTTTTATAGATAAGTAAAATAAACACTCTCTAAATATTTTTCTATTTAATATTTATATTTTAAAGTTTTATGTGCTTTTCTTATATTCAAGTCAGTGTTTTCTTTTTTCCTTTTCTTTTTTTTAATGGGCCGTAGTACTAAACATGTGTTGCTAAAGGAGGCATCGTTTTTTCTTTTTACTTGGACCCAGACAGTAGTCAATTTTACCCAAAAAGGAGCAACCCTAAGTGTATCCTGCCGTTTTGGTATATTTGGAAATATTAACAACAAAGGGAGAGATGAGAAAAAAATCAGAGTAGGCACAGACAAGTAAGAGTAAAAACAATATTTGCTGGTGAGTAAATGTCTAAGAGTATTAGAGATAATCAGTGTCTTTCAAACAGTTAGTAAGTACTCATATAAATATTGAGAAATTATAGACAGGTAAGAAAAATTTACCTAATCTGAACAATTATCTTTCATACAAAAAAAAGGATTAGTAGGGATGAGGAGGTATGTTTAAGGAAGGGGGAGAGAGAGTAAAAGAAAGAGAAAAACTCAGACTGAACAAAAATAGGGAATTTTGAAATCCATAAACTAATCTTGGTTCTATGTTCACATCTCACCTCTCTAGTATCACCATTTGCTCCTTCCAAAATATTTCAATAGCCTCTAACTGGTCTTGCTGATTTATCACTTGTTCTCCTATGGTTTTTTATTTCATTACAGCCAGATATTTAAAATATAAATGTATTAGTTAAAGTAAAAAAAAAAATGCTAACTGATATAACAGATTAATCCTTGTCTATAAGTTATAATACACAAATAATATGTTTTATAAACATTTCTTACTCATTAATGTCACAGTCCAAGTTGGTTTTGTATATATAAGTGAATTCTCCACATGATCATTTAAGGACCCAAGTTCTACATTCCATTTGCCGCATTCCAGTCACAGGGCCATACTGAAATCCAAGAGAGGCTGAATACTGGTGAGCGTTCTGACTCCACACTGTCTCAGATCTGTGAAAATTTTTCTGGTTCTGCATACCCACTTCTACAGCTTCTGCATACATGGCATTTATAAACTTTTTGAAGAGTCTTGATCTGCTAAAGATGCTTTGCCCAGAAGCACTGTTATCCAGAAGGGCTGCTCACAGCCAACAACTGACTACTATAGAACTTTGAGAGCCCAAATCTCTTACTGCAAGGTGGTGCAAACTCTGCAAATTAATTAACACTCCAGACCACTCAGAGGGATCAGGTCTATGTAAACATTTCACTTGAAACTGCATTCATGTTTAGCTTTTCTACTTTTCCTCTTTTTCATCAGTTTTTTAATAAATCACTTGCATATGAATCTATAGCTCAGAGGAACCTATACTAAGGACCTTCTCTTTATTCACTCTGCTCTAGACACAGTAATGCCCTTGCTCTTTCTTGAACCTGCCAGCATGCCTCACTGTCAGGCTTGTAGATGTGTTTCTTTCTGCCTAGAATTCTATTTTCCCACATGTCAGTTCACTCCTTTACTTCCTTCAACTTTACTCACACATCACATAATTAGGGAAGTCCTCCATAACCACCCCATATCTTCACCCTTCTCAATACATGCTCTTCGCCTTTACAGGCCTACTCTCCACAATATTCATTTTTATCTGCCATACTATATATTTATTTACGCTTCTTAATTGATTGTATTACACATTAAGATGTAGGTCCCATGTGGAGTACCAACTTTGTCCTTATTTTCAGCTGCAATCCAGCACCTAGTATAGTACCCAGGTCCATTATAGGCTATCAGCACATATTTTTAAATAAAGTGTACAAATGAATGAACGATTATGAAAAACTTAACTACCAAATAAGCCGTATATAATATTCATTCTACAATTAAGCTTTATGTTGCATTTTAATGTCCAAAATTTTATAGGAATGATTACTGATAAATATCTGGACCAATTGTGCCTCAACTGTTGCAGAAATTATTGTCATTCACTGTAGACAAACATAGTAAGCAACACGTTTCAACCAAGCTTAAATGGGGCCTGTATAGAATGTGCTGTATAATATTTTATATAATCAAAACTACTGATAATATTAATGAATGATATATGCATACCCTGCCTGAAAGCTGCCAATAACTTGAACACATTTGTTGAAGACGAAATATAAAGTTAGAGGCCTTCTCATGGATATTTGGGCTGTGAGAGAATAAGAAGATACGTGACATAGGTAACCTTCATTATTAAATTCGTATACAACAAATGAATGACAGTAAAACTTTCCCAATAGTTTTATAAGAAAGAACAAGCTTGGAATGGAATGAACTGTAAAGATAATGCGAGGTGGTAAATGCATTAATAAATTAAAAGAGAAAGAGAATCAAAGCATGAAATCAAGAGCCATTTTTAAAGGTAACTTGATCAGAACATCAGGAAAGGCAGTCGGAGACAGAAGGCTGCTAGAGAGAGATCTAAAGACAGACTGCAGCACTGGGTACATATTATCCTTTCCCTATATTTTTTGTCCTGTAGAGACAGACGCCCTCTGTTACTAGTTTGGCTGGCACTTAGGATCTTTGATAAATGAATGGAAACTTGCAGTAAAGTTAAGTCAAGTCCTTTCTGGAGAGCACATAGTGAGATGGAGTCAGGCTGTCTGTCCATTATTATCCACAACGTGAGCACCTAAGTTTTCATCTGAACAAGACTTATAACTGAAAGTTTATCATTATATTGGCATATCATATTGACTTTCCGATAATGTTCTAAAGCCAGTTGAGTAAGAAAGAGAAAATGCCACTGGGTACAAATCGTGGCATCAATTCTCTGCCAGACTGATCAATTGGATTTATATATTACCTGCAGCTACATTCTTAAAATCTATGGTTTTACATTCTCTTCAGTGCACAGCTCACAGCTTAAATAATTGCAGATTCAAATGAATTTTAAAAGGATTGAACAGGCTTTAAATTAAAAATGTGTGAACATTGTTGTTTTAACCACTCTTAATTATTTACTCATTTAACTCAATAGATTCTCTCTTGCTCTCATTCCCCTAAGGATAAAGATTCTACTAAGCTTCCATGTTCATACTTCAAATAATTTGGAATAATTTTAATCAATAAAAAATATTATATATTGTATATTATATATATATCCATTAATCTTCATCATCATAAAAACCAGAAGTTTTGAATTACAGATTCTCTGCCCTCAGTCTTCAATACCTGTCCTTTACAATTATAAGATTTAAAAATCCATTCATTAGACATCAATGTTATATAGAGTTAAAAGTATATCTACTCAAAAAAGTCTTCTAGCAGAATACAAAACACCGAAGTCTTTTATGAATAAAATATTTGTACAAAATTGCAAAGCCCTGACAGTAACCCCAAACATAATGCTGCTTGTAAAAAATTCAACATATATTAGAGAAATTCATTAAAATTATATATTATAAAGACTTTTAAAATCTATCCCATAATTTTGCTCTTCATTTTGGATATTAAGAAAAATTACTTAAGCCATTTTTCACTAGAAAAATTTAAAAAGTACACAGTTTAAATTGCTTTAATTGTTTAGTTTTGGTAGCTTCTTCTGTCATAATCTAAATGTATGTTGTTTAGAATTATAATACTAGTAAATTATATTTACTGAATATTTATGATTTACTAAGCAATATGCTAAGCAATTAACACACATTAATTTAATTTGCTTTTACAAATATCCAGTAAGTTAGGAGTAATTATCTCCATTTTACAGATTTGGAAACATAGACTTGAAGAGGTTAAGTAGATTTATAGTTGATGTGGGAGATTGAGCTAACATAGGAGGTTCTCCTCTCCAACGAACACTAAAAAGTATTGGATAAAATAGATTAAAAACTATTTGAATAAGTGATCAACCACAAAAGAAAGTTAAATTCACAATTTTCGGAAACTAAAACAGAACTCAAACCTTAATAATGCAGTGACTCAAATCTGAAGTCCTAAATAGTTCAAATATGAAGCCAGATATAGACCTCATGAGTTTTATTATAATTCTCTAATGGGGAAGAAATTCATGCCATTAACTGTAGGAGTTTGAATTTGATATATTTACATTAAGCAGGTAGTTATGAAAAAGACAATATTCATGAAACAGGAACTAGGGAAATTAAAAGTGAAAATACTTTTCAATTTCCTATGGCCATAAGAATATAAACAAACACAAGGATAAATAAAGGGAATTCTTATGGTTTGTCCACATCCTGCAATGGGTTCCAAATTCATGATAAACGTATACTGCCTGGACAGAAAACAAAACAAAAATGTGAAACCTCCCAGAACAGATACTTTTTAATCCAGGGCATACAGCTTTTGCACCAAAAAATAAACTTTCACAGGATAAACTCATGAAAATAAACTACACAGGAAATAGAACACCATGAGAGAAAGTAAGATAATAAAGGAATCATATTTCACACCAAGAAATAGAACTCATGGAACAATCAAAATGGCTTTAACATGAGTGTGATTATTATTGGTGAATATTTGTATCCCACAAAATTTTAAGTGTTGAAGTCCTAAGTCTCAATGTGATGCTATTTGAAAGTAGGACATTGAGGGTATAATTAGGTTTAAATGAAGTCATGAAGATGAGACTCCATGAAAATATTAGTGTCCTTATAAGAGGAAGAAACACCGGAGTGTGCTCTTGTCTGCTTTGCCTCTCTCCCTCTCTCTCTCCCTCTTCTTCTTCTCCTCGTTCTCCTTCTCTCTCTCCCTCTTCTTCTTCCCCTCATTCTCCTTCTCTCTCTCCCTCTTCTTCTTCCCTTCATTCTCCTTCTCTCTCTCTCTCTCTCTCTCTCTCTCTCTCTCTCTGCCATGTAAGGGCATAGTAAGAAGGTGGTTTTCTGTAAACCAGGAAGTGGGCTTTCACCAGAAACTGAATTGCCTGGCACCCTGTTCTTAGATTACCTAGCCTCCAGACCTGTAAGAAATAAATGTCTGTCATTTAAGCCACCTAGTCTATGGTATTTTGTCATAGCATCCTGAGCTAAAACAATGATTAAAATGTTCAAGTCAATTTTTAAAAGTATTGGAAATTATGCAGAAAATATAGGACAATGTTAAATCAAGATAGAATAGTTTGAGTGAAAAAAAAACAAATAATTTTTGCAGAATAACACACATAATTTATTAGACTGCATGAACTGCCACAATAAAATATTATATGTTGAATGGCTTAAACAACAGACATTTACTTTCTCACAGTTCTCAAAGCCAGAAGTCTAAGATCAAGGTGTCAGCAGGGTTGATTTCTTGTGAGATTTTGCTCCTCAACTTGCTGACAGAGCCTTCTTGCTGTGTCTTTACATGGCCTTTTCTCTGTGTGTGCACATAGAGAGAGAACACTCTGGTGTTTCTTCTTATAAGGACACCAGTCCTATCAAATTAGGGCCTTACCCTTTTGTCCTCACTTAACCTTAATTACCTCCTTAAAAGCTGTATCTTCAAATGTAGTAATCTCTTGGGGTTAGAGCCTCAATATATGAATTTGGGAGGAACATTATTCCGTACATAACAGTTTTTATGATTTAAACACACACACACACACACACACACACACACATTCAACGGATCTATGAATTGAAAAATAGATCTGAATAAATCATCAACAGTTTAGCACAAAAGGATAAGAGATAGATAATATAAAAATAAGTTGCGAAAAGACAACTTAAGATTTTGTGTTTCCTTTTAATGTTTTTGCTTCTGTTACCATGTGAAATATTTCAAGAGTATCTCCACCCCAGTGTCTCCAGTAATTTCCATAAAAGTATTTTGGTCAAATTATGTCCTTCATGTCTCTTGTCTCCCAGTCAAGCAAAGAGAGGTCTTTGAGTAAACAGGGAAATTTGTAGAGATCCATGCAGGGCCATGTCTTAGTGATAGAGGTAAATAAGAACTAGAGTAAACACTATCATAGATTTTATCAAAAAATACTTAAAAACAAATCTCTGAATGATTAAGTTAGCCAACAAGTAACTTAACTACTTTCCAAAACAAACTTCAACACTTGAAAGGAAGAGAGTAAAATCTAAACACACAGTAATGAAACATTCTTGACATGCAATACCCTGTTGAAAATTAGGAGAACTGAAAGAGGATTCTGGGAATATGGTGAGTAGAAAGCACCAAGAATCTGTCTTCCCATCTAGAAACAATTGCACTGGCAGAATCTGTTTTTTAGAACTCTGCAGTCTACTGAAGCCTCCAACTTCTAGGGGAAAGCTAGGATGATAGAGGTTAATTTTGATCAATTTAGCTTTTAGCTTAGCACTGACTACCCATTCTCCACTCTCAATCCTGTGAAATGCAACTGTACATGTGTTCATAGAGCAGTTTATATATAGCTTACGGGAGATAGGGTGGATGTATTGGTTAATTCTGTGTATCAACTTGACTGGACCAAGGAGTACCCAAATATTTGGTCAAACATTATTCTGGGCATTTCTGTAAACGCGTTTTTAGATGAGATTAGCAGCTAAATCAATGGGCTGAATAAATCACATTTCCCTCCCTAGCGTGGGTGGACCTCATCAAATCAGGCAAATCTCTAAATAAGACAATAAGTCTGACCTTCTTACAAATAAGAGGGGATTCTTCCTGCCAGACTGCCTTCAAATTGAAACAGTGGCCCTTCCTGGAGCTTGAACCTACTGACCTTCAGGTTAGAACTAAACTGTTAGCTCTGCTTGCTGACTTGCCCAGTAGA
This sequence comes from Eidolon dupreanum, assembly GCA_028627145.1. Lineage (NCBI taxonomy): Eukaryota > Metazoa > Chordata > Mammalia > Chiroptera > Pteropodidae > Eidolon > Eidolon dupreanum. The sequence continues at coordinate 23,505,201 of CM053503.1, read as the reverse complement.
TCTTGAGACTTGCCAGATTTCATGATTACATGAGCCAATCTCTTATGATATCTATATCTATGTAATCTCTGTATATCTTATTTGATGTGTTTAACTAATACAATAAGGGTCCTCTGTCAAATATTAGAGCTCAGTCTTCTGAATGTTGACTGCTCCTTTCTAATTGTAGAGATGCAGACACAGGGGTGAACAGCCATTGTTGCATCCTCCTCCTGATTGTTAAAAGTCACCCTCCCTTCCCCCCCCCCCAACTGAAGCAACATCCATCAGATTTTAAGGTTTGATGCCTCCCCTCCCTTACTGTTTTACTTTTTACGCTTTTAGGAGCAGTCATCAGAGACTAGGATATGCAAAAGCAACTGCATATATGGGGGTAATTAAAAAGTGAAGATTGATGTCCAGGAAAAGGTGCAGGCTCAGAAAAGAACTCAGAAGACTTTAAGTTTATATCTCTGCCTGAGACGTATGCTAAGTGAAATAAATGAGCTACAAAAAAACAAATACTGCATGATTCCACTTATATGAGGTACTTAGAATAGTCAAAATTATGGGAACAGAAAGTATAATGATAGTTCTGGGTAAAAGGGCAATAAGGAATTATTATTTAATAGGTAAAGAGTTTCAGTTTTGCAAGATGAAAAGAGGTCTGGAAATAGATGGTGGTGACAGTTGCCCAACGAAATGAATGCACTTAATACTACTAAACTGTACACTTGCAAATGGCTAAGATGGTAAATGTTATGTTGTTATTCTACCACAATAAAAAATAAAAAATATTAGCAGAGATGAAAAGAAGCAGCAAAATTTATTCATTACTAGAATCGATTTTATGGCACTTAATAGAAAACTGAGAAATGATAGATGGTGAAATTAGCAGACAAGTCTTTAAAACAATGCTTATAAAGATGCTCAGTAGTTTAAGGAAAGCATGAAAATAATTAAAGAGAAACTGAAGACAACAAAAATTAAACTTAGAGATGAAAAACACAAAATCTAAAGTATACTTTTCACTGGATGGACTTAAAAACAAATTAGACACTCCAGAAATAAACATGAGTCAAAGTAAAGACTCAGAAATAGAAACTATCCAAGTTGAAACACAGAGACTAAAAAACTGAAAAGAAAATCAGAGCCTCTGAAACCTGTGGTCAGTTTAAAGCAATTATGCCAAAGTGTAATTTTTGGCCTAGGAAAGAGGCAAAGGAGAATACTGTATCTGAAGATATGATAGCCCAAATATTTGAGAACTCGGCAAAGCCTGAGAAAAATAAACAAAACAAAAAGTCATACTAAGATAAATCATATTTAAATTGCTGAAACATTGAAGAGAAAAATTAGGAAAGCTATCAAAGGAAAAAATACTATATGTGATATAAATACATATGTACACATCTACATGTAATATATAAGAATGTCAATAGTCTTTTCATCAGAAATTATGCAAATCAGAAGACAAGTCAGACAAAAAGTGCTGAAGAAATATTCTGTTCTAAATATTTGATCTAAAATTACATATTCAGGTAAAATATCCCTAAAAATTAATGGCAAAAACTTTTTTTATACAAACAAAGGCTGAGAGAATTAATTATCCACAGACTTGCATTACAATAAAAATTAGAAGTTCTCTATGTGAAGGAAAATAACACTTGTAAAAAGTTAAATTTATACAAAGAAAAAAAGAATATTGGAAATGGTAAAGATGGGGGAATATAGTGTATTTTTAAATTATTTACAATATAATTAACTGTTTAAATTAACCAATTAAGGCAAAGTATAATGACAATGTATTGTAGGATTTATAATAAATAAAACTGTAAAATGTATTACAGTAATTAAAAGAGTAAAAAATTACCAAAAAAAAAAAAACAGATGGAATGAATAGATAAGAAATAGCAAGACAATATATTTAAATAAAATTTTGACAATTACATTAAATAAATTGTCTAAGCATGAAAATTAAAGGAAATATTGTTAGACTGAATAAAAAATAAGACCCAATGATATCCTGTCTATAAGAAACTTAGTTTGAATATTAAAGGTGTAGTTAGGTTAAAAGTAAAGGACTGAAATATTCTATCATGCTGATGTTAGGACCACTAGGACATCAGTAGGTGATAAGAATTTTTCAGTCCCATTATAATCTTTTGGGACCACCACCAAATATGTGGTCCATCATTGAGCAAAATGCCATTATGTAGCCCACGACTATAAAGGTCATCTAAGAAAAAACTGCAACTAACATCATACTTTATGGTGAAATACTAAATCCTGTTCCCCTAAGATCAGAACTGATGAAAACATCTTCGCTCCAAGCATTATCTCCAACTCGATGTCAAAAACTCTGAAGGGTCCTAGATTTTACTTTGAAAGCTAACGAGCTTCCACACTTTTATGAATGATGGCAGAAGACATACAATTCCTGGATCAGAGAGTCAAAAAACTTTATTTCTCAAAACACAGCAAAGCAGCAAGAGCTTCATGTTCACATCAATTGCCCTTGACCCCCAAATCCCTTGAGACCACATACGGGGTAGCTCAGGTGAATGCCATAGGCAATGGATTTGCATCATAGTTAGCAACCCCATGATTAGGGATTTCTCATCTTTTACAAGGAGTTATAAGCAAACCTGACAAACACTTGCTCCAGAGAGAGGTAATCTCCGTTGTATTGTATTGCTTACTGGAGTAAGCTTACCTACTCTCTGCTCTGGAGAAAGGCACTATCTATATCTTCCAAGGCTCTTCACTATACACACATCCTTAAAAAGAACAAAGGCTATCAGTGCCTTTGCTCGTAAAATATGCAGAAATATGACAGATATGTGGAGAACTGTCTACCAATAATATTCAGCCATCAATTCTACACCATCTTAATTTCTGACAAATTTCTGGGATAATTTGGCAGAAATTTGATAAGCTGTTTAACTAGTATATTCGTTACATTTAATTAAGACTATTTCAAACAGATTACAAGCAGCAAGATGAGGCTAACTTGTAGTATTGTAATAAAATCATAGCTCCTAGGACCCTAAACTCAACTCAAATCCCATAAAACTTCAGCGTCTACTTTAGAAAAAGGCAGATGGTTTTCTACTTATGTTTCTTTATTGACCTTTCCACTTGGCTTAAGACATTAATCCTGGCAAAGCAATTGCACAGACTCTGCCTGGGCCTGAAAGGAAGACTGGGAAAATTCTATCACCTATAACAACCTTTGCCACTAAGTTAAATCTGATCTAAATGCCCTTCATGATTAAGGCAGTATCATCAATCATTTCAACTAAAATCAGAGATAAATTTTATACCACCTTTGCTAATTCTATGACTCCCATTGTAGGGAAAATTCCCCCAAGGATATTTGTAAACAAGAAGTCTGTTATTCCTCTGAGAATCCCCCATCTCCTTAAACCCATCTCAAGAAACAAGACTGACCACATTTTGGAGAAATCTACGCTGTCATCTGAGAGCTACAGTCTATTGGTAGTGCTTTCTTAACCACTAGAAGCTATTTTATAACCATTCCTAAGGTATATTTACCGTGTTTTCAGGAGGGAAATTATTGTCTGTATTCTGTGCAAGATGTACAATTTCAGGGGCACAAGAAAATATTGTTGAAGCGCCCCCCCACCCCCACCCCACCAAGCAGTACATATCAATTGGAAGGCACAGACTGACCATGCCTTTAATGTAGCCTGCTGGCTGGCTGGTAAGTCTTAAAATTCCCAGTTGAGTTCAAATAATTAAGTCTAGTCATAGTATTTGAAAGATAGACTGAAAGGAATCAGTCTAATCCATCCTGTTTGTCCTGAGTATAGGCAAGGGAAATATATACATATAGCTACTGGTGTTTTACAAGGAAGTTGTAGGAGCCGAGGCTATAGCTGTTGTTGCAAGTAGACTCCTTAACAAGTTGAAAGAGAATGATGATCTGATTTTAATCAGAACTTTCTGTTGATGAATAGCAAATGCAGGAGTTAGTTATACAAGCTCGTAACTATTTTTGGAGTGCTGCACTGAGTTATTTTCTTCATAGGAAAGGCTGCAGGATGGTTCTACACAAGTTCAGGTGAGTAATGCCAGTTCCCCTCACGAGGTGACTGGTTGTTCTTCTACCTCTACAGAACTGGTATGTTCCATTTGAATATTTTTAATGTCACCTTTTTATCTAATCATCTCTTACTTACATCCAGAGTTTTCATCTAAAAGACCTAATGCAAGTAGGAGAAGAGCATTTTAATAAAACTTACGGAGACCCGTTTTGGCCCCTACTTTGGCCCACAGGAGACACTACAGGAGTCAGTGAGTACTGTTCTCAATCACGTGGCCATTATCCTTGTTATCTAGGACCATGCCAAACCAAAGAGAGAAATGAGATGACTAAACCAGAATTATGTTCGAATCTCTGTATTCTCTTTTGGCTGGAATGACACCCAGAACATGTACTAACCAGGCTGTCCTGGAGTTGACGTACTAGAAAAGAAAACCACATCATTTTCAGGATAGATCAGAGTGGAATTCCTAATTCTAAAAATTAGCACATAAAACCTTCTACCTTTTTTGTCTTGATCTTTACACAGCAAGCAGCTGATAGGAGATAATCTCTTTTTGGAAACATTTACATTCAATGACCCAAGTGCATTATAAAGGTTAAGGCATTTATTCTTATATTCCTGTATTCCTAGTATGCTGGTAGGTTTTTAGCCTTTTTTGTATGCTTTAAAATACTCTTATAGTTTTAGTTTTTCTTTTGTATTATTATCATAAATTATGATAATTGATTTATTGGACTTTAAAGCAAATTTGCATTGCCAGAATAGATATTATGTGTGTATTTGTAATATATCGTTCACTTAAATTGTAAAATAACTTTTACTTCTATGGTTATGAGGGATTGTATATTTCTCTTTTCTTGTACAATGTTTAATTAGTTTTAATGCAAATAATACTGGTTTTGAACATTGTTGAGAAGTGTTTCCTCTTCTATTTTTCTGAAAGTGTACACAATGAATTAGTAATAATTCTTCCTTATATGTTTGAGGGAATTCATCAGTTAATCTTTCTAGAATTTTCTTTGTAGGAATTTCTTTAACTGAAAAAGGATTTTTCAAGTTTTAAAATTTTTCTTTTGTTAGTTTTGGTAATTTCTGTCTTTAATGAAATTCGTTTATTTTATCTTAGCTGTTGAATTCATTGATATAAAGTTGCTTTTAATATCCACTTGTTTCGATTTTAATATTAGTAGATTCTGTAGTGATGGTCACTGTTTTTCCTGATATCGGTAATTTGTATTTTCTCTTTTACTCTTGAGCAATCTATTTAAAGGCTTATGAATTTTATTGATTTTTTCCCAGAGAAACTACTTTTGCATTTACCAATTTCCTCTATTTTTTTCTATTTCATAGAGTTGTAATATAGCTCTTATCTTTACTATTTTTTTTCTTTTACTTAATGTGAACTTAAATTCCTCTTTTTTCCCTAATTTCTTAAGTAAGAATTTCAATAATTGATTGTAATTCTGTTTTTGAAATTTAAGTCCATGTCTTATACTCCTTTAGCCTTGTCTCCAAAATTCTTATATGTTGTAGTTTTATTATTATTCAGTTCACATATTTTTAAATCCTCATAATATTTCTTTTTTGACCATTGGATTACTTAGAAATATATTATTTAACTTTCAAGTATTTTGAGTTTTATGGTTATACTATTGTTATTGATTTCTAATTTAATCTCAGCATTTCTGGTAGTTGTCTTTATATTATTTACCAGTCTCATGGTTGCTCTCTGCAGGTTAGCCTTCTGATAAGATCACCTGTCATTTCTTTGAATGGAAATCAAGAGAGAGATTTTTTAAAAGAAAATATTTGTGTAGATAATAAAAACTAAAAGTCAAAATATAAAAAGTTTTTAACTTGAAAATATTAATGCAAAATTATTCATTTGTTTTTCACATTATAAACTATAGGCTGACAATTCAAACATAGAAAATAATATAAGTTATATTGAGCTTTGTATTTTTCTTGAGGGTATTATAATATTGCTATGGGAAGTTTTCTGGAAATTAACAGAAAAATGCGAGAGATAGAAATAGAGTGAAAATTTAGAAATGTTTTTTCCTCTGGCTTTATATCTCATGTTACTGCTTACGAATTAAATACTGCTATCATGTCATTTGAAACACACCGAGTGGTAAATAGGGCTGATACAGATACTCTATATAAATATTTTTCTAGTTAAGTTGTACTTTATTACCATTAGTAGCACACACATACACATCATAGAAAAAACTTAGGTAATTGTGTTTTCCAACTGCTGCAAACAAATAAAGCTGGCTTAGAGTCACAAATCTTTAAAAGAAGGTATGATTTTGTGTTTTCTGGTTTGATATCCACTGTCTTCACTCCATTACTGATTCCACTTAATATGCTTTTATAGTTTAAATCACATTAAAATATTAAGATAAAAGATCTAATATGCCTTACAATTTAAATATGACTTGCATTAGCAAAAATAGTTCCAATTTCTACCAGTGTCAAGATGTTTTTTAAAAAATTTTCTGTCTTAATATGATGAATTTGCCTTATTTTTAATTTTTTTGATGATTTAAGAACTTTCCATACTTCAGAATATATTATAAACAGAAATTCTCTTGTTACTTTTTATTTAATTATAAAAATGGAAGAAATACCAGATTTTTCTTTACATTTATTGAAAAAATGAAAATTTTAAAGGATTTTGTTACTAATTATTGGCTTCTCTCTTTTTTAACATAAAATAGTCAAAATTTTGGTTATCAACAATGATGGTTAGGCCAATGGTCCTCAACTGGGAATGAGTTTGCCCTCCAGGGGGCATTTGGCAGTGTCTGGAGATGTTTTGGTTGCAAAAACTGGGAAGTGCCACTGGCATCTAGTGGTTAGAGGCCAAGGATAATGATAAATATCCTAATAATGTGCAGGACAGCCCCTACTAAAACAGATTACTGACCCACAATGTCAATAGTGCTGAAGTTGAGAAACACTTCTTAGATGAATTCTAGTTATTATTATTTCCAAGATAATGCTATGATTCAAAATTGTGTAAAATATTTAAATTATATTTTCAGTTTTAATCAGAAATTATTAAAGTGTTTATAAAATTAAATCTATTAAAAGAAATGATTATGTATCATTTAAGAAACTGAATTTTTTCTTCATCAAAAGGATATAACAATATAGAATGTACAACTTCATAATCTGGCTTGGCTAATTTAAAGACACAAGGGAATTATTGTAATATTACAAAAAGGAAGTGTTCTTTTATACATTCAGAATTTTCTATAGCTAATCCATGAACTTCTATTTGCTGTTTTGTCTTCTTATAGAAAAAATCATTCAGTTATGTGAGGTTGTGGTATTTCACTAACCTAGTCTCTAAAATAACACTAAAAATATAGTAACCTTGCTGGCTAAAGGATAGAAAATGTCAAAAAGGTAAATGGTTCATTAAAGGCAAGGCACTTCTACTCTCATAACAGATTTCTACATAATCACTAGACATTTCTAAATTTGTCCTTTTTGTTAAATTTTGGAAGTCCCTCTCCTCCTTCCTTTATTTCTCTAATGTCCATATTTTCACATACTTTTTTAGAACCTATGAATTTTATATTCTGAATCTATCTATAAAGTTCTTTGTAACTGTAAAAGTAATGAGTTTTAATTTGAATTTTTTGAACTGAATATGAAAATATTTACTAATAGTGGACTATCATATTTGACAGTTCAAAACTTGATGACAGAATTTTAGTAAACATATAAATTTTAACTAGAGTTTTACATTTAGAGTTGTATTTTCTTTAGCTTGGTGACCTGCTTTGGATAAGACAGTTGACTTGCTTAACCAATTTCTCTGTAGAAATTTTTTAAAATAATATTAATATTTTACTAAATTTGAGTATACAATGTGAAAGATTCTGAAGACATTGGCATTTCAATAATTATGTAGTATAGCACATCCTTGAAAATTTATTTAATTATAGGATTTCGGATTCCATCAATAATAAGCCATATGACTATAAGAACATCAAATTTGTTATTCACTAAATACTAATTAAAATAGTAGAGTTTGATATGAATTTTTGAAGAACTTAATCATTATATTTTACATGAAAATGTATTATATTCAAATATAATGGCAAGAATTAAGCTAAGGAGTTGTACTCCATATGTTGATTTTGCCACAGAATGATATATAATGAGCATAATTTTTGCTTCAAAAGAAATAGATAAAAATTATTTATTTTAGTATCTGAAATGTTTTCCCAGATAAGTCATCTCCAATAATAGTTTATAAAGTGTCTTTATAGAAATTTTTAATATTTTACTATTCCACAGACATTAACTTTAATTTCAAATAAGTTTTTTGAGGGAGATGATATATTCTGTTTGAAATGATAAATACAAATAATCAGTATATTTAACTCCTTTCCTTAGTACCCCATTTGAACAAACTAATATAAAATCTACATGAAAGAAAAAAAATTTGTGAAATAAAAAATGTAATGGTTTCATGTGCACTTCAACGTGAAAGTGATGGTCCATTTGCAGAAATCTGTGTGAACAAATCAGTTTCGCCGCTTTTTTTGAATTAAAAGTCCCTAATAATTATCAAAAAATATAGGTACTAGAATGAATCATTTCATAAAAGCAAAATCAAACAATTTATCAATTTAATTGTTTCATAGTTAATCCATGTAGCAGGAAAGGTTCATACTTAGGGAGGGCCCATCTGGCCTCTCTACAAATGGAAAGGTTTGTACATATGGACCATAACATATGTACAGCTAGCTGAACCAACCCCTGCAACTAAATTGTAATTAGCATGGGGCAGGTTTTTTATGGCTGCTAGCACACTAGCAAGTCCTTCCTGACCTACATCCAAATGGACATATGATTACATAAAATGGGTAGTTTCTTTCTCAAGCATTTATTTGTGTGCAAAAATGTAGGATTTGTTTAACTGCCGCCAACTAAAGAACTGAGACCCATATGTTACCCCATAAACTTACCGGTTAGCAATTTATTATAAGCAAGATGCAAATATTATGGTAAGCATTCAGAACGTTTATTCAATGAACCTTATGTTGTAAGTGGAAACAACAGTATGTCAGAAAATTTCGTAATCACGATTTCACCACTAGTCCCATTTTATGTGTAATTCAATGTTTCCAAAACCTACAATTTTCAACTACAGACATCAAGGTCAGCAATTTTAAATATAAATAAAGTAACACATGATTCAATTAGGGGAGAAAAAAGAGTGAAAATCTATGCGATTTTACAACGTTTAATTCTAAGTAGATCACAGTAAAGTCAGTAGGTATGTCAGATAGAATGCACTCTTGAATATTTGGTTAAATTTTGTTTGAATCTGAACAGGATTTGATGAGGCACTAAAGTATAGGGGAATTTTAGACTCTAGTTGGAGAATTCTAGAAGTTAACATTAAATTAGAGTTTAACAAATTCATGTTTTTCTGAAAGTAGTTAATGTAGGGAATAACATAACAGGTGTTACGTTATTCTAGGTGCAAAGATACGAAGAGATTGATGATTTTTAAAATTTTAAGAGCTTTAACTTTTACCAACCCAAACCATAGATTTATAATGAAAAATCAGTAATTGTGTAATTCAATAAGAATTTAAACATAGAAGTCTATTATAATTTTGAGGAGTTAAATTCTAGTTTTACTAATTGTTCTTATTGCTTATAACTAGTCAAGAGGAATGCTTTTCACTCAATTTTGACATGTAAAAGTTGGAAAGAAAAAATAGTAGGCTTTTAAATAGATCATTGTCATGTGCATCACATATTTTTAAAATTATTATAGACATAGTATAAATGTTAATGTAGATCAGTTTTGTCAGTATCTCTTAAACATTATCAAGGAAATATTGACCAATATTTTCATCTTTACCTTAGAATTTTGAAAACTTGGGGGTACAAATTAAGATTCAGTTGGAAGTGTTAAAAAACAATATTTAAAGGCCTAAAAATGAAATTTTGGGCTAACATTACTGCAGGAATAGTTCTGACTTCAAGTATGGCTTAATCCACAATCTCAAAACTGTCACAAGGTTGTTTGTTTATTTTCATGTGAACCTTTTAGCTCTTTCTTCTATGTTGGCTTTATCACTGAGTGGCTTCATATATGGTGGTAAGATGGCTGCTGGAAGCTCCAGAGTTCACATCTTCACACTTTCAAAGCCAATGGAAGAAATTCTGTTACTAAGCTCTTACTACTTAAACCACCCACTTGAGTAGCATAAGCTCACTTGTTTAACCCATATAAAAATATATAAACTACAAAATCCTGTCTGATGCCCATAGGAGACACTGTTAGCCCCCCAAAACATCATCTTTCACTTTATAAACTTTCATCATCTCTGGGTACAAGGGAAGACATTTTTTTGTCTACAGTTTATTTCCATATTTTGTGATTCTAGAACAGTGCCTGGCATATAGAAATCATTCAGTTAATAACTTTTCGATGAGTGAATAAACAAATCCTCCCCAAACTGTATGGCTGAGAATAGATATATGTAGTTTCCCCATAAGAAAAAAAATGTTTTCTCTCTTCTTTTCTTCTCTCTAATCCTCTCTTTTTTTTTTCTTTTTCACTTTCTTTTCTTCTCTCTCTGCTCCCTTCTCTCTTTCCCTCAGTTCCTTCCTTGTCTCCTTTCTTCCTTTTTCTCATTATCTGCTTCATTATTGAATTCTGTTAATTTCTTAGTATTTTCATTATATTTAAACTCTCAAAACTGAGCATATGAGTATATGACCATGACAAAACCTATGGGCCACTTCATAGGTGAGTAAGATTTTTCTGAAAACACTATACTAGCATTAGTTGTATTATTGTGCTACCATATTTTAGGGGTAATATTTTTATGTTTTCATGAAAAATTGAGAGAATGTTAAAGATAACATTATAGTCCTGAATACTACATCCAGTGAGTAATGTGTACTCCATATTTTATTTGGATTTCAGCATCATTTAGGATTTGTTTACTAACTTTCTTAGAGACCAGACTCTGGTCATCTTACTCTCTGCTACTCCTCATTCATCTTTGCAATTTGTTTTACTCATTCCTAACAATCAAATATTGGGATTACTCAGGGATTTTTTTCTAATCCTATTACTTATATCATCTGATTCACCCTCCCTAGACAATTTTATTCACTGCCCAGGTTTCAATTACTTTCTTTATAGAGCAACTCTGAAATTTGTATCACTGCACCCGACTTTTCTATTAAGGCTTTAGCTTACATATCCAGCTGCTTACTGAACATTTTTAAATGGTGAATGACAAATTCTTCAAACTTAACCAATCTAAAACTTAATTCATCATCTCACTCACATTTTTGTTTTTCTCATGACATATTCCTTCTCCTATATTCCATACACATGGCAGCCAATGAAATGACTACCTACTTGTTTAACCCATATAAAAAGATATAAACTGCAAAATCTGTTTGATGTCTGTTGGAGACAATGGCAGTGCTCTGGTCAGATCCCCTCAGATTGTTTTTGTGATTGTTTCTTTGTGTCCTTTTCCAGGCTACCTGCACTTTTAAGTACAATGATCCACACTTTCAACTCCTCTTGAAAGAACTTTTCTTAGGCTACTAAAGCCTTTTTGCCCTGTGCAGAAACTCAGTTACCTAGGAGTAATTCTTGGCATTTTTGCCAATGATGAATGATGCAGATATATGATACTTTGACTAACTTGGTTGGCTTGTTATATGCTTCTATAATACCTCAGATTTCTCTGTTGACTCAGTACAGTGATAAATATTTGTGCAATGCCTTTCTTCCCTGCTAGACTCTGACTGTGAGGGCAAGAGAAATGTGTTTTCTTTCTTTGTTTTCATTTCTGTAGGCTCAGCAACTGGCATCATGCCCGACACATAATAGGTGCTTTATAAATGTTTGTTGAATTAATGAGTTAAGAATTCCTTTAACTATTATAAGTTTTCCTGAAATACCTAATTTGGATAGGCAAAACCAGGAAGTATAATCGCATTCTTTGTTGGTAGGTGGGGGCATGCACATACATGTAAACAAATCTTTGTACTCTACAATCATATGATATGCTGCATACTGTTTTATGTACAAATAAATGGAAGCATTTGAGACAGATTGTTTATAAAATACCAAATGGCACTAAGTATTGTCTTGAGTAATTTTAAAAAGATAACAATAATTTGAAGCACTTAAAAGTATGCGATTGCATATGTCACTTCTTCCCATGTGTCTTCTACAATCTTTCTCCAACTGAAAACAGCAGCAAAACCCCAATTCAGATCAGACTCATTTTTTTTTTCCTTACAGTTCCCTACAAATTTACCAAGCCCATGAACACAAGTGCTATCTCGTGGAATCCCTATGGGATAGTATGCATGTAGTATATCATATAAGTATGCAACATATCTTATGAATATAAGTATTTGTTTACATATGTGTACATGCTTCCACCTGTACATAATTACCTGATCCTGCCAACAAAGGAACTTAATTATCCATATTGGTTGTGCCTACTCAACTTAGGTGTGCTATCTCATGGAATTCTTATGGGATAGGTTGTATGCTCAAATGTTCATTCATGGCAAAGACGGGGCTAGAAACCATCTGTCCTGACTCCATCTGCAGAATGTTTCCCTCTTCTCCATCATTCAGTCCCTGGCTCCATTCTGAACCCTGTACAACCACAAAGGGCTGGTTCCTTTATTCTCTACCTGCTGCCTATACCCCCAGCCCAACTTCACTACAGGCATTTAAAAAAAATAGCTTATGCTACTCATTTGTTTTTTAATCAATTCAGACTTTTAATTTCATTTCCTTTTTCCTCCTCTCTTAAACCCTCTCTGCTCAGTTATCATGTCTTCTTAACATCTGGCATGAAAAAGTCAAAAGTCAAGTAAAAGAAGTATTTTGTATTTGCTACATGTTACCAAATAGTTCATGCTCCTATACCTGGTGACTCTTTTGGTTCTTTGTTTAGTTTTTTTTTTTTTTTTCCTGATGTTTATTATGGGGAAAAAAGTAAAGAGGTATCACAGTAGGAATATATGAGGAGTGAGGGTGAGTAGGGGTTTGGAGCTGGGATACCAGAAAAGGAAAATAAGGATAGTTTATGCTGAATTAGCATGTCATTATAAGACCTCTGACTATGTCATTCTTGGCACATCCTTAGCCCCATGTGAAATTCAACTGTCTTTGTGTATCTCTCATGTCCACCCACTTTTTATTTTTCCTCCAGTTAGTTCCTGTCATCTCACGCACAGTATATGTCCCACACTATAGACAAAGTGATGCAAAAAGAACTTTTAAGCCTCATGCTAAATGTTATAAGGAATAATAATAATAATCATTATCACTATTGTTAAAATTTGTTGAGCGTTCCTATGTCCCAGGCTTTGTGTGTGTGTGTGTGTGTGTGTGTGTGTGTGTGTGTGTGTTGTGCTTTTAAATGTAAGAAATCATTTCATTTTTTTTCTTTTTCTTCATGCCCTAAAAAACAAGTCGATCTTGTGATTTGCTAATATGGCATTCTGTATCTTGGAAGGAAAATAAATATGAGTGTACACACGTGTGTACGCACACACGCACAAATATATATCAATGTATCTTAGGTGTTTTATTTGGTTTAAAATGAATCATGATTTTGGTTTATATTTTCTTGTCTAATGAAGAAAATGTTTTCTGAGTTGAATTATAAAATTTATCATAACCTTAGAACCTATTGCATGGAAAAGTCCTGCACCGTCTATGTTTCTAGTATGTTTACCATTTTTTTTTTTCAGTGCCCAGAATACAAAGTACCACCTTCTGTTATTAGTCTCAGGTTGGCTTGCCCTTTTTTTTTCCAAGGTATAATTTACTTTTTGCTTTTTAGCTTTTGACTCACCCCCTACATTTTTAATTTAGCTAAACACACAATTTTTATCTCATATACGTTTCAAAAAGGCTAATGTTAGGTTATAAAAGAATACTATTATACATCAACTATATTAGATATCTTTCAGAGTTTTATCTTTGTAGTCGTAAAATCTACAAAGAAGCAATAATAATATTTTTTATAATTTTTCTTTCTAAAAGATTTAACATCTCAGAAACTTTCCTAAAAATATATTCATTGTTTTTAACAATGTTTCTTTGATTTCATACCAAACTTATGTTTATCACATGATTGCTCACCCAATTATACAACAAAATAAAAAGCATCATCAAATAGTTTAACAGGAATATAAGAAAATGTAGTATGGTTCATCAAATGATGCAGAAAATAATGTGACTACAAAAAAATCTGATTGCAAGTTAAGATATTAGTAGTACTAGAATCTGCATCCCCACACTTTAGGAAAAAAGAAAAGTACAGAGCTTTGAGACTACAAACAGAATAGAAGTATATGGACAAGGTAAAATCATCATGTTAAAAAAATATTCAATGACAGCACAATATAAAATATTGTTCACATTGTTATTAATGATTATCGCCTTGCATAACTGAGTGTTCGTATTATTTCCCATGTTATTTTAAATAAATATTTAGCAGATAATGAGAAGAAACAACAATTATTTTAAGGTCATTCTCTTCACCCCTCAAAAAAAAAAAATACATCTTTGTGTGTACATGGGTGTATGTGTATGTATATACATAATGCCTGCCAACTTTCTCTAAGCTGGCAGGCATTTATTTATTCAATTCTTTCATTGAATTATTTTGTTATTATTTAATCTGTACAGTCATAATATGATTTTTAATAATCTCCATATACCTTGCTAAATCTCAAATTTAAACAAAATCCCCTATAGTATTTTCTTATATTTCCGCAGATATTTAGATGGGCTGCTTTTTGGTTAACTTAAAGTGTCTGCTTTGCAAAAATAGAATCAGTGATCTTTACTTTTACTCTTCTATTTCTGGAGCCAAGCTGGCCAGCAAAAAGGCAAGCCAGCAGAGTATCCCTCAGTCTAATTAGGTCTCTTTAAGGCAAGACAAAATGCAGAGAGAGAAGAATAACAAGGACTCGCCAGCCCTTCCAAGCAGCTGAACTGGTCCAGGCCAACAATGATAGGCCTCCAAGAAGCACAGCATACAAACTGACATTAAGTCCACAGGTTTTCATTATCATCTTTAAAAAAAAAATCTGATCGATCCCTCCCTACCACAATGATGCTTTAGGGCATCTCTCTTACTGCTGGGGAATGATTGACCATCACCATTGGGTATCATTAAAGATGGTAGGTAGAGAGGAAGTGGGGGCATGTGGGCAAGGTGTGGGGGAGGGTGCAGGGAGACGAAAGGCAGGGTCAGAGGTAGCCACAAGCTCCAGCTCCTCCTTGAGTCTTTTTCTCTCTCCTGAACTCCAGTGACCTTTCACTCAGGAGCCAGCAGGAGCTGAGAGAGATTTAATTGAATGGATTCCTCAGATGTGTTTGGAGTATGGGTGATGAAGAAAGGAGGAGGAGGGAAAGAAGGCTGGATACTGTGGTGAAAGAGAGAAGAGGGGGAGGGAACTTTCCATGACCTTCAAAGGCTAATTGCCTGGCTCTTCCTGGGCCCTTACTGGAGCTTGACTTGCACAGGGCTCCTGTTGTCTGGTCTAGCCAAAGCTCTCCAGCCTCTCCCTGAACCCCGGCTTCAGAAATGCAGCACCGACAGCTCCCCGGTGACCTGCGGTCCAATCAATAGCAGGCCAGCCAAAGTGGCTGCAGTTCTCTCTACTCCTCTTGGGCAGAGCTACATTAACAGGCTCTGCTCATCCTGGCTTCACAAACCTCCCTCATTAATCTGAGCTCAAATAAAAAAAATAAAGGGGGTGCAGGATTGACCAGTAGCACTGATGTGTGTGTGTGTGTGTGTGTGTGTGTGTGTGTATTTCTGTCTTTTTCAGTGTTAGTTTAATGGAATAAAATCGAAGTCAGCCAGAGAAATCAAACCTCTCCTCTGGCACTTTCTCTCTATCTTGTTTCCATTGTTTGTTTCTGAAATTATAAATCACAGGGAGTAACCAGATTAAGAGTTTATCCACGAACAGCGCCCCTCCCTACTTCTCCCAGCTCTCTAAACCCTGTCTTTATGGAGCTTTTGTGTGTGTATGTGAGTTTTTTTTTTTTTTTAACATAAGTAAAAAGGAGTCTGTGAATGTCAGCTGAGTTAAATGGGTGACAAGGGAGATGGAAAGAAGAAAATTCATCCCTTCTTGTCTTTGAGAGCAATTTAATTAGGCCTGAGCCCCTTGTGAGTGGGTAAGAAAAAGGCTGGGGGTGGCTTGCCTAGGCTTCTTCTAGAGGCAGAAGCGGCCTTGGATGCTGCATAAGTGCCTGTACACACACACAAAGGATTTTTAAAGGATCATGTAAGAAGATCAACCGATAAGCAGCTAATTTTGTGTACTTAGGGAGCAAACGAGTGAGCAAACTCCCACTGGAATACCTAGAGTAATGGGATAAAAAAAAAAGTAAGGAGGAAGGATCTTAAGTATTTTACTATTAATGCTGATCACTAAAATTAAAGGTTTATACTGCTTGACAGGGTGGCTAGCGGAAGCTGTTGGGAAGCCTGTGTGTCTGTGCATGTGACTGTGTGTGTTATCAGTTCTTGCATGTGTGTGTGAAGTATGAGTTAATATAGTCATATACATACAAATATGAATTTTTTTTTATGTAGCTCTCAGTTATTTTGAAAATTTTCATCAGAAACCACTTTTAAACTAATTGGAGTCTGCAGAGAGGAAACCTCATTTTTGGTTCAAATGAATTTTCTGAAATGTCATTTGATTCTGGAAATATGACTGATCTGCCCGATTTCTTGATAAGAAATGAAATGAGCCGTTGTCCTTCAGGATATCATATACTTGAAATGGGGGATTTTATGGTTAATGCCATCAGATAGAAGTGTCCTACTTTGAAAGGAGAAGTCCATCAGCCTCAGGGGAAGGCTGAAGTCTGAATTCTGTCTTTAAACCTGCTGCTGCAGTTAATGCTGGCATTGAGCAATGATAGATTTTTTTTCTTGAGCAATAATTACAAAATAAATGGCAATAAATAACAAGCTGGTTGATACCAAAAAGTTAATAGTTTTATACCTTAACATTTTGTATTCCATTTTAAGTTTCGTAATGCCAGTGTTCAATATGGAAGTCAAGAATGAACACAGAAGTTAAATTAATATGTTGGACCACAGAGGAGGACATTAAAATTTTAGAAATATGATTAATATAGTCATTCTTATAAAACACAATGTTAACAATGGGGATGAGAAATAGATAAGGGAATAAAGCTGATAACAGCATAGATGAAAACGTACACATAGCCAGAAGCAAGAAGAAGAATATCTGGGTCATTGACCATAGGCACAGATGAATGGGAAGATATGCAGTCATGTTAAGAGAAGGTAAGCAGTGGAATGGAGGCAGTTATGTCATGTTGAGGTGTTTGTTTTAAATGGATTGCAACAGGCAGGAGAAAACCATTCAAATATATTTATTCCATAGGAAAAAAAACTAACCGTTAGCTCACAAAACTACTAACCAATATCTTCACTCTTAACAACCCCATCTTGCACTCCTGAGCTGGGTATTCATATTCTTTACTCTCTATGTACTTATTCTGAGAGGTTGTATACCATGGTCTGGTATATTTAGAGTTCTGCAACAAATAAAGATTGCCATGAAACTTAGTCAAAATGTAATAGAAAAGAGCTTTAAGAAAGAAAAAGATAAAAGATAAGATAAGGAAAAGGTGGTATGTTTCAAAGTAGTGTACTTCAATACAGAGGGAAAGAGTGAGAGAGATAAGAGAAGAAAGAAGCAAAGAGAGCCAGTAGAGATGGAGAACGAAAGAATGAAGAAGATGAAAGGAGCAGAATACATTTGATGAAAGTAAATTGGGGAGGGGGAGAATGTATTTAACATGTTTTAAATTACCTATCCCCTTAGTTTTTTGGATACTTACTAATTTCAGTTACCGTATGAAATATGAGAGCTTTATTCTTCAACTAATATACTAGTGGGTTAATATTCATCAGTACTAGCTTTCATGCAGACAACGACATAATCATAATATACTTTATATTCTATCAATGAAATAGAAATGCATGGTTATGATATAGAATTGTATGCATTGTCTCATTATTTATAAATGCTGACATATCACAGGTTTCTCATAGCCTTCTTAGAAATAAAATCTGCATTATTAAAGAAAAACTACTTTTAGAAATTCAAGACTTCCTTGAACAGGCAATCAGAATTCTCAAAGACTAAGAGGAATCACTCATAGTCTAATCCCATATAAACCTAGAATAAGAATTTTCTGTACGGTGTCCTGATTAACATTCAGCTATTCCACAAAGTGGCAACACAGACAAAATTTTGACACCTCCATAATAGTTAGATTCTTTTTTAAATGTCATCCCCCTTTGTCTGACCAATAGTTTGGTATATACTTGTATACATTAGAGACTCAGCTACATATCTTTTTTTTTTTTTTCCTGGCACGTTAGACATATCTACAGAACAACATTAAAAAAATGGTACACGGATGATGCGTAAATTACTTATCTTGGAAATTAAATTATTTTATTTTTTAAACTGTTTAATTTTAATTAGAAGAGGACATTAACTTCATGAATTTCAACAACTTAGGATAAATCAGCTCAGTGTATGCAAAAATTACCAGAAGAGCTCAGTCCATTTTACCCCAATTACATGTAAACCAAACAAAAATGAAAATTTTATTTAAGGAAGAGTTTATACATAAAAAATGCATTTTGTACATTTTTTTCCCAAAAAGCTTTTGGTAAATACATATGACATACAGTAGTAATCTTAAAGCATGACATGCATTTGTTTGTCCCACATTTTGTATAGCAACCACTGAATAAGGAGAGCCCCAAAAGAATTACAATCATATAGGCATTGATATAGCAATGCTAAGAGGAGATGACATAACTCAGCCTGAGATTGCACCCTCAAGAAATCATGTTGAATTTCACAACAGGTAAGCATCTTGATAAATCCCTCTGAGTATGATGAAAGCAGCTTGCGAAAATAGCATAAGAGTACATCCTGGATAACATCTCAGATACATCAATTTTGTTTCAGGGACTTTTACAGTATTATACTTAACTAGAGGTATAGCAAGGTACTTCTTCAACTACATCATCAATCTTACTAAGCCAGTGACAATAACCTTTTCATAATACCAAATTTTCAGTTGCTTAAAGTTGCACTTTTTTAATTCTGAAATTTTGTTAACTTTAATTTGGTAAAAATATTAACAAAGAAAAGTACTCTAACAAACACTACACATTAGTAACTTACAGAGGCTCCTCAGAGCGACATTGTTTTCTAATTTATATATTTCATATCTTCTTCTAAATGCTATTAAAGTGTGCTTATGTGAAGCAAAAGAGAAACTGGATTTTTCTACAAACACTACTGATACTAATATTTCACAAATTGCAATCTTCTAAACTCTGCATATACTTATTTTTTGTCAATATCTACTAAATGAACTTCTTCTATGTGCCTAACTATATGTAATTTGTTCACTAATATATCCCCAGCACCGAGCGCAATCCCTGACATAGTAGGCACACAACAAAACTATTAAATACATGAATTAAAAATTTGAGTACTATTAAGCAACAAAACAAAAGTTTTAATTTTAAAAAATTGAAATTTCATTTTTTTTTAAATTCTAACAGAAAATCATCCCTTAAACCATGACACATTTGTATAGATAATAAGCATGTATATTTGCTATGGACTGTCCTAGAACCTCAAGTAGACAAAGTGGTATAAAATAGAGCTTAAAAGTAGATCAAGACTCCAGATGAATTGAGATCAAGAGTTTTCTCTGGTATCTTACAAAGAGCAGGGGAAGGGAGATTAATGAGTCACGATTAGGAAGAATGTCAAAGACTAGAGAAGAAAGTGCCAAGGACAGGGACAGAATTTATTTCTGACAAAGGATCTTCTCATAGATTAAGAAATAACTTTGGAGAATCATTAAGAGCTATAAAATACTAACTAAAGGTAATTAGCAAATTAATCTACATCTTCCACCCTGGGATTAGGAAATGACAGTTGAAGAATTCACTTCCGATGGCCCTTTCATCTACCAACTTTTCAAACTGGCTTCCTGCAGAATCAGAATATCGTACATATCAAGAGCATTCCCCTCAAATACTACCAGTATTTCATTTTAAGGAACAGTTCATTGAGTGCATAACATAAATGGTGTTTGTTTGTGTTTCCACTGGCAGCATTTAATCTTGGCACTACATCTGACCACTACTGGTTAAGTCCACAGTAAGAAGTAAAAAAAAAAAATTATAGTAACTAATACAATACACTCCGCAGCATGCTGTGAAGCTAATGAAATCAGAAATCAGATTCAGCCATGTAGACAGGAGAGGGAGATTTAGACCTTCACAATCTTTTCACTATTTTCAAGTTTTACAAGATCATTGATGATACCAACAGATTTAAAATGAAAAGGGAAAGGTGTGATGTAATTTAAATTTTAGAAATTATATTATTCTTGCTTTTGCTCTAGGGCCATGTACTACACAGTAGGCAAACAATCATAGTGATTGGGGAATGAATGAATGGATGAATGAATATGTATATAAATGGATCTAAGAAAGACATTTTTGTGAAAAAATAAGTTACTATTGGTGCTAAATATATGATTATTTATACTATTTTATATTTTTGAGATATTTAATAATTTAAATTAATAATTTAAATATGATTCCTATACCTATGCTATTTTTTTAAATCAAGATGAAAATACTTAACTAACCAAAGAATTTTAAAAATATTAAATTAAAACTTCAAGAATTCTTTCCAATTTATAGATTTCATAAACTGGTTTCATAAATCATTACAACTATCTAATGCAGCAGACCCTTCAAATGACATCATGAGTGAAGGCGGGAATAACAAAAGCAATGTACAGTTGTTTGAATAAGTATTATACTCTTTGAGTAAATCTCACTGTGTTAATATGTCCTAAAAATGTAACTTTTAAAATAAATATTACATTCATTTGTACTTATCATTATTGGTGATACACAGGAAAAATAACTGTGCAAAAATATAGTTATATAAAAAATACACTCAAAATTACTTGTATGTGACTTCTGCTTCTAGCCATGATAGAATAAGGATTTACTTTCCTATCTTCAACAGCAAAAAATAAAACAAAAATTATCAACTGACAATCTTCAAACATTGGAAATAAGCAGCAAGAGATAAAGGTCCCTGAGAGAAGAGAAACAAATGAAGTGAGCTTTTAGATTGTCCCACATTCTTGCCCGAAGGCAATTTCCAGTCTACAGTAAAAGAAAGGGGATTCAAAACAGATCCCAGGGCACTCCCTGACTCGGAGAGACAGATTGAAAATTGGGAAGGCCAAGGTGTCTGTGATTTGAGAACATAATACTGGACAATATGTAACAGAGAAACAGTGAAAGCTCTAAAAATAGGTAGAAGAGTTCATTTTAATCTCTGGTTTAGTAATTCTTTGTGCATTTACGAGAAGAGGTTATGAAAAAAAGAATACTGGAAGGTATTAGGATGAACAATTACAGAGTTCATAGAAAGGTAGGAATAATTTGTTTTCCTACCATCCAGAAGAAAAGAAAATTAATAATACGAGAGCCATCAGAAGAAACTTTAAAAAGGTAATGTCTAAATAGTGAGGGTTAAATTAGTCCTAGATTAAATGGTGCTCTGTAGAACTGAGCCAAACATGGTTAAGAGAATACAACAAAATTCATCACCAATAGTATAAAATCTACATTGTTCCTATCTATTAAAAAATTCCCAGTGTGCAAAGCAGCAGAACAAAAACCGCAGCTGGAGAAAATCAGTTAATAAAAACAACAGAAAAATTACAATGATGGAATTA
>CM053503.1:23458443-23482738 GCA_028627145.1 Eidolon dupreanum | reverse complement strand
GTCTTTAAAACATAACTACTGCTTAAAGTGGAAAAATAACAATGTATCATGAGTATGGTAGGCTGAATATTAGATCTCTAAAGATGTTCACTTCCTATCCCAGAATTTATGAATATATTACTTTATATTGAAAAGAAACATTCAGATATGAATAAGTAAAGGTTTTGAGATGAGATTATCCTGGATCTGGGTAGGCCTAATGTAATTACAAGCCTCCTTGTAAGAAGGGAGGCAGAGGTCAAAAAAGAACAAAGAGATCAGATAACAGAAACAGAGGTTGGAGGAAGCAGCCACACTTTTAAGATGTAGGAAACAATGAGCTAAACAGTGTAAGCAGCCTCTACAATCTGGAAAAGACAAGGAACAAATTCTCCCTATTGTCTCCAGATGGAACACCACTCTGAAGATGAATTTTAAACTTCTGACCTCCAGAACTATAAGAGAATAAATTTGGGTTGCTTTAAGCCACTAGATGTGTAGTAATCTGTTACAACAGCATTAGAAAAGTAATCCAGTAACATTAATAAAAAATGTAAAAATAAAATGTCTGATAATAATAGCATGAAGAATGGGGGAGGAGAGAAATGGAGGCATACAGTTGTAAGTTTCTTACACTATTCACATATTGACATATTTATTTGAAAGTAGACTGTTAGGTTAAAGATGTATAATGAGCCCTAGGATAACTTCTAAAAAATAATAAACATGAGGAAAGCAAATAAGTGAATAGTTGAGATGGATAAAATTATAAAAAAATATTCAATCCTGTCAAAGAAGATAAAGAGAAAAAAACTACAAATAACAAAAGAGAAAAACAGAAAAATAACCATATGACATAGTTAAACCTAACCATTTTAAAAATTGTATTAAAATACTCAAAACTTTCTAATTAAAAATTAGACATTGCCATCCTAGATTTAAAAAAAAAAAGGCAGGATTTAGACTACAATATAGCTGGTAAGTGCTGTGTTGTCATTCCCCCTGCTCAAAATAAAGTTGTTTCTTTACTATACCTGCTGTTATGGTCTTGTAGCAGCCAGGCATGCTTGATTTCATACGTGTCAATACAAAAAAAAAAAAAAAAAGACACAACCATATAATATCTAAAAATAACAACAAGTAAAGCCACTTAATATATAAAGGTAAGTATATTAAAAGTAAAAAAAATGGGAAAAAAGATATACTTTGTTAAGACTAATTATAAGACAGCTGGAGTTTGGTATAAATAAATATCAGGGGGAAAAAATAGATTTTATAGGGAGAATAAAAAGGATAAAGAGAAAAACCTTGTACTGATAAAAGGTCCCTTAATCAGGAAGATGTTACTGTCCTAAAAACAAATGTACCTAGTAACTGAGCTTCAAAATACATAAAGCACAAACTTGTAGAACCAAAAGAAACAAATAAATGAATCCAAAATTAGAGTTGGACATTTCCAATGCTTCTTTCTGAGTAATTCAAAGAGTTATAATTAGAAAATCAAAAGAATATAAAAGAATTCAATAACACAACATTCTTGACCAACTGAATCAGTATTTAGAAAATATTCCACCAAACAGCAGAAGAATATACATTATTTGCAAATACAATGGAACATACATGTATTCTGAGCAATAAAAGTAGTTATAAATTTAAAAGGAAAAAGCATGCAAAGTATATTCTCTTACTCAGTAAAATTAAACTAGATTCAATAACAAATATTATCTGGAAATCAGATGTTTAGAAATTAAACAATGCATTCTAAATAACCTATTGGTCAATGAAGAAATCATAAGGGAAATGAAAGAATTCATTTAATTGAATAAAATTGAATGCATAGCATTTTAAATGTTGTGGAGTGAAGCTAAAGTAGTTTTGAAGGAAAATTTATAGCATTTAAAGCAAGAAAGTTCTTAAATCATTGACTTTTGTTTTTACTTTAAGTGACAATAAAATAAGAAAAGAAAAACTAATCTAAAAACAATCATAAGGAAGGAATTACTGAGAAAAAGGGCAAGAGTAAATGAAATAAAAAACAGAAAAACAATGAAGTCAAAGAACCCTCAAACTGATCTTTTTTAAGTTCAATAAAATTTATAAACTTCAAGTAAACTAATGGAAAAAATAATGGGAAGCCACACATGACTAATATCAGAATTTTAAAAGGGAGCATTACTACAGATCCCACCACATTAAAATGATAAATGAATATTTTGAACAATTTTATGCCAATTTAAAAACTGAGATAAAAATAAGCAATTACCTCAAAATAACCTTTCTACCAAACCTCACTCATTAAAAAAAAATACATAATATATGACACCATATATTTAAAATAATTGAATTTATAGTTAAAAACTTCCCACAAAGGAACTCTAAGCCCAAAAGTCTTCACTGGTGAATTCTAACAATGATTTTAAAGAATAAAACAATTCAATAGCTTCTTCTAGGAAATAAGAGGATGTACTTCCCAGCTTATTTATGAGGAAGCATTAATCTAATTCCAAAATTAGAAAGTGTTATTACAAAAATAACACAAATATATGTGAACATAGATCCTAAAATAGTCATTCCAAATTTAGCAAATTCAATTCAGGCATATATAAGAAGGGTCAGACATCATAACAAAGTCAAGTTTATCCTGGGAATGTAAGGATAGTTTAATGCAATAATCAACCACTATAATTAATTCTATTAACAGACAAAAAATTTTAAAAAAACCATATAATTATCTCAATAGATTTTGAATATTGCAGAAATAGCATTTATCAAAATTCAATATCCATTCATGTTAAAGGAATAACTCAGCAACTAGGTCAATAAAAGACATACATACAACTTTGATATGTACACTTAGAGGTGAATGACTAAATATTTTCCCATAAGATCATAAAAAAGACAATAGTATTTATTGCCATCACTTGTAGAGAAAATTCTAGTGGAGATTCTTATGTCAATAGGGAAGAAAAAAATAAAACTGCATGAATTGGAAATAACTAACATGTCTTTATTAATAGATAACATGAGGATCTAAAACTCCTAAGAAATATACAGGAAAAAACTATTATAAATAGTGAATTTAGTAATATCACACTAAACAAAGTCAACATGCAAAATTAGACTATATTTTATATAATGTCAATGAACAACTGAAAGCTGAAATAAAAATATACCATGTATGATAGTTTCAAAAATAATGAAATTCTTAGGAGTAAATTTTAATAACACATATGCAAGATCAAGACACTGAAGACTGTAATTCATTATTAATAGATAGTAAAGAAACCTTAAATAAGTGGAGAAAAATTCTATATTCATAAACTGAAAGATACAATGATCTCAAGATGTTTTGTAGATTGAATGCAAATTCAATTAATTCCCAGAAAGCTTTCTTTTTTTAAATTAAAAAGCTGATTCTATAATGTATATAGAAATATTGAGGATCTAGAATAGTCACCAATTACTGATATATGACATCATGGATGAATCTCAAAACAATATACTAATTACAAAAACACATAAAGACCACGTATTGTATGGATTCTATTAATATAAAGTTCTAGAAAAAGAAAAATTATAGTGAAAAAAAGCATATCAATGTCTGTAAAGGATGAAGGCTGGGAAGACAGGATTAATTACACAAGAGCATGAGTGAAACTTTGAGGATATAGTAATGTTATATATCATTATTTTGTTGATTAAACAACCATGGGTATTTGTCAAAATTTATTGACTTGTACATGTAATATAAATAATTTATATTATATTAACATACCTAAATAAGCTGATTTAAAATAATTTGATTAAAAATTTATTTGAGGAAACCAATTTGATACATAATTTAAGGATTTTGAGATGGAATTTGAAAAACAAATCTACCTTAACATTTCCTAATAATATATTGACCCTGAATAAATAAGTGAAAGAATGAGTAGATGAGTATTGAATAGTGGATTAATAGATGAATAATTGAGAGTATGTGAGAGTATGGAAACAGAGCAGGAGCAATAGTGATCATTTCATAATTAGAGGACAATATTTACTTGTAGCTTTGATGTAATCATATTTAGGAATTACACAAAAATACCTTTTATGAATGTGTGTGCGATTGTGTGTATGAAAGAGCCAAAAAAGCAATTGTATTAACCAAATCAACAGTTTCAAGCAGGTTCATTAGCTCTGCTCAGATGAAAGTGGAGAAAAGGGATTTTTTTCACTTAAGACCAAAATTTTTGATTGTAAAATAATGCAGAGTGCCAATATTTCATATGGACAATTTCCCTAAATACCAATTTAGCTACATTTATATTAAAATGATACTGATAAAATATCTCACAAATGTAATATTTTCCATATATGGGTACAGTGGTTGAAATCTCTACATGGAAAGCAAAGTCAAAAATAGCTAATATTATAATAGAAAAAATACGATCGTTTACCTGGAAGACTAGACACGCTCCTTTCCAAACATCGCCCCCAACTCCGCCTACTCCTTTTATAGAGTATAAAATTAAAATTTAGAAATGTATATTCACTTACCTAAATTCATAGTGTGGCAGAGCCTAGACAGGAAGCCAAAACTGTGTTCTTACCAGTATGTTCTTTATACAATATTGCACTACCTCTTATATTCAAAAACATGATTCAATTGGGAATAGGCAATGCTGACATTATAGACTGTATCTCTAAGTACCTCCTGGGAAATCACAAACTTACTCCTCAGATTTAGAGCAGTCCCTGGAGCAGATTTGTAGTTTTCTGTCAAATGCAACAAGTCTTTCACCACTCAAATTACTCCTTCCTCACACATTTTCAAAGTTGAAAAATCATGGATCCCAGCAACAACTGACAACAAGAATAGAGTGTAAAACATACCCAAGACCAACAGTGAAACTAGATGTTGAAGGCATCAAAAGCTAAAATTGCAATGTATGGATAATAGATATATAGTAGTCTTTCAACACTGAAATGAGTAAAATTCTCTTTAATACACTTACAGGAATAACTAAATTGTTATCTAAATATCATAGACATCTTGTTACTGTACAAATGTGGTATGTTGAACCCTTTTGAAAGGAGATATTTTAAGCGAATTCAGAACATATCACAAATTTAATCACTTCATAAAATATTTACTTAGCAATATAGGACAAAGTGAGGACGTTTGCAAAATAGTATAGTTTATACATTTGTCTTGGAAAAATATCTTTGGCTAGCCCTTTTCTGTAACAGTTTGAATGCAAAGTAACTTATCATAATAAATACTTAATGTCCTTCAGAATGTTTTAGTGACAATTTCTGTGATGTTGGAAGGAGACTATATGAAATAAATGTGCTTAGATGGATTATTTTGTTTTTGTTGTTCAGACTACTTGGGGAAATTATTATGGTTGTATGTGAAGAAAGGAATGAGTTCAAAGGTAGTCATCATGGGTATTAAATAGTTTTAAGTATTATGCATTGAATATATATGTATATATAATCTTTATAGTATTTCTAGAAGGATGCATTTTGATACAATTTAAATATGCAGAAATAGAAATGGCAAAAAAAAAAAAAAAAAAAAAAAAAAAACCCACACCAAAATCATCACAGAAAGTCAGGATTCTGAATGAAGCCTCTCTTAGTTCTGGTTTGCTAATGTCCTCAAGGGGTGTCAGAAAGGATATCCATGGCCAAGTTTCTTTTGTGGGAAAGGATTCTTGTGGTTAATTCTATGAGTCAGCCTGGCTAGGCCATGGTACCCAGATATTTGGCCAAACACTGGTCTCAACATTGCTGTAAAGGTATTTTTTAGATGAGATTAATATTTGAATTAGTAGACTTTATATAAAAAGTAGATTACCCTCCATAATGTGGATGGGGAATGACTGATTCACTCAAAGAAGAGGAAATTCTGTGGGTCGCAATATTAACTACTCCCTGAATCTGCATCTTCATAGCCCTCTCTGCAATTTTGGGCTTGCCAACCTCCCTCCACAATTGTGTGAGAGCCGCTTTCTTCAATTCCTTAAAACTCAATATCTCCCTCTCTCTCTGTCTCTGTCTCTCTCTGTCTCTCTCTGTCTCTCTCTGTCTCTCTCTCTCTCTCTGTCTCTCTCTCTCTCTCTCTCTCCTCTTGCATTCTACACACACACACACACATATCCTATTCTGTTTCTCTGGAGAACCTTACTAATATAGTTCCCCATACTTTATCAAAGCTCACTGAATACCTTTTCGAATCACCTAATGGCTTATGTAAATTTAATTTACATGAGCTAATTCATAGCACAGTTCATAGCCTGCCACATAGGATCAGTACATTATGTGGACATATGTTGTTACACTGGGAAATGCTGTGTTAATAGGTAATATAAAGTAAGTTACTAAAAATCTCTCTCTGAAACTGATTTATATAAAATAAGGCAAAAAAAAAATTATGAGGATACCTTAAAAAATGTAAGAATTAAAGGGTCAATATAAAAATTAAATGCCTGTGGTAGTACTCATTCTTTGGCAAAATTTCAGTTATGCATGAATAAATCTCTGAAGATATGTGTTTAGATGAGCAAATACTTCAGACTTTCAACTCCAAAAGAATCCCATGGGCTACATACACATGATAAAACTTTTAAAGAGAATGAAATTTCACTAAATTGAATGCCATTTTAAAATTCGACCCATAATTGATAGTATATTAACATCTATGTCTTATTTATTTAATGTAAAATTGTGACTATAAAGTAAAAAAATATATTAAATATAAATTTTAGGCTAGAGAGTAGGTTCAGACTATATGAGAAAATAAATTGAAATATCAATGCAAATTAGTTATCATTTAGAGGTTGGTCACAATATTGTTGGCCCTGTCCATTGATCACTCTTTACCCTTTGTTAAAGCAATCACACCTCCACCTGTAAACACAGTCACTAGACTCAGTATTCTCTATTTAAGTTCAAGTCATCTTATATTGAAGATATTCTACCTGAATGCTAAGGCTGATCTCTTTTAATTCCCAGTTCTAATTCTAGCCAGTGAATATTTTTAATTAATATTATTTTTTTACTTCTCCCTTTTCTAATAGCACACCAATATCATTTTAGAAAAATCTGTACCACTAGGTTCAGTCCTGGTAGGTCAATAAATTAAAAAACCATATTCTTCTGCTAAAAAGACAAATGGTCCTTAAAATTTTTAACAAAATCTTCATTGAAGACCCCTTATATGGTCAACAGGTAGGTCTTAGACCTAACTTTAGCCAAATGAACTTCACCTAGTACTCGAATCTTGAGCTGTATCACACAAAGTAAGAAATATTGGAAACTTAATTTTTGTTATGGTGTCATGCAGAGTTGTGGTTTTTTTGTTCCATTTCCTATCCTAATTTGATATCTAATTCTCTAGCTGTTCCATAAGTTCAGGAAGATACACAATAATTTTTTAACAGATTCTTATGTTAATCATTTTATTGTTGAATTTAAATTAACTCATTGTTTCTGTTGAGAAGTCACCTGTCCATCTTATTATTGCCCCTTTGTAGGTAACCTTCTCTTTTCTCCCCAGTCCTAGGCAACCACTAATCTACTTTATGTCTTTAAAGGTTTGCCTGTTGTAGGCAGCTCATAAAAAGAGAAGCATACAGCATGTAATCTTTTGTGACTACTCAGCATAATATTTTCAAGATTAATTCATGTTGCAACATATATCAGTACTCATTCCTTTTTATTGCTGTATAATATTCTGTGTGGGTGTACCACCTTTTACTTTTTCATTCATCAACTGGTGGATATTTGGGTTATTTCCATTTTTTGGTTATTATAAATAATGTTACTATGAACATTTGTGTACAAGTTTTTGAGCAGACACAGTATTAATTTCTTTTGAGTACATAGTTAGAAGTGGAACTGTTGAGTCATATGGCAATTATTGGATTTTTTTTGAAGAACTGCCAGACTGTTTTCCAATATGGTTATACAATTTACATTTCTACCAGCAGTATATGAAGTTCCAACTTCTCCACATTCTTGTCAACACTTGTTACCATCTGACATTTTTATTATAGCCATCCTAGTATGTATGGTATCTCGCTGAGTTTCAATTTGCATTTCTCTTATGGCTGATAATGTTTAACATATTTCCATGTGCTTATTATTTCTATATATTCTTTAGAGTGTCTGTTGAAATCCTGTGTCTAGTTTTTAATTGGAATTTTTTGTCTTCTTAACATAGAGTTTTAAGAGTTCTTTATATATTCTGAACAAAAATCCCTCATCAAATATATGATTTGCAAATTTTTCCTCTCAGTCAATATGTTGTTGCCTTTTCAATTTATTGATGGTGTCTACTAAAGCACAAGTTTTTCCTTTGAATGAAGTCCAAATTATCTGTTTTTTCTTATTCTTTCAATATTATTTCTGTATTTGGTGTCATAGCAGATTTTTCTCTTTGTTTTTGTTTTTCAGCATTTTAGCTATGATGTGTCTGGGTGTCAATCTCTGTGTTTATGCTGCTTGAATTTTTTTTTTTTTTAGCTTCTTGGATGTGTTTTTCATTAATATATTCTGCTTCTTTCTCATCATTCCTTCTTACATTTCTATTAAGTGTATATTAGTGTGATTAGTCATGCCTCACATTTTTTTGAGGTTATATTCTTTATTTTTTTTTTCTGACCTTACAAATCTTTAATCTCTATCAATCTCTCCAAGTTTACTGGTTCTTTCTTTTGTAACTCAAATCTGTTGTTGAGTACCTCTAGTGAATTTTTCAGTTCAGTTACTCAAATTTTCAATACCAGAATTTTCATTACTTATTTTTATAACTAACGATTCTTTATTTGGTAAGATATTGTCATTACACATTCTTTTACTTCTTTAAGTATTACTTCTTTAGTTCTGCTAACATATTTATAATTGCTGCTTTGAAGTCTTTGTCTCACAGACAGATCTGTCAAAGTCAGTTTTATTACCTGTATTTTTTCCCTCTGTGAGGATCACACTTTACTATTTCCTTGAATGTCTTGTATTTTTTTGAGAATGACTATTTTAGATACTATATTGTATGTTGTTGTCATTGTTAGTTTTTTTGTTTAGTGACTTGATAGACTATTGTAGTGATATCTGTTTCTTCTACAGTGATAATTGAACATGATGGTTTCTTTGTTCTGATATCACATCTCAGAGGGCACAGCCTTGGGCATGTTCATAGTCTCTCTAGGAGGACAGTGTACTTACCAAGGCCATCTTTGGCTATCTCTTTGTGTGATCTCTCCATAGAGCTATCTGCCTCTGTTGATATTATACCAAGCTATTAGCCTCCACTATTGTCAGCTGCTTGTTCTGTGGTTTTCAATAACATTCTGGGGCAACAATTGCTCCAGTCTATTCTAATTATATGAAGGCCCCTTTTCGAGTGTTGTCTTTGCACTAAGTCCTCGAGACTTGTTCTGATTCCATACAAGTTTATTTGGTTTTCTTTTTCCCAGGATCTTTTTTTTTAAAACAGCTAGCTGGTCTATAGTTTTGTTTGTTGCTCTCATAAAGCTACCATACACTTCTTAATTGCTTGACACCAAAACCTCCATTGTTTTCAAGAGCACCTTTAAGTCTGAAGTTACTGACACTCTTAAAATAAAGTCATTTCCCTTAAGGAGAGCTATGGAACTCTTCCTCTTTTCTTATGGGAAAAAAAAATCTCACCCCTTCAAGAAAACTCTGTGCCATTTCTTAGGGAATGGGCAGTGGCCCACTTACTCAGATAAGAATGTCTGATTTATGAGCCCAGTGCTGGACAGTTACCTTTGGTATTTTAATTTTTTAATTTTTTAAAAATTATTTTCTGTAAAGGAACGTCTATCTCAAGATTAAGCTGGAGTAAGAGCAATCAGGATGCAGTATTTAAGCCCCATTTTACCAGAGGTAAAATTCTCTCTTTTGAATGGGAGCTATGTGAAGGAAGGGGACTCCACAGCTCTCAGCCACTCTTGTCTGTAATGGATGTTCTGCAACATGTAGCTGGGTGGAATGGGAAATGCTGCCAAGCTGATCCTTCTAGGAAATTACTGTAGGACTACACAGAGCTTGGTGATAGAGAGCCCTGTGTTCTTTTGCTCTCCCATATTATAGCTTCTGTCACACCGAGCTGGTGGGGAGAGGGGGAGGGGAAAGGGCATAGGCTGTGGCTGAAATGCCATGTGGACTCTCCTTGCTTTTACTGAGATTTTATTTAAAAATATTTCTTCATTTTTTGTGTGCCCTAAAAATAACTTCTGGAGACTTTAAATGATTGGTACTTTCTTTTTTAAATTTTCATCAGTTATGATTTAACTGAGGAGAGGGTCCATTCCCTATTCAGAAGTATACTCTGCAGAATTTTGATTTGTTTCTGTATTATAATTTTTAGTTTCTTCCCCAAATTAAAATTTTTTTTTATTTTTTGAACATGTTAAGGATGCTTATGTCATGTTATGTGTCTGAACTACATTAATGGGATTTTGTTCTATATTTTAATGGTTTTCTAGCCTTTTATGTAATTTTCACAACAGTTTCCACACATGTATAGCCTCTCCCTTTATCAATATCACTCACCAAAGTGGTATATTTTTCTTTTATTTACTTATTTTTCTTAACCAAAGTTAAACCTATATTGACACATCATAATCACTTGAAGTCCATAATTTACTTTAGGGTTCACTCCTTCTGTTGTACATTCTATGCTGTATATTGAGGAAAAAGAGTGCCCAGTAATTTCTTCTGAATTAATGTGATTATATTCATATTTAGCACATCTAATGTGTATAATTATTTCTTTTAAAAGAATGGCAAACAAATCTGTAATTGCCTTTGTATATCAATATGACTACCTTTTTGCACTTTTATTAATAGATTATACTAGTACAATTTTATGTCTCTGTTGAGATAAACATGTAAGATAAACTATCAGTCCCAGTTTCTAATTGTGCTATATTCTTGCCCCTGTTCAGTTTTGGTTGCACTAAATATGCCAAGAACAAGTTCAACCTTATCTATTATAAATCTAACAAAAACCTCTCCTGGGAATATAATAGGACTTCTTTTTACTGATAAAGTAAGAGTAAAAATCATTCATTACTCTACGCCAAATTTATATTGCTGGGCTCTAACTGGCAAGTAAGTACTAGATTTCATCTTTCTGACTTAATACCATACACACACACACACACACACACACACACACACACACACACACATACACACACACATATATATATGTATAGACATGCATGTACAGAGAGCCCCCTTAATGCCTCTATGCCCTGTTTCCTATGAATTCCACGGTCAGTTGAGGAGTATGTTTAATCTATTGTTTAGTTTCTTCATGTAATTCAGACTTCTTTCCTCTTGCTGCTCATAAAATGAACTTGCTGTGTGCCATAGGGACCTAGATATGGTTTTGAGGTCTTCTCCTAAAAGAGTTTTTCTTACCTGGTCCTTTTGAATGGTACGCTTGACTGTGGCTTCTTCCTCAGCAAGAGATACCAAGATATTATCTCTGATACATGATTGTTCTCAAAGGTATCCTACTCCTTCATCTATTTATTCAACAGATATGTATTGATTATATCTTATATGCTAAGCACTAAGAATATAAAGATGAAAAAATAAAATGATCGTTTCTCTCATGTAGGAAATGAAATGTAATAAGGAGACCTTCAATTGACATAAACTCCACATTTGAATATAGATGAATCTTTATATAAAACAATCTTGCACACTGATGGATGCCATCTCCATCACTTTTAAACAGTATAGATTCAATGTACTTAAGAGGACCAGTTATTTATTTTTTAAACAACAGCCATTAGTTCTTTCATAAACTAAACAAAAATTTGAACAGTACAAAGCCCCACATTACCTCAATTCATTATTCCTTTAAATCAAAATTCTTGAGGTATACTCACTGTCTGTCACATGGTCTTTTGAGTATAGCTTATGAGTTATGTCAAAGTTAATTCCTTTTCCTAATGTCTAAAGAAAATTTCAGAAACACCTCCAACTCTACCTTTTTGTTGTTGTTGTTGCCAGAAATCCTGTAGGTAGATTCAAAATCTGTATTCCTGTAATCATTGTAGTTTACTGCATGTGCCATGCTCACTGGTCAGCTGTCAAGACTTCAGTCTCTTAGGCATTCCTTATATAGCACAGTAATCTGCATACACATGTGGGTAGGATGTCTCAGAATTGACTTACCTTTATATATTAACTACTTTTATAAAAATCTTTGCTCTTATTCAAAGTTGCCATAATAAAAAGGGAGTTCTTGATGACATGATAGCTGGTTTACCTAGGAAATCTCTGGATAACACCACTAAACTCAAACATTTTTTTTTCCAATTTTACTCCTCTTTTGTTTTAATCTCCTTTGTCCTCACATATAAGAGAGGGTCATTATTATTAGCAGGTCACAAAACCTAGTCTGCCACCATCTTTGCTTGATTAGGAGAGGAAACTCTCAAGGCTCATACATGAACACTGAAGTCTTATAGTAACACTAGGCCCACTAAATAATGAGCTCAAGGAAACTATTAGCTTAGCTGAACACATGTAAAAACGTATTTCAAGGACATGCTTAAGAATGTCAGAGCTTAACCTTCTTACTAAATTAGTTACAGAATAACAACAATAATGACTAGTTTATCTCAATCTTATTATGCGCTGGGCACTGTGCTAAGTGTTTTTACAAGCTTCCCATAATTTAAACCTTACCAAAATTTTATCAAGCAGGTGTTATTACAGATGAATAAACTGAAAATTAAATCTTACAAATGTTAAGGAACTTGCAGAAAGTCATATTGTTACTGAGGGAACATGTGAATGCTTAATACATGTCTGTCATATGAAAAACTCCTACTCTACACCAGGGTTCTGTGAACTTTTTCTTAAGTGAGCAGATAGAAAATATTTTGGGGTTTGTGAGCCATACAGTCTCTGCAAAAACTATCCATAATGTACTTGGAAGAAGCAGCCAGAGACAATAAGTAAACGAAGAGAAGAAAGAATAGCTCGAGTTTTTGCAATAGTTCAGAAGAGATCACAAGATCCTGGACTAGGATAATGGCAGTGAAATGAAGAAATGAATGAAAGTGTATAAAAGAGATTGTATAGAAGTAGGATTGAGGCAATAGAAGAGAAAAGAGATATCAATCAGTCTCATCTCTCAACTAAATAACCTATCCACTTGTCTACCCTGAATGTCCACTAGATATTTAATAGTCATCTCACACTGCACATGGCTGCTATCAAGCCTGCTCTGCCTGCAGTCGCCTTCAGCTCAGTAAATGTTAGCTACATTCTGCAGTTGTCGAGGACTAAAATTAGTTCATCTTGACTTAGCTCTTTCTCTCATACTGTATATCAGATTTGATAGAGAAATTCTTTGGCTCTATATTCAGCTGAAGTTCAAAAGAGAGTCACTTCTTACCATCTTCACTCCTGCATCCCTCTTTCAAACCACTATCGCAACTCTCCTGGATTTTCACAATAACTGTTAAACCAGTTCTACTTTTGTCTTCCTTTTGTCTATTCTCAACCCAGAAGCTAGAACTGTCATATCACAACTCTTCTCAAAACACTCTAATGGCTCTGTGAATAAGTAGAATAGTAATGTAAAAGCTTGTGGCCAAGAATATTCCTCATGTTGCCAAGAAAGATGTCATTGAAGATTCCTGCTTTCAGTAAAAAACAAAAAACAAACAAACAAACAAAACTCTAATAGCTTCCCATCTCAATCAGAATGAAATCTAAAGTCCTCACAATGGCCTACAAAGATCTTCAAAACTTACTTCCTTTCTACTTCTCAAATCTCATCTTTTTCATCTTTCTCTCTCCACTCTGCCTCCTTGTTATTCCTGAGTATGTCACATAGTTTTTGTTTTGTTTTGTTTTGTTTTGTTCTGTTTGTTTTGTTTTCAAGACTTTCTCTCTTCCTACACAACTTTCCTTAGACATCCATATATCCACATGTTTCCCTCCTTTATTCATTCAAATTTCTGCTAAAATATCACCTTATCCAAGAGATCTGTCTTAACTATTCAAGGTAAATTCTCAATCTCCATTAACACTTCCTATTTCCCTTATCTTACTTAACTTTTTCCTTAGCTCTTCTCATCTCATTTATTATATATTTACCTGTTTATATGTCCATTGTATGTCTCCCTCATTAACATATAAGCTCCATGAGACAAGGACTTGTTTTGTTTACTGTTACATTTCTAGGACCTAGAACAGTGCCTAGAACATAGGAGGAACTTAAGAAAAATTAGTTGGATTCATGAATAATGAAAAAAGCCAAAGAGCCATAGTAATTTAAAAAATGTTTTTACCAATCATATTAATCAAGGAAATTTAACAGAAAAATATACTGGAGATATATTGGACATTTTGTTTTTGAACACTGAGTTAAGACCTTACACTGTACCACAGATAAATGTGTAACAGGTACTAGGGGGACTGAAATGTGGAAGGGTGGTGAAAAGAGGATTATTATTTAAATCTAAAGTTTGATAAAATTTCCAAAAATGTGTAGAAAAAAAAACAACAAATAAATAAACCCAAAAGAGTAGGGAAGACTAGCTACAAAAAAGAAGATGTGATCAGAAATTTAGAAGAGCCATAAGGGCATGTTTTTATGAATGGTTGAAAGAACGATTTACTCAACATTGTTATATGCTGCATATCAATAGTTTTGAGAACTAAGAGATTATTGTGATATTTAGAAAAGGAATGATTTGTAACAGGGTAAGAAAAGAGCCAGATTTCTAGGGTTCCAATATACATACATAATGAAGAGAAGTACCAGATAAACATCATAATATTATTTTTTTATTCTCTCATTCAACCAATGTTATTCAATGTATATGAAGTATATGACAATAATAAGGATGTTAGGATTGTATGTAAAAATGAATCATAGATGAAACCTGATCTTGAGAAACTTAATTTAAAAACATCAAATGCCTAATAATGTATCAGAGACTAAGCTAGCCACTGATGATTCATTGGGAACATGACTCTTTCTTCAATCATACATTAATTCACTCAACAAACATTACTATGTGCTAGAATGGGAGATGCATGAGACAAAAAATGATCCTTATCTGAGTGACATTTGCATGCTCACAATAAAGTAGGTAAATTAATAAAAATCTTTAGGATTCAACACAAGTTCTTGAATTATAACACATAAAATGTTATGGGACATAATAGAGAAAATAATTTTTTTTCCAAAGGATAAGTTTTAGAAATAGCCTTTGAGATTTAAAAATATAAAAGGAGTATTTATAAAATTATGGGAGTAGAATTATTGAAGGAATTTTTATTTATTTATTTTTAGAACAAAATGACCCAAACACACTTGTAAACCCTGAGAATGAATCCAGGGAAGGACAAAGAGAGATTTAAAAAAATTAAAATCGTAAGTGAAGCATTACTTCTTTAATCTACAATTATCTGAGACTGATATGCTCAGCTTTGAATTTATATATTCAAAATCAAATTAATAAAATATTATTCTAATAGTGTATTAGTGAGCTTTAATATATTTAAGAATTCCTTTTTGTGCATTGGCAGCTCTAAACCACATTTTATACACCAAACTTGATATTCCACATTTTTAATGAGTGGGATTTTTGAGCTATCACATGGGGGCACTGTCTCCCAGACAACAGTTTAGTGTCGATAGTGTTACCATTTTCATCTTTACAACAGTGCCTATGTAATTATTTGAAAATTATATATTTTATCTTTATTCTTTCATAAAAGTTAGTTTACAATGAAGCAAAAGTAATGATACAAGTATAAAAAGAGTAATTCTTACAAATTTGATAAAATTGATTTATAGAAAGAAAAATCAACCTGTAGACAGAACAAAAGTTGCAATTCTCTAACCCTGGTTAGAAACTATCCAAACTAGGTTGATTAATTGGATATTTAAGTGTGAAGAATAAGGTCAACATTTAATATGTATACAAAATATTTGAAATATATGATTGGTTTGTACCTAAAAGGTAGGTATTTGGGGAACTTTGTAATAACTTTTTAACTTTCTCAGAATATAAACTTTTCTCTACATGTAAAATTTC
This sequence comes from Eidolon dupreanum, assembly GCA_028627145.1. NCBI lineage: Eukaryota > Metazoa > Chordata > Mammalia > Chiroptera > Pteropodidae > Eidolon > Eidolon dupreanum. Next base: position 23,466,662 of record CM053503.1, on the reverse strand, counting down.
TCCTTTGGGTAGTAAACATTTATAAATGTCTACAAAATGAAATATACATCAATTTTAAGGGTTTTCTTTTATTGTATATTAATGCCGCTTCCAAAACTAATATTCCAAGAAATGTTGTTCCTTCAGATTGCAAATCGGCGTACCATAAAAGTGTCCTGTCTCCAATTAAATTTAGAGCATGTTGGGTTATTCCAACTTAAAAAGGAGTTTTAATGCAAGACTTCTCAGAACTTTTGCTATGCAAATGTATTTTTATTCTCCAAGAAGAAAGTATGGTAAACAATGTTCCCTAAATTAATTTGACTACAGTCTTTTTTTTCCCACGAGGCACCTGTTAACATCCACCAGAACTTGTGTTCTGCAAAATATGACTTGGAAAGCACTTCAGAAAAATTCTCATGACTAGAATGATAGTCAAGAGAAAACAACTCATAAGATTTAGAGATAGAAATGATCCTAGCGGTTACAGCTATTACAACTCCATGAAGAAAATCATTGCAACAGCACTTCTGACAGGTGGTAATCCAGGTTTTGTTTTAATTCTCTATTTCATGATACTATATCTATGTCAATCCTATTTATTCTTAATAAGTTCTTCCATTTATTCAGCCCATATAGAACCCATTGGTTCTTATTCTGTTTCACCCCCTCTCGACATGACAATCTTCAAATATTTGAATACAGCTTACATGTCCTCTACTAGATCCTTTTTTCTTCTAAATAAGCATTCCTCATTCTTACAAATCTGCCACTTCTAAAAGAGTTATCAGACTCCTCATTATATCAGCTGTCTTTCCCTGTGTGCACTAGAATCAGACAACTGAACATGATTGTTCAACTCTTCCTACTGAAGTTTGGACATTCATTAATGTTAATTTTTATCTGCCTTGTGTTATTTTATATAGAAGCATATTTTTGGCTGCTATCAAGATTACATATGGTTAAGGAAAGTTACAACTGAAGCCAAACAACCTTTCCCTTTCTTTACTTACATAGTTAACTTTTGCAGTTAAATTTTGTGGGTAAGCCTTTCTCATTGTAGTTTAAAAAATCCCATACTATAGATTGAAAATGGAACTTTCTATCTCTCTGCAGTAATCAAATTATTTGTGAGCTACAAAAAGACAGGAAAGTATTTCTATATCTAAAATAGCAAATTCTTGGTGCTCAATTGTTGTTTACCAACTCTATGCTTAGAAAACATAATAAAAATATATATGAATAGATATATGTATTTTTGTGTACATATATACATACATTTTTAATTTAAAAAAGAAGTAAAGAAATAAACATTTAAATATTAAGATTTCTGTTGTTAAAAAAGCATAATCAAGTTCTAAATTTCAATTGGTTTTTCCTTTTTGTCCCCACATAAAAATAGGAACTATAATTAATTTAGTCTAGGTGAACAATAGAGTTGCTGATTGAAGCAGTAGATTGTTATTTATGAGACTGAAAGTGTAAATAATAAACATTCACTTTGGATGAGAGACAACGTATTTGCAAAAACTAAAAGATTTACTCAGTATTACATCACTGAATAATTCTTTCTTCTATTTTCTTATAAATACTCCTTTGAGGGGAAAAAAAAAGAAAAGAAAAAAGTTAATGAGATTGTGGTGTTTCAGGTGTAGTGTAAAAGCAATGTAGGTAAACGGGTAGAGAAATTAGTTCTGAAGTGTGGGATAATTGTGGAGAGCCCTGGGCAAAAAACAAAACATAGATGTGCAGGAGTCATAGCACATCTTGTCTTCACTTGTCTTTGTTAGTGCAAGTGAAAAGGTTAATGCCGTTCGGTTCCATCAACACAGACTGAGGAACTGTGGCACCTTTGAATTCTAAAGTTACCTCCAGTGCAACTGATTTAATTCCTGTGAGAATGGTACTATTTACAAGTTTGCTCAGGAATATGAATGTCAATTAACCATGTGCTCTTACTCTTGTACAATCATTCTCTTTCTCTCTTTATTTTTTCTTGTTATATAGAAATTGTTTTTTAAATCATTATCATGGAAAGATTCACTGTTATTTGAAGCTTCCTTTGACTGGAAGAAAAATTATCAAATGCACACTGGCCTAAAGCATTGTCTTCTCTAAGCTCAAGATCATCAAATATTACTTTCTCTCACTCCTTAAAATCTAAAACCTCAAGTAATCGCTGGTATTTTTTAATTATCTTCCTTTACGTATTGCAGCTAGTGATTGCATTATTAGCTTTCAATATTCTGGTATAACCTGCCATTTTTAAGTATCAAAATATCAATATGTAGAAGTGTGTATGCATGTGCAATGTTTTTTCAGACAATCAGCCATCCAGCAACAGCTTTATTTGTCCTTCTTGCTTTAGCTTCATTTCCCTAAACTCTTTCCCCTGGCTGAATGTCACCAACTCTCCATATATACTACTAAACACTTACTACTTACTATTCAGTTCCTGCTACTACCATCCTCATCCTCATTTTGCTCTCCTCTTATTCAATTAAAAGCTGATCTCTGACCTAGGGAGAAAATCCTCTGATGCTCTTAGGAATGAAGGGAGAAATCACAACAGAAATTCGAGGGAGGACCGGATCGCCTTTCCCTCTCCAGGTTGATGGCTGTGAAATGTAAACTACCATAGCTTGAAGCCAGAGGCAGGTTACCTGAACTCTCCACTACAGGTGTTCAACAGGACTTGGACGTGGCTGAAGCTGGACCTGATCAGCAACATCAGTGCAGCCACTCTGAGGGCATTGTTCAGTGGAGGGGACTGAAGGCCAAAGAAGTAATATGTTCAGTATTTGCTAAAAGTTTATAGTACAATAATATATCTTTACCACATATTTTTACATCTTTACACTGTTACTTGAGGTTTGGTAATATATGCATAGGTTTTTAAGTTAAAATTTATGTAAAAATTTATTTTCATTGGTATTTTAAATTTTATGAATTTTAACACATAAAATATAATTATTCATGCTGGTATTTCTGTTTTAACATCAGTATATAAAAATACCACAATATTGTCATTTTCTCTAGACTTACACCCACAAATATTGAAAAAGTGATATGCTCTCTTTGTTCTCAATAAATTTCTTATTGATTTCTATTCTTCTCATTGTAACAGCCACCTACCTCGTCACCAAATTCTGATCTCTTCAGTTATTCTTGTTGATCTGACATTCACCAAGCAGTACTTTGGTTCTTCTTATTTATCTCTTTGAACAGTTTATTCTGCTTCTCTCCACCAGTTTTCTGCAATCTTCAGCCAGAATATAAGCTTATATTCTAATATAAAGGCTATAAACCTGTATACTCTTTTTGGAGTAATGCATTAATGCAGCTAATTTTTTAGGTCTTTTTCTTTAGGAAAATGATGCCCAGAACATATTTTTTTTCCTTAGACTACAAAGACTCCTACAAGGAGGTAATAAATAAATTTTATATATATATATATATATATATTGTGTCTATGAGAGAGTTTTCTCTACTTTCTTTATACTAAACATGTACTTCATTCCAGCAGAGGCCATCAAACTGAGTGGGCACATATGCCAGTTTGTGCACCCAGCTGGACAATTCACATTTATACCTCATACCTCACCTCAGACCCACATTAATGTCATTTATTTAGTGGAGTGACAGGAAAGTCAGAGATGCATGTCTAAACCAGGAAATAAACATGTCTGAGATTGCAGCTAAGATAATGAGGATTATCTTTTCTATCATCAGTAACATAAATGAGGTGAATGGACATTTAGAGACTTATATGCCTCAGGAAATCTCGCCTCATTGACTGTTTACTTGCTTAATGTTAATTATGTTATTTTGGTATGTTATGTTAGTTAAATTTCTTTCTTAGTATTATGAGTATAGGGATTAGTTTCATCTAACAGAAATTTTCTTGAATGACAGGAGAAAAAATGTCCTGAAAGGCAGCATTCCAAAAGATTAAGGTATTTACATAAATATGACAAAATATGAGTAGTTTAGAAGTACAGTAAGTCCTTATTTAATGCTGTTGATGGGGTCTTGGAAACTGTGACTTTAAGGAAAACAATGTATAACAAAAACAATTTTTCCATAGGTGATTGATATAAACAAAACTTAAGTTCCTATGGTCTATTTCTGGTCACAAAAACGTCACCAAACTTCTAAATAAAAACCCCAAACACTTCTAATATTAAACATTGAAATAAATGTGAGCTGCACATAAATTTAAGAAAGATTAACAGAAACAAGTAAGATAACTTTTTTCCAACCTGCTTATTTTAATTCAGTGTCTTGCGTGATCAGAGCCAATCCTGGCAGCTCAAGGCATAAGGTGGGATCCAACCCTGGACAGGACACCCCTCCATCTCACTGAATCACATACACCCACACTCACTCAGACTGGGACAATGTAGACACACCAATGCATCTAACATGCACATCTTCAAGATGTGGGGTGAAGCTGGAGTCCCAGAAAAAAAAAAAAAAACACAGATACATGGAAAGAACATGCAGACTCCACACAGATAGTGATCCTGCTAGGAACAGTATTTTTTTTTGTCAGCAACGTTATAACAAAATGACATTGAATGAAACAATGTTATTTGAAGAAATGCTATAATCTCTAACAAAGCTATCATAAACAAATTGCTAAATGAATCAATCAATTGTAGCTCCGAGGCTGCAAGCTAGAGGAAATCTCAACAGAATGTATTGTAGTAAACATGTGTATATACTTCTGGATGAGAAAGAGAAGTTGGGAGAGACACTAAATGTCATTAGTGCTTCATTTGTTTCTAGAAACAAGAGACAGCATGATGAAGACTAGCAGATGTACTTTTCAGGCCCTAGGGGAACAGCCTCTACCCTTAAGCCCTGTGTTGGAGATCTCACCAGAATCACCTTAGTACTTGGTCCCTTCTTTCCTATTCTTTAGCTCTGTTGGTTCATGGTTCCTTTAAACTTCCTTACCATCCTCTAAGCTATAGATGACACAGTTAAAAAATATACACTCACACACGCACATACACACACAGATATACACACACACATATTTATATATTTACATATTTATATGTGTTATATATTCATATATATATTTATGGAAAAAGAATCGAAGTGAGATGAGGAGAAAAAGACTAGAGCAAAGGAGAAGTTGGGACTGAGGAGAGGTCACTTTTTCACACTTTCTCTGTAATTCGCAAATGAGATTTATTTATTCTGAAGTTTGGAAAGCCAGAAAATTCCCACTGGGGTTACAATGCCCTGGAGCATTATGTGTACTTTGTAAGAAGAATTTTGATTCAAGTGTGATTGAAAAACCTTGAAAGCCTCCTGCTACTTTAACAATGTGGTGAGAAATACTGACTAGGCCTTTAGTAATAGTGTTTTAGGGAATCAGAATTGAAAGGAACAGACTGGACTTTTATTACTGCCATGAATATTATGTTATCAGAAAGTAAATTGAAGAGTCACTTTTGATTCCTTTTCTCAAATTAATAACATACCAGTGAGAATTAACCTCCATTATTCACAGATTAACACTTAACCACATCATTTTAGTTGTGAAGAGGAAGGTTTCAGAGCTATCTTCCTAAACTCAAATTCTGACTTCATTATTTATAGCTATGTAACCTGGGGACAATTATTTACCTCTCTGGACCTCAGTTTGTTCATCTGTATAACGGAGATAATAATTGTAACTACCTCTTAGGTTTATTATGAGGATTAAATAAGTTAACACCTATTAAATTCTTAGAATAGGGCCTGGCACAGAGTTAAGTACTTAATAAAAGTTCACCATAACCTTCTCCATTCATAGATAATGAATAATTGAAAGATAATGTATATTATCTTTCCACAAGAAGGTTACAGAATATTTGTTGGTACCACATTGCAGTCTCCAACATACAACTTCTTTGAACTTCAATTCATATTTAGACAAGGCAGGATGGTGGGATGGCGGGAATACATATCTCATTGTATATTTTGAATATTAAATATATAATTATTTTCTGTCACATTATTCCAACATTATGACTCTTTCTTCACCAGTTTCTAATACATTTTTAAAAATTATTGTACATACAAGTTCACATTTACAGTGATTATGTGCATATGGCTTAACTTTTGTCAAGTACCAAAGTTTAAGAGACTGGCATCTCCGATATGGCACCTACATGAATAGTCCTCGACATAATTTGAGCAAATAAAGGAACAGAAGCAGATTAAATGCAGTATGTAATGGAAGGAAGGATTCACATCAATTCTGGAAGCATAGTGAGGGAAAGATTTTTTTTTTTAAGTATCAAGTGTGCTTGAAGAAAGCCTGACGGACTTCGGGCAACTAAGAAAGAGAAGTGTAGATTATCAGTGAATGGCTTTAACAAATAATTATTAACTTATACTCTTAAAATTCCAAAACATTCAATTTACCAACATGTCAGGTAATACAGATGCTAATTATATATTTTAAAGACTTTAAATGTGGCAACAACACATAATTATTAACATATACCTCATGCCCTGCCTAAATCTATACAGATAGTCAAAGGACGATGTAAAACTGAGACAAAAAAATTTCTTTCTTGAATTAGGTTGCCAATCTTTACTTGAGCCAAGATTTTTGAAAGAGTAATGAATATTTGTTGGTTTCCCTTTTATATTTTCATGACACTTTTTTCTGCAAAATGTAATCTGCTCTTATACTGTATTGAAACTTCTCCCTGTAAGGTCACTAATAATCACTTTTTACAAAATCAAGTCAGTTATCTTTTTTTATTATTTTGTATTTCTTTTTTTATTCACATTTACTAAAGCTCTTTATTGCCTTCAATACAGTTAAACTTGAAAATCCCATTACTTTATTTCCATAACAATCCTCTTTCTGGTTTTCCAACATTTCTGGAATCTCTGACTGTTTGATCCTGGTTTCTTCATGGATTCTACTCTTCCTGATCCAATGACAAACATCTTCTCCCTCTACATACTTTTCTTGAGTAATCTCATCCACTCTGATGGTATTTAAACTCTATACACTGAGGACCTCAATTATCTAGATCAGAAATCAGGAAACTATGGCCTGTGGGTTGGATCTGGATCCCTACTTATTTTTGTAAATGAAGTTTTAGTGAAACAATGCCATGCTTATTCATTTTTCTATGGCTGTTTTCATGCTACCAAGGCAAGGATTAACAGTTACTGCAATCAAGAACATATATTTCTCAAAGCCAAAAACACTTTGGCAATTTACACACACACACACAGTCATCTGTTTGAATCCTTAAGATGAAACTTTCAGTCTCTATATCTAATTATCTAAAGGAAATATCCACCTTGATGTATTGAAATCCATTAAATCCAGATGTTCAAACCTGTTCTTCCTCCTTTGCTCTCTCTTTCTCTTGTTGGGAATCCATATCCAGCAAAACTAGAAATCTGGGAGTCATTCTAGACTTTGTTCTTTCCTTCATCTCACATCACACTGATCACCAGTCTCTAATGAATATCATTCCTCTTTGTCTTCTCTCCATCATCACGACCACAGTCATAATTCAGGATTCAGCCATGTTTCTCATGGTTTAAGGTAAAGGCTTCTATCAACAATTGCCTCTGTGTCACTCATCATTTCTCCAGATAAAGAGCATAGTCTTTATTATGACCCCCATCATGTTCTAAGATTTGAGTGAACTGAGCCCCATCTAAATTACTTTGTGTGGATACCTTTAGTGTTTCAGTGATTTAGAACTTTCAAAACTCCCAACCGTGGAGTGAGGCTTTGGTACCAAGAGGTGTCATTATGGTATAAAAGGGAAAGCCCAGTGTCTCTACTGGCTTGTGGGACTTGGCTGCAGTAGGACATATTCCCATAGCAAATACAATAAGATTAAGGCCTAAGTTAGGATGTCAACTGCCTGGGAGAGTCAGGAAAGCCTTTGTAGAGGAAGTCTTAAAAGATGAGAAAGAAATTGTCAGTAAGTGTGATAGATTCTGGGCAAGCAAATAGCCAGTACAAAAACTAGAATGAAAGAAAGAGCAATATATTTTTGGAAAATGGCAAGCACTCTGTAAGGTTGAAATTAGGGCTGAGTGGGCTATTTGTAAAAATGGAGGCTGAAAAGAAAATTTATGTCTGGATGTGAAAGTTTGTTGTTATATTTGTTTTTTAACTTAATGACTTACTGATTAGACTTCATAATAAAAATAATGAGAAGTTTAATTCTAAACAAGAGAGGAACATATGATTGACA
>CM053503.1:23378727-23453727 GCA_028627145.1 Eidolon dupreanum | reverse complement strand
CAGTAAAAAAAAATTCTTTCAAAAAATAAAATCTAGTGATAATGAAATTAATCATAATGTACAAAAGAAAAGCATCTGGCAATCAAACACTAAATAAAGCCAAATGTGAATTTACTAGCTATCAACCTGAATGTATGGAATATGTACATATTATGTACATCTATCTATATCTCTCTATACATATTTTAGTGAGGCACAATCAGTATTGATGTCTTTTTATTTGTATGTGTACAAATTTCTTCTATTACCTCCAAATTACTTGTATTATTACTGCTTTATAGCATATTAAATTCAACTAAACATAATAAGCATAGTTTGCTTCTTTTGAAGATCAGGTCTCATTACAACTTGGTCATTATAGATATGCAGATAATTCTATATCTGCTGATTGGGCATTTCACTTTTGAAATGAGTTTTAACACGTGCCTTGCCAAAAAGCAGCCTTGTGATAAAAATTGGGGAGAACTATAATAGATGTTTTCTTCCTTCCACATATGAGCATGAGGCCACCAACATCTTCAAAATAGGAGGCTCTTTGAGCATAAGTTAATGCCATAAGGAACTAATACATCCTGTATCTAACATAATTTCATAGGGTAAATTTTAGTTAATTCTTATATCAAATTATATTCAAATTCATAGTTTTTCTGGTTCATCGTAGCATAGTGATCTCTGGCTGAAATTGACCATTAGTATCTGTACAGAAAGGTTGTGGCTTGATCTGATCCGTTCACTCATCAACTTCCATACCTTGAGAACAGACTGAATTTCAGACACATTTCATTGACCATCATCCTAAGTCAATGTATGTCATATGTTATTAAAATCATCAGAATCTTTAGAAGTAAAAGTATTCCTTCACATACAAATTTAGAGAAGTAAAGGTCATATTAAATTATTTGTTCCTTTATTAAACTGGAATTTCAGTACTATTTTGAAGGGTATAAAAATAGATTCACTGTAAATAACAGAATACAAGATCTTTGATAAGAAGGTACACATTCGAGGCAAGATTTGGTTCAGAATCTTTGTACACTTTAAGATAGCTGTAGAACACACCTGTGTAACCATTCTTCTTTATTTTAAAGTTGTTATCTTATTAAACCAAATTTTAAAAACCTAACACCTGTTAGCACAGAGCACTTGAGACCAACGCATAAAATAGACACAGAGATAAGGAAAAATGAAAGTCCAGGTAAGCACAATATTAGAATTTATTTTATTTAGAGATAGTCATCTATTGTTCAGCTAATATGTTATAGACACCCTTAGCTAAGTGTTCTTCTCAATCAAGGTAAAAATAAGAACAATATATTGCCCTTGTCCTTAAGAAATGAACATTGTCCATAAGAAAAAAGTTATGTGAGCAGGTAATGATTATACATCATGATAAGTGCCACGAGAGAGTATGAGTTAAGTTCTTTGAGAGACCAAAGAAGGTAACTCAACTGTGCCTGGGAAATTAAGGCTAGTATGATGACTAGATATGTCATTTCTTGAATCATAATAAATAGACAATTAATGATATTTGATGGGTTAAACATGCTTATTTCAAAAAGATACACAGAAATAAGTTTAAAGGAATATGCCTCTATTATAGAATTTTTATATATGCAATACCCTTGCAACTAATTATAACAGTAATAACAATAGCTAACTTTTATTACATACTTATTATGCACCAGATGTTCTAAATGCTTACTTGTATTAACTCTATCACTCCTCATAACAATAATAGATATATTATTACTATTCGCATTTTATATATGAGGAACCCAGGACACTGACAGGCTAAATGACTTGTTCAAGGTCGAATCACAGAACTAGAAAGTCAAGAGAAGATATGAACTTAAGCAGTCAGTCTCCAGAGCCCAATATAGTAAGGTTTTTATTTTCAATAAAGTGCTTTATGATAGACCAATATTAAGTACTCTATTTTGAATAGTATTTTTTGTAAAATTTTTCTTCAATATCTCAAATGTTTAGAAGAGTAGCCTGCTGCCCAGAACCACTTCACTCCTTGTGCATTATGAAGTTAGCTGGTTCTAAGCTCCCTAGCAATATCTCCTTGAGAGCAAACAAGAACTGGCTTACTTTATTCCTCAGCTTTGACAACCTTTATTATTTCATTTATCTGCTATTCATAGCGAGATGTAAACATCTTACTTCCCAGTGTGATCCTCATATCAACAGTGGGTCAGTTTAAAATATTGGGAATCAATATGTTATAAAACATCAGCCAGTACTAAAAAGGCGGCCCAGAGAAAATTCATTGAATGTCAAATAAAAAATAAACATCAACAGTTAAAAATGTAATAAGATAATAAATAAAAGCAGGGAATTAAAAAAATTTCTTAAACCAAAAAGCAATTTGACAAGTAAGATATACCTGTATTAAACAAAAAGCCACTTACAGTACAGGGAGCAATGAATTTTTCATGAACATAGACAGAACAATTCCTTTCTAAATATAATAGACAGAATACATGACATTAGTGCCATTGATGGTTGGGTTTAGGATTCAGGAAGGGAGGGGCACAAGAGCCTCTGTGAAGACATTAGTTAGCACAGGCCCTACATTGTTTATTGATTTGTGTAGACACTTAAGACTAAACATTTTTTGACTGAGGATCTCTTTTTCATCCCAGATACGTATGCACATATTTCAAATGTGCAGATACTCAACTCTGTTTTTATTTTTCTTAGTTTTACACCTACTTATCCCTCTCCTTCAAACTTGTACAATCTAATCTTGCTGTCATTTGGTCAGTCAGTCTGTGTCTGTGTGTGAGATATCTTTTTACTGACCTATCAATGAATCCGCAGTTCTACAGAAAGTCCCACAAAAAGTGACAAAAGTAGTAGGGCATTGCATTCCTTTTGGGCTACTTAAAATTTAATGGTCAGTGGCTAATCATCAAAAGGAAACAAATAACTTTCATGAACCTTGTTTCCTGGATAAAATAGAAAGGCAATAGTCTAGGAGGAGTGTGATTGTGATCCTGCAGTCCTTTCAATTCACCCCGTGAAAAATACATTACCTAACACACACCCACATGCACTAGGATTTAACAAATGTTTCCTTCCTTCATATTGCTGCTTTTAGGGACAGAACATATCCTAAGAGTCCACATGAGCATCTCCTTTACCTACCTGCTCTTCCTACTGACCTTAAGACCTTCAGCACCCATGAGGCTCTTAACATGAAATGAAAGCAGAAGCCAAGAAATGAGGCTCTTATTGTAAAAGGGCAGGGGTCATAGAGTAGTCAAAAAAGATTTTTGTTTGGTTGGTATTTTTGGCAGAATATTTACTCAAAGCCCTAGTAACCTCAAATATATATTCACTTAATTATATGATTTTTCAACTAATGTTTTTTAGCCTCTCTGTGTCTTAGTCACTATACCAATTTCCAAGGACAGTGAACAACTCCTACCCTCCTTTACACTCTAATGGATAAAGAGGGGTGTGTCATGTGAGTGTGTGTATTACATATTTGAATATGGTGAATAAAGAAATAGAGTTCTATGAAGGATGTTATAGGAAATACAGAGAAAGGGCATCAACAAATCTGGGATATAATGAATGGGTTGAAAATTTATATTGGTGATGATACCTGAAATCTCACCTATGTGAAGAGTGGGAAGTAGTTTTACAACAAGGAAGCCATAAGCAAATCTGTAGATCAGCTTTGTGAGGATCATATGCAATGTAGGTTGTAGCAACGTGGAAATCAAGGTAGAGAGTAACAAAGGGTAAAGGTACAATTGAAGACCCAGGTCAAATCATAGAGAGCCTTAGATGCCCTGTTATATAGAACATGGAATAGGTGTGCTCTGGGTGGTGGGGGATGAGGGGTTGGCAATGGAATAAATGGTCAGGAAGGGGAGCAATGTGGGAAAGACTACAGATAGAAGTCATGGTTAGGAGGCTCTTCCCATAGTTCGTAGATAATGAAGACCTGGCCTAGACCTGCAGCCAGTGCTGCTAAGGAGGCAACGAAGCCAAGATGTTGGCAGTAGAAATTTCTGCATGTGGTGAGTGATAAGAGTGAAGGAGCAATCATAAGAAATCACTCTCTAATATCAAATGTTGTGCATTGGACAGGCCATCAGTTAAGATAGTACCTACATAAAGGAGAAAGTAGGTTTGTGGGAGATGTTAAATTTAGATGTAGCAAATATATTATTAAGAAATACTAATACAGTCAGGTCCATTGGAAAGGAACAGATGATATATAATTTAGGGTCAACCATATGCAGGTGATAATTGGAACTCTAATTATATAAAGCAACCCAAAGATAGTGTATAAAATAACAAAGGTTTCAGGTGTACAACATGATGATTAGATGTTTATATAACTTGCAAAGTGACCACTCCAATAGATATACTGCCAATTGACACCATACATATTTCATAAAATAATATTGACTATATTCCTTATGCTATAATTTACATCCCCATGACTATTTTGTAAACTACCAATTTGGACTTCTTAATCCTGTTCCTTTTTTCACTCATCCCCGAACACTCCTTCCATCTGGCAACTCTCAAAATGTTTTCTGTATTTATGAGTGTTTTTGCTTTGTTTATTTTGTTCTTTAGATTCCACACGTATGTGAAATCATATGGCATTTGCTTTTCTCTGTCTGACTTACTCTAGTCAACATGATGCCCTCTAGGTTCATCTATGTTGCTGCAGATTGAAAGATTGCATTCTTTTTTATGTCTGAGTAATATTTCATTTTATATATGTACCACCTCTTCTTTATCTATTCATCCATTAATGGACAACAAGGTTGCTTCTATATCTTAGCTATTGTAAATAATGCTGCAATGAACATATGTATTCACATGTCCCTTCAAAGTAGTGTTTTGGGTTTTTTTGGATAAATACCCAGAAAGAAGATTACTAGGTCCTTCTTTGTCCCTTGTAATAGCCTTTGTTTTAAAGTCTGTTTTGTCTGGTATTAGTAATGCTACCTCAGCTTTTTCTGTTTGTTTGTTTTCATTTTTATGAATATCTTTTTCCTTTACTTTCAGTCTGTATGTGTCTTTCACTCTGAAGTGAGTCTCCTATAGACAGCATACGTCAGGGTTTTGTTTCCTTACCCATTTATTCACCCTATCTTTTCATTATATCATTTAATCCATTTACACTTAAAGTAATTGTTGATAAATATGTAGTTATTGCCGCTTTATTATTTATATTTTTTATCTTTTTTTTCTTCTTCTTAAAGAAGTCCCTTTAACATTTCTTGTAATATTGACTTAGTGTTACTGAACTCTTTTAGCTTTTTCTTGTCTAGGAGGCTCTTTTCTGTCCTTCTATCTTAAATGATAGCTTTGCTGGGTAGAGTAATTCTGGTTGTAGGTCCTTACTTTTCATCACTTTGAATATTTCATACCAATCCCTCCTAGCCTACACAGTTTCTGTTGAGAAATAAGCTGACAGTCTTATGGGAACTCCCTCGAAGGCAACTGCTTTTCTCTTGCTGTTTTTAAGATTTTTCTCTTTGTTGTTAGCCTTTGACACTTTAATTATGATGTGTCTTAGTATGGGTTTCTTTGAGTTCATCTTGTTTGGAACTCTCAGCACTTCCTGGGATTATATATTTATTTCTTTCACCAGGTTAGGGAAGTTTTCTGTTAATATCTCTTCAAATAGATATTCAATTTCTTGCTTTCTCTTTCTCCTTCTCATACCTCTATGATGTGAATGTTGGTACATTTGGTGTTGTCATAGAGTCCCCTTAAACTAATCTCATTTTTTGAATTTTTTTTTTCTTTTTACTGTTCTGATTGGGTATTTTCTGCTACTTTATCTTCTAAATCACTGATTTAGTCCTCTGCTTCATCTAATCTATTATTGATTCATTTTAATGCATTCTTTATTTCAATTATTGTATTTTTCATTTCTGACTGGTTCTTTTTATGTTTTCTGTCTCTTTGTTAAAGTTGTCAATGAGTTCATCTATGCTTCCCCTAAGTTCATTGAACATCCTTATAACCAGTGTTTTAAACTCGGCATCTGTTAGATCGCTTGTCTCTATTTTGTTTAGTTCTTTTTCTGGAGCTTTGTGCTTTTCTTTCATTTGGGGCATGTTCTTTGTCTCTCTATTTTGGCTGTCTCCCTGTGTTTGTTTCTATATGTTAGGTAGTGCTGTTATGTCTCCTGGTCTTAACAGAGCTGCTTTATGTAGTAGATGTGCTATAGGGCCCCGTGGCACAGTCTTCCCTGGTCACATGAGCTAGGTGCTCCAGGTATATCCCTTGTATCTGTTGTGTGTGCCTTCCTATTATAGTTGAGCTTTGGTTGCTGTTTTCATGTCAGTGAGAGAGATTGTCCCTTGAGCTGATTTATTATAAGGACTAGCTGCTGAGGGGCTGGCCCTACACAGCAGGATTCACTTTAGCAGGACTCTGGTACCTGCCCTGTCTGTCCTCTGGGTGTGTTCTCGAGTGCAGCTCCAGGTGGTGCTCCAGCTTGGTTCAAAAATCCCCACTGGGAATGCCAGCCCCAGGGCCTCCTGGGAGGGGCCCCATTATAAACCAAGCTTAGCCACAGCCTACGCCCTTCCTTGGGCCACCTGGCAAGAGCCACCAAGCAATCCACAGATAGCTTCCACCTGCATTGGGCTTAGAGGTTTCTAGAGAGGCCAAGTCACAAAACAGGCTGGTTGCCACTAGTGCTGAGCTTGGGATTATGCAGCAAGAGGTATGGGGAACACTAAAGCCAGATGCTGATTGTTTGTGTTTTGTGAACCTTTAACAGATTTTAGGAAAGTCTGCATCATGAGCCAAGATAGGCCATTTGTATGGAAAAGTAATCTAGAAGCAGCTTGGATGAGCCCACAAATTGGGAGGGGCGGGGTCTCAGAGACTCACCAGGGCAAGGTGATCAGTGTTAGCCAGATTGATGGAGATTCAGATATGGCAACAACCTGGATCTGCATCCCACCCTCGTCCTGAAGTCAGACAACTCAGTTCCTCCTGTATGTCCCTGGCACTTTTTGAGCAACTGCCCTAGTGCTGGAGCTCAGAGTGAGTGAGTCCATTAGCAAGTAAGTTTGCGAGCAGGCTCTTTAAAAGGAATACCAGCCACTCTCCATCTTACTAAGCCGCAGTCTCCTCTGGTTTTCACAGCCAGATGTTGTGAGGACTTCCCTTCCTGGCACTGGAATCCTGGGCTGGGGAGCCTAGTGAGGGGCTAGGACCTCTCACTCCGCCAAGATAGTCCTCCTTTTTCTCAGCCACCACACACGGGTAATGGACCAGCCTCTTCCATGTCTCTGCTTCTCCTACCAATCTCAAGGTGGCTTCTTCTTGAAGTCCTTAGTTGTAGGACTTCTGTTCAGCAGACTTTCAGCAATTCTCAGCAATGGTTGTTCTGCAGTTTAGTTGTAATTTTGAAGTGGTTGTGAGAGGAGGCAAGCACAACGTTTACTTACTCTGCCATCTTGACCAGTAATCTGAATAATTTCTATGTGTCAGAACTATTCTAGGAATCTGGAATAGGTACTTCAGTATACAAAACAGGCATGTGTGTGCACACACACGTGCGGCGCATGCACGCACACATGCACCCACACACATACACCCCAAAACAACAGAAACTGGCTTACATTTATCTTAGAATCCTTAATCATCTTAGAATACTCTTTTTTTTCCACTTCTTATTTCTAGCTGGTAACCCAGTTTGTAAATACTTTCACTTACAAAATCTAAATTCATTCCATTTTCTCCATTCCTTTTCTACCTGCTTTAGTTCAAGTCCTTATCACCTCTAGCATTACAATAACTTACTTATTGGTCGATCTGCCTGAATCTACCCTATAATCCACCTCCATGATATAATGCAAATTATTCTAAAATGCAAATCTGGTCATGATCCTCCCCTAGATTAAATTCTTTCAGTAGATCTTCATCCCTACAAAATGAATGTCTTGTTTAAACATCTACTAAAATCAAGTCCAGACTACTGACGCAGACCAAGTCAAAATCAGAATTATGTAAAGGAAGGAGAGGAAAGAGCCCTAGGTAAAAAACCCCAAATATTCCAAAGTTTTTATTACAGCACATCATCATAATATGAAATGTGCTGGCACCAGCTGGAATAGACCAAGCAGATCCAATCAATTTATGCATGTGTTTTTTCATCATAGAAATACTGCTTTCATTTTCTCTCTATCATTCTTTGTGCTAGTTATATGTTCTTATTTTATACTATCTGTTAAATTATTAAGTTTAATTTTAACTTCCAATTCTTGATGATTTATGAATACACTGAGCAAAACAGTTCTCTAACGTACTAGCTATTTTTACTAAATATGTGTGTCATAATAAAGCAGGATTTATTTATATACATAATTCTCATTTCAACCTCAATTTTCTTTTAAGGAAACTTTATAGCAAATAACTATTTATCTATTGTACCAATGTAGAATTTATCTTGATTGTTACTTAATGAATAGGGCAGACTAAATCATTCCACTTTTCTTTGCATAATTTTTGGAATGTGTTATTTATAAAATTATGACTCCCTTTGAACCAAAAGTAATCTTACTCTTTAGTAACCCTGATATTTATTTATTTTTATTGGAGGTAAAACTGATATTATAGGAATAAATTGTCTTATTTGAAAGATATCTTAAGTAAAGTCATATCAGCAGTAGTTTTCTTTGGTTGGCAGGATCAATCAATCTACCTATCAATCAAATATGTATTAGGTGCCAACCTTGAGTGTGACATTACTCCAGTCCTGTGCATTGGTGAAATAATAAGTATAAAAAGTGGGAAATAAGATGCTAAATTTTAAATTATAAAATATGTTCATGATAATATTTTTACTTTCACCAATGTAAATTGCATATATGTTTTTATGTAAAAAAAAATCTTTATAAGAAGAATGATTTTTTAGTTTGAAAGAGGAAAGGTATTATTTAGAATCTGATGTTGTATAAACTTTCATGGTATTCAGATCTCTTTAGGAAAAACTGTTTCCTAGAGCTTTTGTGTGTGCTGTTTGGTAACTTTCATTATTCCATATTGAAACGACAAACCAGTCTCTCCATCCTACACAAGTCACAGCATTGGGTCACTGTGCCATCTTAGGAGGTCTTTCATAAGGCTTGCTTAGAAGTAACTAATTCTGAGCTCTGGACTCTTCCCTAGTGGACTCCAAACCCACATTGTTCTATGTGATTTTTCATTTACACACAAGATCCACTTGAACTCTGAACTTGAGAGTTCAAGTAATCTCCATAGAGCTTAGTCCCAAGAGACCAAACAGAAAGTCAAAGAAGCTATGCTCCTATTAAATCAACAAAGAACAACTTACTGAAGGTTAGCCAAGATCTTTATATATAAAATACCTTCTTCATCTGGATTCTCAGTATACTTATTGCAGGTTTAAAATTTAAATTGGATGAGGAAATATAAAGTGAAAGAAGCTTCTTTAATATGTTATTTTTCAGGGCTCTTTGTCACTATGTGAGTTGGTTAATAGATTCAAGTCGCCATATCCCAGAGGGATTCCATTAAGTAGAATCCTCTGCACATCTAATTATTTCATCAGTAAACAACTTTTAAACACAACAGTGTAAAAGGCAGTTAAATAAGCACAGAATACAGTCAGCCAGTAATGTGTTAATTTAGTGAATAGTGGAAATAGGAGCTAGCTAAGTCAAGGTCAGATCATCTGAAGACCTTTTCTAACTATTGTGAACTCAGTTTTAGGTGTTGGTCTTGCAACTGACAATTTCATTTATTTAAACTTTCTTTGACATAATTCAAAAGATAAAGACTCACCTGTGTTTTTATATGGTCTACTCATCAACAAGCCACTCAGCACTTTCACAGAGCATCCAATAAATAGAAATTCAGATACCTGACTTCCTCTTTTTATCTTTCATTATATTCTTCACCACAACTTAAAACTTAGCAGAGCTATGTTCTACTATTCATTTGTAGATAATAATATTAACTTAATCTCTTTTAGTGTGTTGGTTAATAAATGTTAACCTCCTATATTAAAATAATAATGAATTATGTTCTAGTTTAGCTTTTCTATAAGGCAATTTGACTATATTTACCAAATCTAAAAATAAAAGATGTTTCCATATTTAGGAACCTATTCTATAAAGATTTATAGATGAAGATGTTCATCGTATTATTTATAATGAAATTAAAAATAAAGATGTTCAACGTATTAGTAACAGTAGCAAAAAAAAAAACCCAACAACCCAGAAACGATATTTGTAAAAAATAATAATTAAACTAGTGTCTTAAAAATGAAGAAAAAAAGCAGGTCAAAAAATACAAATATAAGAAGGTATATATAATATTAGTTCCATTTATAAAAGATTCAAAAGCAGTTAAAACAAATCTATAATAATACAAATTAAAATGCTGGTTTCCTCTGGGAGGTGGGAATGATTAAAATAAGGCACAAAGGGTGAGGAGTGATGGAAATAATCTGTATCTTGTTTAAGATATTAGTTGGATGTGTATACATACATTTGTCAAAATTTATTGGTCTGAACACAATGCACATCACTTTATGCAAATTTTATCTCAATTACAAATTACACTTTTGCACCAGTATGCCAGTTATTAGATTATTGTCTTTCAGCTCCAGTTTCATCCTTCTATTGTCAACTTTGTGATACTGAAGCCGACTTGGCTGCACTTCTTTCTGCTTTGCCAAGTAGCGCCATGTTCAACTCTGCCAATAGAGGGTGATAGAGGGGGACTAGGAGTCTGGAGGAAGAAGAAGGAAATATTCCTTGCCTCTTTCTCTTCACTTCCTATCAGCTGTCTGTGTGTAACTCTTGTGCTTCACTCTAGCCACATTTTCATCCCCATAACAGAATATCCAGCCCATAACAACAGCAGAATTCAATGTGCAGTTTTTCAACCATTGCAGAACCTACCTCATCAATACTCCCAAGAGACACCAGCACCTGGCTGGCACCTCCTCCTCAGAGTTCTGGGTCCCAAACCAATAGGACCACTCCTTTATGATCAGAGATACTGAAACCAGCTGAGCAGAGCCTCTCCCTCAAAGGTTTGGATGTTGGAACTATAGAGACCTTTTCTTAAATTTCTAGGTTATAAAATTTCAATATCTTTCTTTGTTCCCTTAATTCTAGGGATGGTAGCTGTTTCTTACAGTTGCTGCTTCCTTAACAATTTAATATTCTTTTTCACTTTTAGTTACCTAGCTAACAACTATGTCTAGGTAACAGTTCATTATATTAAATTCTCTCTGTTCAAGTAATTGGTCTTGCCTTTTGCCTTCTATGTATGAGTGTGTATGTATGTGTGTGTTTGTATAATTTTCTTGTGTCTGTCACTTATTAACTGATCAAAATTCTTATCTTATAAGCCTCAGTTTCTCATTATGTAAAATGGGGCTCATTTTAGTACCTACCTCATACGGCTGTTTTGAGGATTAAATCAAACAATACATGTAAGTGTAGATTACCTAATAAACTTAAGTATTCAATATTATAAAGCTTTAAGTAGTTTATAATCTGGCCAATAAAATAACAAAAATATATTCTCTTGATTCATAAGCTACAGAATGGTTACATGGAAGTTTATTTTATTATTTGTTTTTAAACTGTAAATGTGCAATCTTTTGTATTAGTATTTGCAATAAATACAAATTATGCTAAAAACACAGTGAGCATAAGAAAATTATTATGAAAGACTTTATATCATGCAATCAAAGTTGTGAGGAAAAAAAGCTTGGAACAAAGAATATAAGAATCAACACCTGGTTATAAATTTCTTCACTTGTCAAATTTCCTAAAGCAAATTACATATCACTCATACAACAAAAACAAATAAACCTAAAAAGTTAAGAAAGATTTTCTCCAGTTAACTGGAAAATATTTTCTATGGCAGAGAATTTTAAGAGGACAGTTGGATTCTCCCTGTTCCATTTCAGAAAGGGATATGTATGCATGTTCTACAGTCCTTATTCCTATAGCACCGCTGGCCATGTCCACTGAAAGCTGAGCTCTGTCTGCCTGGGTATGTTATCAGAAAGATCTGTGGTTAAACATAACCAATTTAACAAGATCTCCATCATTCCTATGTTACAATAATCCATAAAGTGAAAAGTGAAAGTGACCACACACACACACACACACACAGAGCTAGAAAAAGGAAAAGAGATTCTAGCAAGAGAATGGTGCCAACAAAATTTTGAAGATGTTGAGAGGATTGATGAGCCGTGGTTGAATTAGAGTTGAGGATGCTGAAAGCTAAATGTTTTCAGGAAGGGAAGCCAGTGAGGAGCAAGTCTATTCACACCACAGAACTCAGAAACTGGAAGAACAGTTGAATTGGATTGAATTGGATAATTAGAAATGTGTATAAGCAGTTAGACTTCAGGTCTGTTTCTACATAGCCTGGCAGATGACAAGAAAATTCCTGGAGCACTGGAATGAGAGTTTTCTAACATTAAGGACATTGGGCAAAAAAGATCAGCAACCTCTTTCATGCTTGAAGCTTTCAGTAAACTAGCTGATCATATCACATCTTGCCTCTTTATTTTTCCACTGCCACTAACAAAGAATTAAGGGAGTCCTATTTGGAGAAATCGACCAGCTTAGGAGAAATGGCCACAGACGTACATATTTGAGATCACTGACAAAACAGATTGTTTTTTAGTCAACTATCCTTCTCTGAGACCCACCAATAAGTAAGTTCTACCTATACATGCTTACCTTCAAATTGACTTTTTAGTACTTCAGTCTTAAACATGAATAGACAAAGATGACTACACAATTTAGGGAAACCTAAAACAAACAGGAAAAACAAGACCAAATCTAGTGTTTAAAACATTTACTAACGAAACAGATGTAATGTAGGGAGTAGAAGAAAACTTTAAAGGGAAAAAAAATCTATAATTACTATCCTTACTGTCCTTAGTACTTTACACACACACACACACACACACACACACACACACACACACACTTATCTATATATATATGTGTGTGTGTATAATATATTGTAAGGATCAGTAATCATTTCCTTGGCTCATTTCACTTTAATATAAACAATTTAAAAAGATTAAATGTCAAGCACCAGATATTATTTAAATTTAGTAAAATATCACCTATGAACTTAAATCTGTACTTACAAAACAAATATTATACCACACAGGTCACAGTCTACTTTACTTTTAAATATTTTAAACTCCAAATTAAAAATTTCAGTGGTTACATGAATGACAGGATTGAACTAATTTAAGTTCCATTTTTTTCATCTTTACAATAACTTCCATCACTATTTATTTTGAATCTACCATTTAATTACAGGAATATTTACTATTGTAGGGGCTGGAAAGAAAAGCTACACTCAAAGAGAACTCCAGATTCTAAACCCTTATAAACTTACTCTCAGAATGAATGAGTATAGCTACATCTATCCATGTTGGGAGGAGAAATTAATTAAAATTTCTCCACATGCAGAATATAGTATTTAATATAAGTAATGCAAATTGCTAATTTGAAGGTTATATATATATTATTAAAACAACAGTATCAGCAATTGTTCAGGCTCTAGAGTAATAAGAGATTTTGGGGGAGAATTGTTGGTACTTGGTAATCAAAAGAGAGTATCTTTTAGCCAGTTTTAATATTATTTTAATTTTTTTTTAGACACTTTCTTATTGCCTGCCCTGAAGAAGACTGCTCCACTGGCCCACTCTTGGTACTCCAGCTTTTAGAACTGAAAAATGTGAGTTTCCAGATTGAAATGATCTGCCAAATGCTCTGGAAAATAAATTTTAAAACACCCACTCTAAAAAATTTTATTTGGAGATTGCAGAATACTTAGGATAAAGAAAAATGTCTTTAAATTATAAGAGAGAAAATCTAGGTCATGTGCTACTGATCAGATTACTCAACAACAATGAAAGCTAAAAAACAATAGAACAAATTCTATAAAATTGTAAGAGACATTTACTTCCAACTAGAATTCTTATGCAAGCTAGGATATGGAAAATATAAAATAATGACATCTTAACCAAGTGTCAAAAATGTATTTTCCATGTACTTTTCTCAAAAAGGTGTTGGAGGATATACTATATCAAAAAATGGCGGGGGGAAGGATTAAGAAGTAGGAAGATGAGATGCAGTACATAAAAGAAGAAAAGGGAATTCCCAGGATGGTGAAGGATGAAATTATATCTGAGAGCAACTGGTTTAGAACCAGTTTAAAAAAGTAGACAAAAGTGTTACAGAAGGAATGGCCTAACAAATGTATGAAGTGCATAGATTGTTAAATACGCTTGACTCTTTTTGCTTTGGCTCTTCTATTAGATGCAAGCTACATGAGGTCAGAGAATAGGTCTGTCTTTTTAATCTATTAAGGGCCCAGAATCTTATAGGCATGGTGCCTGATACATAGATAAATACTTCATAATTATTTGTTGAAATTTAGGAGAACGCTGACATTTTCATCTTTGTTATCTTACCCTGCTACTAGAAATATCTGTTTGAAAGGATAGAAAGTGCATGCCTAACAGTGCATTTTCAATCTGATGTAACCTGTCATTGAAGAAAAAGGAGGAGGAGGAGGGTAGGAGGAGAAGGATAGAGAGAATAGAAGAAAAAAGTTATTGTTTCAAAGAGTACTTTAAATGATCCTAAACTGTACCCATATGTTTAGGAATGTATATTAACAATACCTATCAAAGTTTAAAATGTGCCTACATTTAGTCTCAACATTTTCACTTTCTATAGGAATATAAAAGTGGCTTATACAAGGGTAGAAAGTGAAAAAGTGGCCAATGTGGCATTCTTTATAAGAGCCAAAACCTGGAAACTACCTATTTTTTTTTCATCTAAAGGGACTGAGGTAAATAAACTTTGGTGAAGCTATAAAATGACTATAATATAGCTGTTAGCACGAAATGAAGTAGATTTGTGTGTGCTGACAAGATGTATTATGAGGTGAGAAAAGGGAGATGCAAAATAATAGGAATGGAATGATCCCACTTGTGCAAATGAAAATATCCATAAACAATATAGGACAATGTATAGGTATACTATCCCATTATTAAATACAAATTATAAGTCATAAATATCATGCAGTGAATTAAAATAATCAGTAAATTTAGATTAATGAAAGAGGTAACCTAGTGTCCTGGTAAATGTTTAAAATTATCTCCTTAAGGAAAAAGAAATCCTTGATTCATAGCATTTATCAATGTATTTTTAATAAATAGTCATACCAGGGTGATTTCATATGACCAATATTACATCACTGAATTCAGAGTTGTTAAAGGGGTTCACAATTTGCTCTCCTGAGCCAGGGATAGCCAGCTCCAACACACCATTGAAGGTAACCACAAGATAAGGGGCTTATATAACCAGGGCATACAATCTCTGTACTCAGTTCTCATCGCTTCTTTATATCTTTCTGTCATCCAATAGTAAGGTCAGAAAGTCCATTCAGCAAGGCAAAACTTTCTGCGATATTTGATTTCTCTGTGAAGTTGGATGAGCAGAGCTGTTAAGCTCAGCTTTTGCACTGAACAAAGATCAGCCAATTTACATGATTTTCCCTTGCCCCTTTTGGGTTCTTAGATGTGTTTGCATGTAAAGTAAAGAAAATATTAGGTATAACAAGAATGAGCTATCAAATTGATATTTCCTGACCTTTTGAAATAGAAAGCACACCTTAAATTAACAACATGTATGGAATAAATGCAATGAGTTGTGCCCTTTGACTTCAAACTATTTGCTTTCTAGATATGTGTGTATGACCATCAACTTTCTGACAGAAACCCTAATACTTGGTCTTTGGAAATCCCCACAGTAAATGCTTGGCTAAATAGCAAGGAAGGAGAAATGATCTTTCCTCTTAAGTGACTGCTGATCCAAGCAGCAGTTTCTTCATTTACTCAATGCAGTGTCGTCTACCTACTATCACATCTGGGCAAAGGTCATGCATCAACAATGGTTATCTATGTCTATGTTTACTCACAACTGGAAATAGGCAGGAAGTGTTGTTATAAAGAGAAAAATGAGAAAAATTCTAGGAAGTGTAAGAGGGAGAATTTCTGTTATAATATATGAATCTTCCTCATCTTGATGATGTCCTAACAGGGTCAAAATAGGTGATCTTATAGAAACCAGAACATTTGTGAAAAGGGAGTAGGTACATAATTGATAATTAAGGTAGAACAAAAAGTACAAACTGGGATTGTCCTGATATTTGGTCACTTATCAATAAATGACTTTACAATTAAGTGCATAAAGTTGAAAGTGATGTTTTGGTGTTTTCACTTGTCAGTAAAAAGATCGATGTTCCCAAGAGAATATGAAAATATAGGTCAGAAATATGACTAGGAAAAAAATCTAGTTATGCATTAGGTAGTACAAAAGATCAAAGTTATAGCATATGAAGTTAAAATACATTGATTAATTTGCATAGCTACTATAGGATAATTTTTAGAGAAATATGGTTGTATTTTGTTTTGTAGAAATAAGTATATTTCCAAAAAGACATTGATGAAGTAAATGCTTATTGAATTTAATTATCCTTTGATTTGTGTTATGAAAGCAGATGTGAGTCGTGAAAAATATCTAGTCCTACACATTTAATAAAATCACACTACTTCTATAACTGCCAAATGCTTAAAAATAATATACCTACTGAAAATTTAACCAAACTAACAGTAACAATTAAACATTGTACAAAGTTTCTTAAGTTTTGGTTTAATGTGCAGAACATTATTTTAAAGACATAAAGGGAAATAAATAACAGTTTAATCCATCAGACCACATTGTTCTAAACGGTAAGTTCTAGCTATTTCCTTCCTCAATGTTGAACAACAGAACATATGTCCTTCTCTTCGGTTGGTTGATGAGACCTTGTTTTATAATATTTTGAGAGAAGTACTGACATAAAGAAATAAAAAGATTGATGTAGATTAAACATTGGAAAAGATTCAAGAATAAGAGACAGTCCCTCAAAATACAGCAATAAATTTACTTTGCACATTCACATTTGTTGATACTTACACAGCTATGAATAAAATAACCAGAGATTACATTTACCCTGAGTGCTAATTTAAGCAGCAGCTTTTTAGGACTTTCTATTTAATGAGAAGAATAAAAATTCTCTGATGTAATAATTTTATTAATTCATGTTAAAACAAAGTCCCGAATTATCAATTTTGAAATGGCAAATTTCTGTACATAGAGTTTCTGCATGACAGTATGTACTTGTAAAACTTAAACAGCTTGTCACTTTTCCCATTAGACAAAACTCTAGTCCGACCCTAGTCTGAATAAAATGTCAGGTTATGATCTCTAAAACCAAAGAGGAATGCGTAGCGCATAGTCAAACTAAGTTTTGCCTTGCTAAAGCCAGAAATAATTCCTTGCTTCTGACTTTGTCCAGGCCATGTAATCCCAACCAAACATGTCCAATTCAAGGGCTTTGGGGCACACTGTGCTAGGAAACCTATAGAATGTATTAAAAATGTTCAAATATTCAAGGTTCTTTCATTTCAAATGAAATTTTAATGTGTATAAATTAAGAACCAGAATTTATAAATGCCCTAATGTTATTAACTATAATATTTGTGAAAGATTATTCTATAATTATGTTTAAATTGATGGAACAGTGTATCTCCAGACACAAACCAGAAAAGAAAAGCATGACTTGAATGTAAATTTTAATTGGCATTATTAAAATAATACCTGAAGAATTGAACAGACATATGAAACAGAAACTTTGTTTAATAAATAAATACAGTGCCACACTTAATAAAAATATATTTGTAAAGAAAATTTTTAGCCTTCATAATACTCATCTATTCATTCTAAAGCATAATTGTCGGCTTTATTTTCCTATGCCAGAGTAAGCGGCAGCATCTTTAGGATATTTACAATTTGTGCAATTTATTGAGACAGATCCAATTCCTTTTTTATTTGTTTTCCCACAGCACCTAGTTTTTTACCTTTGCTGACCAGTGCAAAATCATCCTCACTAATGTTTATAAAATACCACATTATTGTTAGATATTGAATCCAAATGCAAGCACTGCAGGTTCTACCAGATAGGAGCATGATGGAATCTGTCTTTAGATTGCTGTTGTCCAGACTGACTAAGCATAGATTCTGTAAAAGTGAGTGACATGAAAACATAAAAAGGAAGACAGACGTGTGTGTGTGTGTGTGTGTGTGTGTGTGTGTGTGTGTGTGTGTGTGTACAGGCACAGATATGTTTGACAGAAAGAGGCAGATGTATACAAATGGATGGAGAGGGAAAGAAAGGGAAATTACAGCTATGATAAACATTCTAAAATTGAATTTAAAAATATGGCAGCAACCAATTTTTTCCAATGTTTACTAACCCATCCTAAATCAAGAAGAATTAGAATTTACACCCAGAAACAGATTACATTCTTTATTTGAATTTTAAATTTTTTTATAAGTCATCTATAATCTAAATTCTTAGTTTTTATGAGTAATACTACATGTTATAGGAAATATCAACTACCCTAAGAATACTAAATTCTGTAGTTCCTAACTAAATTAAAATGGTAGAGGTGCTATTTCCCAGTAGTCAAGGAGCTGCAGAACACTTTATTGCTTTTCCCTCAGTCACTCTTGAAATTTTGCCTCCCCTTCCCATGGTGAGAATCACCTTAATGACAGTGGAATATTTGCTGGATGGTGAGAATGTGAAGATTCACTGATCAACAATATAGAAACATTAGAACTTATTGTTCTTATTGTCAGAATATGGCACAAATCAAAGTTTAAAGGAGGAAATATACAAATGGAAGAATAAAACCAGCACTGATTATATTTGTACCATATGCTAAGAATTATTGTAGACTCTTTCCCTATATGAACCCCTTTAATTCTCCTAATACCTTTATGGTATAGTAATCACCCCCAATTTATTAATGAAGAAAATGAAGCTCTAACAAAGATAGGTAAATTACCCAGAGTTATAAAAGAAGTAATTATAGACTAAATAACATCCCAGTAAGGAGACCTAGGCACATGTCTAGGTCTTTTTATGTATAAAGCCTAGAAATAGATCATAATAATGATCAGGATTTATGAAGAAACTCAAAATATTTGAATATTATTCATAAATGCATTGCTGCTTAATTCTTTTGAGTTATATTCCCATTACTATGAAATTTATACATGTAAATATTATTGGGGAAAAATTTAGGTCCATGAACACTTTATATGCAGAATCACTTTGTTAGTTACCTTTAGTTATCTGAAAGAGCAATTGAAATCCAGTTTGGGGGGACCACCAGCCACCTAAAAGACCACAAGATGGACCTATTGATAAAGCAAAGCTAATTTTCTTAGATCTACTGCAAAAAAGACTAACATCACTTTGACAGAATCTCAGTTTCACCTCCAGATGGGGATTTAAGGGAAGATAATTATAGGATTTTGGGATCTAGATTGGGTGATTATAAGCTGGATATTGAAATTGGAGAACTGATTGGGATTGGGATGAGCTTATGACATAGAAGCTTTGAGTTGGTAAGAACAGCAAGTATCAGTTCCTGAATTGAAACTTGATGAGTAAACTGTTAGTCTCAATAAGTAGCCTATTGCCATTAGGTCATAGGTTTATCTTCCAGTAGCAAGTATTTCCTAGAGCACATAATTGAATTAGTTTTACTGGTTCCATGCTGTTAAATACAGGGAAGAAAATGATGATGGTTTCCTTTACCATTTGTGTCATGCCAAATATAGAATGCCTCAGTTCGACTCTAAAGTTCATGCTGATCTGTGTGCTTCTTCTGAAAAGTGAGTGAAACTATCCACTCTGGCTTTGCCTCAATCTTATTTTCCCATTTTTTTCCCTGGCCTTTACCTCTTCCTTCTAGTTGTAGAAAGGAAAACATTCTTTCTTGTGAAATGAGCCTACTTATCTGAGGACTAGAATGTGTGCCCGCATAATTCCTTTGGGACGAGGCTTATTCTCAGTGTCTTTTATTTCATTCCTCTATTGCCTTATCCTCAGTGTTTAAACATACTTAGGCTTGCGGTCTTTACAAAAATGACTTAAACAAACCTAACACAATCCAGAGGCATTGAAACATATTAGTTTGAAAGTACTGGTTCTCCAGAGGGAAAAACCTAGGGAGTTCTGACAATATTCTCCCCAAAATATGGAACAATAGGAAAGTGAGTTCCAAAACTCTTTATAGAGCTTTATCTCTAGTAGTTAAAAAAAATTATGTATTTGGATGGTAGAGAAAGATTCTCGTTTCACAAAAAGAGACTTCTAAGTAATAAGGGTTTATAAACCTAGTCTAGTTTTTATGAATCCTAGACAAAGCTATAAGCAAATATGAACCCTACTGTGTTAGTCCCTATCCCTAAAGAAACAGAAACTCTTCCCAAGGTGAAATTCAAAATTGGTCCCTATACATAGAGAGCAAGGAGAGACTGAAGAAAGAGGCAGACTACTTCATACTGGCAGGTGGAAGTTACATAAAAGATTTGTTTTGGATGGCCACAAGACAAATAGATTTTTGCACCCACCCACCAAAATTTTAAAAGTTTATATGCATTAAGGCCTAATGTAGTTCAGTCACATACACAGTCCAAATGGCATTGGAAACATATTATTATGTCAAGACCGTGTCCTTGAAGTGGCTTCTACTGTGGGAACAGTGGACAGAACATACATTCCAAGGACAGGGAAGAAAGTAAGGAACTTCTAATTGTCTGGGTCTAGCTTACAGGTCAACCAGTAGTCATGTCCTCTCCATGACTTTCTTGGAGGAAGGGAGAGAGGGAGAGAGGGAGAGAGGGAGAGAGAGAGAGGAAAGAGAGAGAGAGAGAGAGCAGTCCAATAAGCAGTGTGGTTTAGAAAATTTGTGCACAGGGGAATTTTATCCTGAGTCAACTGGAAGTCCCACAGAACAAACTTTGCAGACATTTAGAATTAATCCTGAACACAATAGTGACTTGATCTCAGGGCTATACCACAATGAGGGTGATGCCTCTATATCGCTTCAACACATATAAAGAAGTATGTGTGTGTTGGGGCGGGGTGCAGTTTCCACAGAACAAATAAGAAACCCACTATCACAGTTTCTGGGGTAGTCCAGGAAACTTCAGAATAACTCCCAGTTTCTGTGACCCTTTCTGAGAGAAGCTGCTAAAGCAGTTTTCTCAGCTATCTTGGTATCAAACAATTATACCAGGGAACAATGCCTGAAGTAAAAGCAGTCCAGTAGAGATGTTCTATTTAAATGATTACTAAGCAACTTAATTAGAATACCTACACCCAAAAGTTTGGGTGAAGGACAAAATAACACTAGGATGAAAGGACCAGGATGGTACAGGCTGTCCTTATGCTGACCTGTAATTACCTTTCAAATCTCCAAGGTATGAGTTAATTCATTTTCTTCTTGAGCCATGCCTGTGTGAGTAGCTTGATGTAAAAATAAACTAGACAAAAACACAATATTAAGGGAAGAAGACTTCTGAGTCATCACTTGACATCAAACTTGGCCTTAGCCTCTCTAAAGAAGCTTGACAGGCCTTTGTCAAGATGAATCATCTAGCACCATCAAAGGCCAGCATAGCAAAACCTCCAAGGACATTTCACCTACTGTAGATTTAGGCTGAGGATAGAAAGGTTTTGCAAATACACATGACCAGGTGCAAGCAAGGTTTTGTCCCATTCCACGCTGGATGCTACAGACAGGAGAGAAGGAGTGGATGCAGTACACTGTGAGAGGAGCAGGAACAGGAGCAGTGACTTTTGAGCATTGGTGCAGGTTTCTGAGAAGACACTGCAGTTGCTGCCTCTTTCCCATTGTTTACCAGATGGAATAGGTAGAGAAACCTCAGCTAGGATTGTAAATTCAAACACAGAGTCTTCCAAATATCGTCTAGAAGGACTTTAGGTCTTAAAGTGTACAATACAGAACTTGAAAGGTAGCACAGCCATGACTAGACACAAGGTGTCAGGTCTGATGGGGGTCAGGGCAAACCCCTAAACAGGTACAAACTTCAGCATGCTGCCAAGAGAGACTTACATTTTCCCATGGCTCTGAAAAGGGCAAATATATTTTAGAAAAGGCAAATATATGGTAGAAATAGTTTGTGAAAAGATAGGAGGCTCTTGGTCAGGGCAAGACATTGCCACACAGCAGAAACAGCATGGTACATTTATACATCAACTTCAGGAAATGCAGGGAACACGTTTACACATTAGCTGGTGCCTGTGGAGCGGGCAAGAAGGGCTCCAGGAGGAGGCCAGAGGGTAAATCCCAATGGATGCCGATGACAACAAGCTTACTGAGGACTAAATGCCTGACCTTGAGGCCAAGGAGCAACTGTGAGATCTTAGATGCAACACTGGAAGGAATATATGGAGAGGTAGATCATGAATTCACTTGGGTTTAAAACTGAAATGTCTGAGAAAACATAGAACTGTTTAGTTCACTGAACTAAATGTTCAAATGACTAAACCAAATTTACTGCCAGTGGGAATGAAAGCTCAAGATAGACATTGAGTTTAATTATAGAACATGAAGTTTCGTTTCCTGTACACCTGAGTGCATGGTTTTTGAAAATGATACTCACTAAAGTAGAAATTAGAAAAAAAGAAACTAGTACCCTTATTTACTCCTGTCTCATGCAAACACACCATGAAGCGAACACCACTGTATATATTTTAGAAATGAAAAAATTGAGGTTAAGAGAAATTAAGTAACTCACACACATATTTAGTAAATAAAGCCAAATTAAAAATGAAAAATGTAAGAATCCACAGCCAGTTTTTCTCTAACATATTGGTAGTTATCAATAACCTGTTTTAAAATTACTCACTATCCTTTCTAGCACTCATGTAAAAAGTTTTTTAATTGCCAAACTTCTAAAGCAGGTTATTAAATATTATATTTCATTTTAGCATCGAGCACCTCTTTGAATAAAATATCATATGCAACTACTAAATCCATAGATGTGTGAACATACATACACAAGGCATGTACACTAACACATACAAATACACACATGTACAATGTAAATAGAGCTGCTCTGGATGACTGAGGGTTAAGGGGCCGGCAGGGTCTGGTGCAATGCTCCATCATTTTCAGCAGTGATCACTAAAGCACTTCCTCAGGACTCTCTTAGAAATTCTAATTTCCAAGAAATG
This sequence comes from Eidolon dupreanum, assembly GCA_028627145.1. Taxonomy (NCBI): domain Eukaryota; kingdom Metazoa; phylum Chordata; class Mammalia; order Chiroptera; family Pteropodidae; genus Eidolon; species Eidolon dupreanum. The sequence goes on along the minus strand of CM053503.1, from coordinate 23,430,531 downwards.
CTCTCCTTTGGAAAGAGTTGAGCATATTTATATATCTACTGTCCTTTTACCTGGTGCCTCGATTCTCTTCTACAATTTCACTAAAACTGATCTCTGGAAGGTTTCAAATTATCTCCTTTTTGTCAAATTCAGTGGACTTTTACCAATTCTATTGCTTCACAAACTTTACTGCAATTAAATCCTTCGCTCCTTACAGTTTTCTTCTCTCTGTTGTTTCAGAACATGTCAATTCATTAGTCTCTCACACCTTCTGATCATTTACTCTGCCTCCTTATCAGGCTCATTTCTAACTGGAAATGTCCATTGAGACTCAAATCTTAATTCTCTGATTCTCTGTCTCTTCACGTACTTTCTCAGTGAGCCAATCCTTTCCCAAGGCTTTATTATGACCTCTTGGAGATAATCCAAATTATAAACCCCTATATTTTCCCACCGTATATTTTAAATGCCAAAAATCTAACAATCACTCTTCATTGCTATCCCTCCAAACTTCGAAAAGCTCCAAACTGAAACTCATTAGCTTCACCCCAGAACTTCCTTGCTTTCCCACGTGTTCCATTTCGGCACTTAGCATCATTATTCTATCTCTCAGAAGCAGAAAGTTAAAAGCACAGTTTATTCTTTTCTTCTTCCCAATCAATATCCAATCTGTCACATTATTTTAGCAAATCTCCCTTCAGAGTCTCTCTCAGATTCATCTCTTCCTCTTTATTCTGGCACTGGCATTACTCTTACTTTGCCTCACATCTGGTTTGCTGCAACAGTTTCCTGGCTTACATTTGTACCTTTATTATCCTTCATCTTCCATCCTGAATGTGAATACCTAATTAATCTTCATGCATCTCTATCCTCCCTACAGACGCTCTATACTCTGATTCCTTCCTGTTTATTCAGTCATTCTGCCTACCTTTCCTCATTACGTACTTTCTCTCCTATATGACTATCTCCCAACTTACTGGAGTGCATGCCATCCTTCTGCTGGCCTCTGCTTCTTTCTACAATCTGATCCTCTGTTTATCCAAATAATGCATGAAGCTGTTTTTAGTTCTATGTATCTTCTGTTCCCCCCATCCTCATTTTTTCTTAAGGCTTTTTATGCTTTTCAAGAAATAACAGTTTAGCTTGTAACGATTTCCTTATCTTTATAGGTAGGTATTTGTGTGTGTGTGTGTGTGTGTGTGTGTGTGTGTGTGTGTGTGTGTGTGTTTACCTTTGAGGACAGGAATCACATCATACATATTTTATATCTTCTACAGTACCTTGCACATTGTTAAACACAATGTTGAGAGCATGATTGATAGATTCATCTGACCCTAACCTCACTCTCCCTTGTCACCTGTCCTTTTCCCCAATAGGAATTGTTGAATGATTACCATCCCTCCCACATCAATTTACAGAGAAAACAAAAGCTATTGAGTGAGAATACTCTCACATTTCTTCAGTAACCTTCAAAATCTCTCTCTCTTTATCAATACTTTTCTCCATTCTACCTATTAAAAGGAAGGTATGTATTTATACCAAGGTTAATCTCTCTTCTCATGCATATGATTTTATTCTCTCTCATTTGCCCAGATTTTGTTTCATCAGTTATTTCCTTTTCTCTCTTAGGTTTTTAGTCCCATTTTCTTTTCTGGAATCTTCCCCTGGATCTACATACATGCTCAGGTCCTCAACTTCCTAGAGGGCCTGTCTCTCCTTCCAGCTCATCCCTGTCTTTCCTCCCCCAACACAGCTTCTTATAAAAACAGTAACCCACACATATCACTTCAGAACCTCTCAGTCACTGCTTAATCTGTCTTCCATACCCCCGCTGCTACTTAAACTGCTTTTAAACAAGCAACAAGGGACAACATTATCCTACCCCGTGTCCTCTCTTCTTAGGTCTCGTGCAATTGGATTTTTTCTTTTTTTCTTTTCTTTGTTTAACTGAGATATAATTGACATCTAACATGGCATAAGTTTAAGGTGTACAATGTGTTGGCTTTGATACATTTATATATCACAGTATGATTTCAACAGTAGTGTTAGCTAATGCCTTTATTAAGTCACATTTTTATTCCTTTTTTTTTTTTGTATTGAGAACGGTTAAGATTTAGTGTCTTAACAACTTTGAAATTTGTGATACAGTATTATTAACTGTAATCACTATGCTGTACACTAGATCTCCAAAATTTATTTATCTACTAATTGTAAGTTTGTACCCTTGAAGAACATCTCCCCAGCTCCCTGACCCACAGCCCCTGGTAACTACCATTCTACTCTCAGTTTTTACAAGGTCATTTTTTTTTTAGATTCCACATATAAGAGAGATTATTCAGTATTTGTCTTTGTCTGACTTATCTCATTTATTGTAATGCCTTCAATGTTCCTCTATTTTGTTGTAAATGGTAAGATTTCCTTCTTTCTCATGACTGAATAACATTCCACTGTACATATATACCACATCTAACTTTATCCATTTACCTATTGACAAACACTGGTTGTTTCTATATTTTGGCTATTGTGACTAATGCACAATGAACATGGGTGTGAATATATCCCTTAGAGATACTGATTTTAACTCCTTCAGATATATACCCATGAACGAGATTGCCAGACCATATAGTAGTTCAATTTTAATTTTTTGAGGAACTGCCATATTGTTTTTCACAGTGGCTGTGAAAATAGAACTATCATATGATTTTTCAATAGTAGTGAAGTCTTTTCTGTTTCCTCCTTCTTTAAAAGTTTCTCCCCTCCTGACTTATGTACTGCATTCACCTTCTTCCTTTCTGATTTTGTCTCCTTACACCCTTCCTCATTAACTCCTCTCCCTACTTCCTTTGCCAAAGGCAGGATTTACCAACAGGGACACCAGGCATTTTGCTGATGGAGCTAGTAGGTTCACATGAGGGAAATTAATAGTGAACTTCTCAGCCTTCAGGGAGGCTGGAAGGAGCAGCCCTTAGGGAGCTGGTAACCCACAGCCAGGAGAAGCCTTGTCAGTTTGGCCCTGGGTACAAGGCAAAAGTTAACATTTTGTATGTGTCCTATGAGGTGTTTGGAAAATACTGCCCTAAGATTCCATTCTCAACATCCTTCTCATCTCCAATCAGAGTAATGTTTCCTACCTTTTTACCCTAAAAAAAAAAAAGAAAAATTGAAAACTTCATCACTGCCTACAAAAGAAGAGCCAAAAATCATTACCTTGGAATTCAAAGCTATTCAATTCTACTTTTCTAGTTGTATTTTCCATAATTTTCTCTCATGCAACTTACCATCAAGCTATAGCACACTGCAAACTATCATCTGATGGGCAATTTTACATTTGAGAGCTGTTGCTTATGGCCTTACTCATGTATCTATCGAACTCATCCTATAAGGCCCAGCTGGCTCAAAATGCCATCTCTCCTGTGTGTACTCCCCTCGATTCTTTTCTTAGGACATATATTCCTATGTTGCATTTACATATATCTATAAACTAACAATTTTAAAAGTCTATTTTATACTCTACTACTTGACAACATTAGGTGAATAACAGTCTCATATGTATACAAATAGGTTTTATATATAGCTAACCTGACCTTCATTTTAAAACAATTAGATTTATATAGACAAAAGATGTTTGTGCAAGATATTCAGCTATTTGTAAGAAATGTGCTAAATATAATCCTCTCTTTTGTAACTATAAAATGAGTGTTATAATAACTCTCCTACCTACCTGACAGTTTCCTTGCCTTCACTCATCTTATGTGAGTACAAAATAATGGATGTAAAAGCACTTTTATGAAAAGTATGAAGCATTATACAAATATCTAGTATTAGTATTGTATGTAGTCTATCTGTTATGGCCTCAAGCAATTTTTTTCATTGTGGCCAAGTCCATACATGCTAAATGAAGTATAACACCAAGGCAATCATTGGATATGTCATGTCAGATCAATAGTTATACCCTAAATAGATAGAAAATTGAAGCAAAAATGTTTTGATTTAAATTATTCAGACAGTTGCTTCAATTCTACACTTCATTTTGTTTAGACAAAAATCATGTCAGATAACCATGTATTTAATGGAATCATGTATTATAGCTTCTATAGAAAAATAAAAATACTTTGGAAAATTTCATCCTAAAACTTTCTAAAATGTATTGATTTTGCCCACTTTTTAGAAAGTTTGTCCTTCCTTTTTAATATTATTACCTTCAATAATTGGTTTATGTTTGTTTTCACATGTGTAAATATATTTCAATTCAAACCAAATACATTTAATAAACAGTATAAGCCAATGTACAAATCACTTTACTATGCACTATATAGTAAATTAAATTATCACATCAAGGATCTCTATCAATGTAGCATTCAAGGGAAATAGAGATATATATAATGGAAGGGATGATAAAATAAGGCCTATAGGTAAATTATAATCAAAGAGAGTGCAATCAATGCTAACTTAGATTAGAAGACGTGTATTGCAAGGAGGATGCCATGAAAGAGATATCCTTTGAATGTGTCTACATATTTTATTTTGGATGTGTATAAATGTTCAAGGTCAAAAAGAGAGCAACTTCTGTTTTTCCCATTATAACCATATTTTTCAGCTTAGATGGAAACAGTTCCAGGGCAATTCACCCCCTCCTGGCTTTCTATCTATGTATGTGCATCTTTGAGAAGTGGGATTAGAGAGAAACCTGCAGGCATATTAATAAATAAATTTCACATGCTGTTAGATATTAAGTAAACATACAGATAAATATTCCTCTAGGGGTTATGATCTTATAACCTGGAGATTTCTAATTTGGCACCTGTGACATATAGTTACTTCCCATAGGGGTTTTCAGTAAATTAATTCTCATGTTTTCAATTTAAAAATATGTGCATTCCAAGTTTACTTAATGGACTTCCAAATGATTAAGTGTGTTACTTTTGTATGAATTAAGTAAGTTATAGGTTTACAACTTGCATATGGATTCTTATTTTCTATCATTTAGTGCATACAACATATGCAATGTAAGTACTTGGCAGTGAAAAATGAAAATGCTAAAGATCATCTAAATAACTAAAAGATCTTAAATGTTTGAGATGCGTATTTTGGCAATAAGCAATTAAAATTCAAATGTTAATTATCTAATAGTTAATAGCCATTATTTTTATTGCTGTTAACTGTTAATATTTCTAAAATATGAGTAGGCATAATAGCTTTTGAAGTTGGAAGTTTGATGCTTCTAATATGTTTGAAAATTTCAGTAACAGTGAAAGAAAATTCTGCCAATTGATTATTAAAATATTAAAATAGGTAATATGTTATGAAAATGGCTCATTTAGAAGTGACTGACACATGATGAATTTAAGTAGCAACTTAATTCTCTTGGGTGTATTTACTATTCATTTTTATAAACTCTTGGGTTTAAAAACACAAATCAGACCTAAATATAGTATAAATAAGATAGTAGATAATATATGTCTTTCAGGGATATTATTTTAAACCTAATTTCATGTATTGGTAAAAAATTTTTTTTTTAAACCAAGAAAAGCAACTAGTATAGATGAATTACAAAAATCACCTTATCTAATTATTAATTAGCCACAAGCATAAGTATACAAGTTCTCCAAGGTGGATATAAATAAAAAGTTCTGTGTTGTGGTGTAAGAATAAGAGGAGAAAGAACAGAACAAACTTCTATCTTTCATTCTAACATTCTTCTGGCACATGCATGATAAGAAAAATAAGCAAGAGAAAGAGTCCAAGAACCAGGATGACAGAATAGCAGGGCCAGAGGGAAAGGCTAAATATTAAATAAGTACATACGTACATACATACATACATACATACATACATACATACATACATACATACAAATTCTTAGAGGCCAAAGTATCAGTAGTTGAAAGATACTGAAGAATGGCTTTGTGAGTCAAAATTCTCATAGATAAGGTGACTCAAATTTAGAAAGAACATTAGCTAGCAATCACAAGAGCTCAGTTCTACTCCCAATTCTGTCTTTAGTTAGAAAAAAATGAATTACATCTTGTGTCTCTGGTTACTTCCACAAAAAAGGAGGATACAGCCACTTTGGAAGATAGTCTGAAAGTTTCTTACTAAATTAAACATTCTCTTATCATATAATCCATAAATTGTGTTCCTTGGTATTGACCCAATGAAGTTGAAAACTCACATCCACAAATAAGTGTGCATACAGATGTTTTAGCAGCTTCATTTTGAATTGCCAAAACTTGGAAGCAACCAACATGTCCTTCAGTAGGTAATAAACAAACTGCAGTGCATCCAGAACATTATTAAGTGCGAAAAAGAAATAAGCTATTGAGCCATGAAAAGACTAAAGGAAACTTAAATTCATATAACTAAGTGAAATAACCAATATGAAAAGGCTACATACTCTGTGATTTCAACTACATGACATTCTGGAAAAGGCAAAATTATGAAGACTGTAAAAAGATCACTGGTTGCCAAGGAGATTTGAGAACAAGAGAAAGATGAATAGTTAGAACACAAGTTTTTAGGACAATGAAAATATTCCGTATGATGCCACAATAATGGATTCATGTCATTATTCATTTTTTCAACCTATGAAACTTACAACACTGAGAGTGAATTCTAGTGTAAAATATTGACTTTGAATGATTATGCTGTGTCAAATTAAGTTTGTCAGTTATAGCTAATGTATCATTCTAATGGAGGATGTCGATAATGAGGTATAGGCTGTGCATGTGTGGGTACAGAGATATATGGGAAATTTCTGCATCTTCCTCTTAGTTTTTCTGTAAATGTAAAACTACTCTAAAAAAACAAAGTTTTTTTTAAAAAGAAAGTATTATAATAATACTTTCTATTATAAAATAAAATATCATAGTACGAGTATGAACACTTCACAGACTAAGTATTATAGAAAAGTAAGCCATTATTTTTATTGCTATTAACTGTTACAAGTTTCTAAAATATGAGTAGACATAGCACCTTTCGAAGTTGGTAGATTGATGCTTCTAACACGTAATTAATATACGGGAAAATTTTTAGCCAGAGGTATACGGAGTCCAAAAATATCAAATTCTATGCTGTAAACCACAAAAATTTTACGAAAAATGTTGAACAAGGACACAAAGTGGACAGTCATACATATTAGAGAGTTTGGGGAATGAACTGAAAATGAGCAACATTAAAAAAAATAGATCAACAAAAAATAATTCAAGTACCAGTTCCAATGAGAAATAACAAATGCCAGAAACAGAACAGAAGGAAAAGACCAATCAAAAAGTTACTTGGAAATAATATAGTTAATAAGTTCTGATATATGTACAACATGGTGACTATAATGAATAATATTGTATTATACTTAAAAGTGTTAAGAGAGAAGATCATAAAAGTTAAGTATAGCACTTTCTAGAATGCTTTAAGACATTCTAGCAAATTATCAAAATGAAGAGGGTTTATGGAAACCTCTAAATTTATAGCCAAATCAGTCAGAAGCGTGAGTTTGGGAAACCTGGAATCCCCAAAGTATTGCTGGTGTCTGTAACAAGGGCAGTCTTGTTGGGGTGATGTTCTTTGAACCCATGGCATTTGTACTAACTCCAAGTGGTTAGTACCACAACTGAGTTGCAGTACATCCTTGGGTTTTTACCAGAAGATGAAGCAGTATTCTTCTTTTAGATATTTCTGACTTCGTTTGCTAATATTTGGTTTAGGAGTTTTGCAACTATATTCATAAGTGAAAGTGGCATTATTTTGGTTTTCCTGAAATATTCTTGTCAAGATTTTTTGTTTTGTTTTGTTTTTGGTCAAGATTATATTAGCATCATACAATGAGTTGTGGGGGCAAGGTATCTCTATTTTCTGAAAGAGTTTGAGAACATAGAATTATTTCTTCTTTGAATGTTTGGCATAACCCATTTATGAAGCCATCTTGACCTGGAGTTTCTTTGTGGGAAGGCTTTTGATTAAGGTATAATTTATTTGTATATATGTATATCTACTTACTTTTTCTTTTCCTTCAGGAATTATTTTTGGATGATTATATTTTCCCAGAAATGTATCTAGTTTATCTAAACATGTAAACTTATTACTATAAAGTTGCTCATATCATCTTTATTAATATCTCCTATTATCTCTTAGATTCTGGAGAAATGTCCTCACTTTATTCTTGATATCATTTACCTGGGCCCATTTCTTTTGTCATAATTAGTCTAATCAGAGGGTTAAATGATTTAAGTGGTAGTTTTTAAAAAAGCAATTTGGGATTTTTTGTTCTTCTTTATTGTATGTTTTCTATTGTATTAATTTCTATGTCTACTTTTGATTTGGCCTATTCTGTTTCTACTGCTAGATGGATATTTAATTCATTGAATTTCAACATTTACTCTCTCTCTCTCATGTATGTGTATGTGTGTGTATAACTTTTCCTTTATATGTGGCTTTAGCTGCATTTTACAGTTTCCTATGTGCTAACATTGGAAGAGACATAGTCAGTCTATGATATCTTTATATCTTTAATGATTTTTATTTAATTTTTTCTATTATTTATTTTAAAAAGTATTTAAAAATCTCCCACTGTGATTGATGACTTGTCTTTTTCTCCTTTTTCCTGTCATATTTTACCTCACATATTTTTGAAATTAATATTTATTATATCTTGGTCAATCAAAAAATTTTACCTTAGGGTCTGTTTAGTTCTGATATTAGTATAACCATATCGATTTTATTTAATTAATATTTTTATAGCATATGTTCTTTATCTTTTTTCTCTCATTCTTTCTGTGTTTGTTTTAGATAAGACTCGTGTGAACATTATATAATCTTTTTTAATCAAGTTATGCAGTCTTCTTTTTTAAGTAGACTCTGGACTTCTTTAAATGTAATGTAAGTACTGATCTGTAATTCTACTTTATTCTTTTTATGTTCTACACCTGATCTTTGTTTCTGTCTTCCTCCTTTGCTTCTTTTGGAATGATTAATATTATCATTCCATATATTTCTTTCCTTTAGCATGTTGACAATATGATTATCCTATCTTTAAACTTCTATGATCTCTTGAGAAGTTGTCTTTTGAAGGTAGGGCTCTTTTTCTCCAGCTATTTTTAATTTTGTTTTATTTGCCTTACTGTTTTCCAGTTTCTCTACAATCTGTCTCAGTATGAATATCTCTTTATCTTGTTGCAGATTTGTTGGACTTTTAAAATCTGGATTGGTACATTACTTTATCTTTAACTCCAGAAATTCTAATCCATTATCTCTGCAAATATTGCCTCTACTTCATTCTTTATCTCGTCTTCTTCAATAGCATTATTAAAGGCACATTAAGCATTTTCATGCTATCTACCATGTTTCCTACTTTTTAAAGATGTTTTCCCTTTTTGGGGGGAACAGGGTTTGATCTGGATACTATTTCCCATCTTCCCAGTCACTAATTATGTCTTTAGCTGTGCTTCATATATTGCAATTATACTTGCTTAATTTTTAGTTTTTTTATTTCAAAAAAAAATTATATTTGACTATTTTTCAGTTTTGCTAATTTTTGTTTCTTAATGTACCCTAGATATTTTAAAGTTTATTTTTTTCTTCCTTAAACATTATAAATATAAATTTGTATGCTTGTTTATGTTTCATAGTTCTGATGCCTGGGATCTTTTCAAGTTTGTGTAGCTTATTTCTCATTCAGATGCCTTGTTTCCTTGGTATCTAGTTAGTTCTACTTTGTATTGTTACTGAACTCATGAAATTATTTAAAGACTTTGAATACAGAGGGAACCTTACTCTAGAGGATTTGCATTTACTTACACTGAAAATCAGGGGACGCTACCAATCTAGGGGTACCTCAAACCAAAGTAAGGCTTGAAGTTTCCTGGCCCCTCAGTAGATATAAACAAGGTTGCTAATCCATGCGAAGGCCAGTCCATAGTCACAACTTCACCAAGACATTTAAATTTTTCTCTCTCATACTCTATCCATGAAAAATTAAGCTTTCTAACAGTCATTTTCCAAAGGATGTAGTCTGTTATTTTTGTTTTGTCTTTCTCTATTTTTGCTTTGTTTTGCCTGAAGTTACCCCAAGAATAAAGTCATCTGGAGTCTCCAATTAATATGGTAAATTCTTATATTAGACTGTCTACCTTGCAAAACTACTGACCTTGATTGCCATTCACCACCAAACCTGGGAAGTAGCCCAAATTGGGCTAGATCAACATATGCTCAGGATCCTTCCCCTGCCCCCCAGTAAAAACCTCATAGTCTTCCCTGTTATGACTATGTAAATTTATTTTCTCTGCACTATAAGGTATGTTAGCAGCTTGAAAACACATGGTGCTTTTTAAAGAAAATCTATTTTAATATCTTAGCAGCTGCCATCTTCACATAGATTATTACTATAACATTTTGGTTTATGACATAGCTTTGCAAGATTTCAGACACATAGATATGTTTACTAGCATTTGGCAATCAAAGCCAAACATGAGAGCTACAAGGCATTTTACCAAACTAGTACAGCAAAGAGTTTTAACTACATATCAAAGATACATTTTGTTTTAATTCTACAATTAACCGCCTTAACATTTTAAAGAAAAAAGTCAAATTTACATGTAAGTTATGATTCATTAAAAAATAGTAAATTTTTGAGTATAATACCAATGAGAGGATTATGGCTAAGCCACAGGGAACAATGGATAATGTTAACATTAGTAAATAAAAAAGAAAAACTCTTTTAAAGATGAGTCTACCCTCTTAATTTCCTGATAAGATTAGAATCTTCAGTTATTTAGATCTATGACATCCAGTTGGGCTCTATGAGGCATGTTTAATAATTCTATAATATAATGTTTGATTATTCTTACTCCTCTACTAACTTAATATGAGGATTCAGTCAAATTATACATCATCTCTATTTTCTCTACTTAAAAATAGAGTAGGATATAGTAATACAAGATATTCTGGAGGGATTAGTTATTTAATGTTTCTAAAGTCCTGCACAAATGCCAAACTCATTATAGTCTGCATGCTGGCAAGTGGCTAGGGTTTAAGAGATAATGCAAGAGCACACATAAATCAAAATTTCAACATGAACAACCTTCTTTTTGGACCAGAGAATGATTAATCACATCACTGACATCCTGTATGCAGGTTCTTGTTTAATAAGTAACAGTTGACACCTTTAGGTTATACCTTCAGCCTCCCCCTTTCCCTTTCACACAACGGTGGTGGGGGTTGGGAGGAGGACTACAAATTCTGTGTAGATGCCTTTCAAATTACAGTCTAGAAAATGCCTGAACTGTCTAACTTTTACCCTCCAGGAAAAAAAGGTGGAACTGTCGTGTCATAGTAAATCGTTCCCAGACTTCAGTTGGATTACTTTGGAAGATGATACTCAGACTACTTTCTGTCTATATCAGTGCCAATAAATAAATTCAGAATTGGATGATTCTCAGTACTGACACTATTACCACCCTGATCCCAGCCACCATTATATCTTGCAAGGATTATTGCAATAGCCTCCTTTTTCAGTCAGGGTTGTCTAAAGAAACAGAACTAACAGGATTTGTGTGTGTGTGTGTGTGTGTGTGTGTGTGTGTGTGTGTGTAACATAGATTATGTGTATACATATATAAACATATGTACAGTAGTAGATGTTGCAGTCTTGAAGTAGAATCTCATCTTCTCTGTGAAATTTCAGTTTTTAAGGCCATCAACTGACTATATGAGGCCCAATGACGTTACTGAGGGTAATCCTTAATTAGTCAGCTGATTGTAGATGTTAACCACATCTATAAAATACCTTCAGAGTAACACCTAGATTAGTATTTGAATAAATAACTAGGTGCTATAGCCCAGCCAACTTTAGAAATAAAACTAACCAGAACAGTTCCTAACTGGTTTCCTTGTTTTTTTCCTGTGTCCTACACCCCCCCATCTGTTTTTCACATAGTAGTCACAGTGATTTTTTAAGACATAAGCCATATTACTGTCATTCTCCTTCAAACCTTACAATGACTACTCAAATCACTCTCCTCTAAATCCAAGTTCCTCCTAAAGGCATCCAAGGACTTGTGTAATCTGGTCCTCTATGACCTGTCTTCATACTCTATTGTTTTTACCCAGGTCAAACTGTGCTATCTTCCATTTCCCAACATACCAGTTACATTCTCATCGTACATTCTCATCTGACATAGACATGACTAATATCTCTCCAAATTTTTGCTCAAATGTACCCTCTCAGTGTGATCTACCTTTACAAACTATTTAAAATTCTACCTGACACATCCTTTCTCTGGTATCTCATATCCTTGCATTCTGCTTTCCCTTTTTTTTTTTTTTGTAGCATTTATTACTTTATAACATGCTATGTAATTTACTTTTTAAAATAGATCTGTTATTTTTTTAATGTCCCTGCCCAACAGACTTTAACCTCCACAAAGACAATAATCTTTGTTTATTAGTTTCTGATTTAACCCATGTGCCTAGATCAGTATCTAGAAAATAGTAGTTACTTAATAAACATTTGTTGAATGGGTGACTAAATTTAGGCTAGTGCTATACTAATTGCTTCTTGATTATTAACTGTAGTGCATCCAAAAACATCTTCTTTTTATATTATCTTCTTTTATTGTACTTCACACATTTCTACAATTCCCCAATTTTTAGGCAGATATAATCTATTTTTTTCTCTTTTGTGATCCTTCTACTTTTTAAGGGAAATGATTTAAAGAACCTAATATTCATATCATATAATACAAGTTAATTAGAGGTGAAATAAGTAAGATATGTGTAATAAATTAAAATTATTGGATTAGGAAAATTAGGCTTCTTGGATTATAGAGTTTGAATGAAAAACAGCCATGGACTTGCTGAGGTAAACATGCAAAAGAGGCACATTTTCACGGCAATAATTTTATAGAATTTCATTTTCTTTCAAGAATGATATTTAGCCTAATTTCTCATATATAATTTTTATCAAATTGACTTAAATAGTGATAATCTTGCTTTTACTAACTCATTTTGATCAATGGGCATTATAATAGCTAAAGTTGAAGTATATAGAGAAAAGTTTAGACTTACAAAATTGGAGTAAACCTAACATTTCTAAAAAATTTTCATTACTTATTTTTTCCCCATGCATTTTTTGCTGACGGGGTAGTTCAAAGGAAAAGTAGAAGTAACAAAATAACTTGACAGATTTTGTATCACATTTCAGTCTCAAATTTTTTTTGTCCTTCAAGAGACACACTTGAAAGATGCCTTCCAGCTTCAAATTTTAAAAAGGTAGCTCTTCCTAGATTCTACAAAGTTTCTAGACTCATGCTAACCACCAGGACAATCTGCAATATCCTTGGTCTTAACAAAAATCCCCCTCTCTGTATATCTCTGATTATCGTTATGTTGAAATGTACCTGCTATGGAAAAGATAAGTAGCATCTAGGAAATAATATTACCTTCCATTCACAGGTATGTACTCCCTAATGTTTGTGTGTTCCTGTTACAACATTTGTAGGGGATTTTGGGAATTAATTGTAATGCATATAAAAATAAGTTGCTGAACTAAAAAGTACAGCAATAAGAATTAAGGTCCAAAAACCTCTGGCTTTTGTGTCTTTTTATCTTTATCTTGAGCCACTTTCCCAAATTTGCTATACTGGAGTTACTGTTTCAGATCCTTAAATGTGCCAAGCTTTTTTCCAGCTTAGAGTTTCTGCACACCATATTTCTTCTGCCTGAAACACTCTTCTTTATCTGGCTAAAATAATCTGACATCAGCATAGATTTCATTTTCTCAGGGAAAACTTTTTAGACTCCTCTGCCTAGGTGAAGTTTAATTTTTCTCTAATGACTTTTTCTTCCTTATAATTACAAGTGGTGCAATATAGTCATTTGTGCAACAAATACCTGACTTGCTATACTGGGCATTAATTGAAATGCTACTATGACTGAAAGACATAAAATGATCTTAAAAACTGAAATACCCATAATGGGTGATGTTGAAGAAAGGCTGTCCCCAAGATGGCAGTGCCCAGAATTTCATAATAGAAATAATTTGTGCAGAAACACACTACGAAAAGAGGATGCGAGGAGCTTGCAGGGAGATATTCATTGGGTTCTCAAGTGAGTAGAATTTTTTCCCCTAAGGCTGACTTTGGAACCACATGAGGATCTGACGGATCCTATAATAATGTGGGTGGTACCCTATGAACAGCTCTCCATTGTCCAACAAAAATCTGCTTGGTTTATGAATGGCAGTGCCAAGGTAGAGAAACAGCATCTTATTTGGAATACTGTGGCATTGAGATCAGTAGATGCAAAGACCGATTGAAGAAGGTAAGAACAAATCAGTTCAATGGGCTGATTTTGCATGCTTCTTTCCTTATAGAGATAGGAGAACTGAAAAATGAAAATAACCCACTATGTTTGGGTTTTTACTGACTCATGAGTGGTGGCCAGCATTTTGACCATATGGTCAGGCAGATGGGCAATGGAAAACTGAACTAATAATGCATGTATGGAGCATAGCCCTATGGAACTTACTATGGGAATTTAAGGGACATGTTAAATTAAGAGGTATTGGGGGAGGTATCAAGGAAGTGATACATGGAGAAAACAGTAAAAAGAACATTTTGGGCAAAGGAAACAGCAAGTTCAAAATCCTTAAGACAGATGCATACTTGGCTAGTTAGGCTACAGCCAGTACGTGGTTGGTTCTGAGATCAGAGAGTTTGCAAGAGGTCATATTAAATATATCTACTGTAATCTGTGTTAACACATTTGTATTTCATTTTATATAAGCTGAGAAGTCATTGGAGAGTTTTGATCAGAGAAATAAAATGACATATTCTTAAAGGCTTTCTCTGACTGCTGTATTGCAAATAGACTGTTGAACGTTGTGGCAGGCACAGTGATGTTCACAAATACTTAACGTGCCCTTTGCATTTCTTAGATTTCTTAGCTTTTGAAAAATTAGGGATCTCCCAAAAAACCCTCCCTTCTGATATGACCTGGAAATTTGGGGATTCCCAAGATTACATTGAATAACTTGCTAAAAGGAATCACAGAACTGTTTGAAAGATGCTATTATAGTCATGGTTACAGTTCACTACAATGAAGGGACACTGATGAAAATCAGCCAAAGTAAGAGCATGGGGTAGAGTCCAGGATAGTTCCATGTGCAGACATCCCAGTTGTTCTCTTCCAGTGGAATCTTTTCCCAAACATGATGTGTAACAATATGTATAGTTTATTGTCAGCCAAAAAAGATTACCTGAAATTTTGGAGACAGAGTTCAATTATAACATAGGGGCTTTGTTTTGTTCATTGCCTATTTCAATGGCTAGAACCATTCCCTACAAATAATAACTGCTCAACTAATATTTGTTGAATGAATAAATAAATTCAACAAGTCAAGCATAAAAATAGCTGCTGGAGATAGAAATTAAGACACAATCTCTATGACCAACAAGCTCATATTCTAGTGGAAAAAAAAAAACAATAAGCATTATATGAAGAATGCTAAGAAACAGGTATATACAGATGTGATGCGAAACCAAACCTAGCTAGAGAAGATCAGGGAACACTTCATAACAAAGATGATGCTTTTTTTGAGTGTTGACATGTTGGAACTGACTATGGAGGACAAAGAACATTCCATACACAGGGAATAGACAAATGCAAAGAGGCAAGAAAAAGTATTGTACATTTGAGGAACTGTAAGTAGTTTTGTATGGAACCAATAAGGGTAGAGAAAAAGGTAATTCTGGGAGGCAGCCAGGAGGCAGATCATGAAGGACCTTGCATAAGCTGGCGTTCTGATTTAACTTTTAAAATAATGGAAAACCACTGATACCTTTAGAAGTAAATGAGTTACATAGTCAGTTTGACATTTTAGAAAGGTCATTGACGATGGTGTAAAGAATGGATAAGAAAGATGTAAGCAAGACTAAAAAAAGTAAACTTTTGATGTATAATCAAATGGAATAATCAATAATCAAGGGGAAAACTACTGAGAGTCTAAATTTAAAGAATCACACGATGGTGAGGAATAATAAATGGAATTGAGAAATGTGTCAGATAGAAAAAATTAGTAGGTCAAGGTGATTACTGATTTGATGTAATGTAAGAAGAATGAATTCAGGATGTCATCCAAGTGGCTGGTGTTAGCAATAGATAAATGGTGGTACCAATCACTGAAATAATTAATATGTCTTTATTGACAAAGATCAGGTGAAAGAAAAACAGAGTTTTACAGGATAAAAGAGTCAAGGAGGAATCATTATTAGACATCCAAATTTTAAATTAGATCATCTAAAAGTAATATCCCATAAATAATCAATGCAAAATTGGAGATTTCAGGGGAATAATAGTTGAAAATCCCGAGAGTATATTTTGAATGTCTGTAGTGTGCCAATATTTTTAGATCATGGAGAAACCAAAACTTCACCTTTTAGAGGTTACATTTTAGAAAGGTAGCTTAAGTGTGAACATTGTTCAAACAGTGATTTTATTCCTTTTTTACAGCTAACAGTGCATTCATTGTATTTTTCTTTATATTTTTTCTTTTGCTTCTTTACATTTACATTGTCCATTTTTCTTATTAATGTGGATACCCAGGGCATGGTAATTTCAGAAGTGTAAGTTCACTCATTTAAAAATATTAGCTTTAAAATATTTTCGATTCTTTGGGGGTGGATGTGTGAGAGTTATCAAAATCACACACACACACACACACACACACACACACACACACTGAGACACACACCTTCACACACACACATCACACAAAATGAAATAACTTCAAAAGACCTGGTTGTTCATTCAAGCCACCTTAGCAGAGAAAATAGCTGCATGATCAATTTGGTAATGACAATCAGTGTCATGCCAACAGCTGGAACAAACACGTTAACTGGACAGGAATCTAGATCATCACCATGATTTGACAGTTTGGCAAAATATTAATTGTGCCTTTGTAGAAAGCTCCTTGTACTTTTTTTTTTAAGTAAGAAAATGAGAAAATGATTGAGATTCCTACTCCTTTAGCAAGTTCTCCATCATCTCACAAAAGCTGAAGAGACGTTCTAATGGACACCATTCCTAAAATATTAGGATTCATCGGCACAGATGCTTTTGGCAAGGCCTATCTCAAGCTCTTCTTTTCTATTTGAAATTTCCACTGTACATTTCAAATTACCACATAGCACCACAGTAGCAAATAGAAGGCCACAGTCCCTGAAAAAATACAAATAATAAAAGGGAAGGGCCACAAAGTCAAAGACATTTTTTCTGGAGATTCTTGCAATATACCAAGTAACGCCTTGGAAAGAAAAAAAAAAAAAAGCTGTTTAAAAAGACAGCAGCTGCTATAATGCTGCTTCATTACAGACTCAGTGGAGCAGAAGCAATGCATTCATTTTGCCTTTTTCTTCATTGATGATATCAATGGAGCATTAATGGAATTCTTAGAGTCTACTAGTATAGTGTAAATTTAGCCTGAGTAAATCTCATATTGACTATATTTTAATACTATTTTTAAATGAGAGAAGAACTTCACTGTTTATTTTTTACATAAAAAAGTTACATAAGGCTATAACTTCACATTCACAACAAACAGTCAATGCATTTTTTAAAAATTTCTATTATCTTTAGGACAATAGGCAGAATTTAAGTCTAAATTAAAACTCTCATTAGCAAGCTTATTTCATTGAAATGTCACACAATCTTCAGTTAACAAGGTCAAGGTACTTTTATTATTTCCAAATTGATTTCACTTATTTAATTCTCTTTTAACAGAAAAAGCTTAGTTTCTGTTTGTTCTTTTATTTTGTTAACAATATAGGTGTGCTTTCACAACAAGACTATGCAATTTACTTAGCATTTATCTCGATTTTAAAAATCATGTCCAAACTATGATCCTAGGAGTATCCACTTATATAAGAATTTGGGGGCTAGACAGAGACCCAGATGTTTCAAGTGGATTTGCAAATGGCAAAGTGCTGTTTGTTAGATCTGCCTGCAAATCTATTTGCAAATGCAAATCCTCTTTCCAAACAGATCAGAGGTTTTTTTAGGTCTAGCAAAAATCCTTGAGCAAAGCAAAATGCTGATGGAATGTACATGTGACACTTCTGTGGGTTTCTATCCACATGCTCTTGCATCTATACTATCTAGGTTCAGAGCATGGCAGGAGAAGATAGAATGCAATGACTTATTTTCAGGGTTTGGAAGGCATCCTGCTACAATTTAAGGGACATGCAGAAGCTGTGCCTAATCCAAACATCTCCTTTTTTATCTCTATGTGAAATGACTTGGAACGTTCCCTATTTCTGCTGTGATCCCTCAATACACTGGTTTTATCTCACCAGACAGTTTCTGTTTGTCTACAACTACTAAGACTTCCTCTCTTACATGCCTTCCCTTTTTAGCACATGTCCCTCTAGTAGATCCACGTCCCAAGTGTCCGGATCATGTTTGCAGCTCTCCACTGATGCTTGTCTGTTAAGGTCATTAACTCATTCAGATTTGTACTCTTCTTTATGCTCTGATAATAGGAATAATAACAATATATAGCAGTGTTCATGTACATTAACTCATTTAATCTTCGCCACTACTCCACTACATGTATGCTGATTCCCTTCTCCTTGTCCTGTGTTACTCTAATCTAACACATCAATTTATGCTAAATTTTAATGGTGAAAAGGAGGAATGGCTTTCACTCCTCAAATATGTCATCTTCTCTCCTTGCATTTTCCACTGCCATTATTCAAGCCCAGACTATTGCCATAGCCTCCTAACCAATAACCAACATGCTCTAGGCTTGCCCTCCTGTAATCCATTCTTCTAAATTTTTGCTAAAATGGTGGACCTGAAATACAAATCTAACCTTGTCATTATACTGCTTTACTTTACTTTACTAACTATGGGAGGAAGGCCACAATCCTTAGGATGGAATAGTAAGCCTGCTGTACCCTCACTCATTTACTTCTTTAGTTTCTTTTCTCACTCATTTCTTCTTAGAATTAAATGACTTTTTATATCGATCTTTCAGATACAATATTACTTCATACCTTTTTAAAGCATGCTATTATGAGTTACATGAATTTGGCTAGAGTATCTTTCATCCCTTACCATCCACCCACTCCAAACTCCTTGCCCACAATCCCAACACACACACGCACACACATGTACATGCATGCACACACACACACACCCCTCAACACTAGGCTAGATTTTCCTCATTCTTTAAGAGCCAAGTTATCATGGCTCACACCCTCTACAATCTTCCTTAATGCAACCCCCAGCCTCTGGTTGTACTAAGTAGATATATTCTGTATTTATTTACTATAGAAATATAATGAAGATTTCTTCCTGTGAACTCTATGAGGGCAAGAACAGTGTTATTCTTCTTTGTTTCCCCAGCTCTCTGTTGGCTACAAAAAAAAAGAAGAAAAAAGGCTCTCAACACATGTTTATTGATATTACAGATAGATACTGGATAATAAGTCATTCTCAGGGAAGCATGGCTTTGATCCACAAAGAAAGAATTCATGAATGAGAAACATAGAAATCAGAGCTAATGGTAAACAAGATATTTTGGGCCAACAAGGTCTTTCTCCACTGCCTTCAAAATATCTTGAAAGATCATTTAGTCAGTTTAATTCTGATTGGGAGTGAAAGCTGAGATAATCCCTAGCCAGGCAAAACCTCAGGGAAAAAAATCTGAAATCTGTCAGTTAAAAAACTAGTGTTCTAAGGAAGAGTTTAAAGGTATAGATTTATATTTAAGTAAGAAAATCTGAGGCTGAATTGAACATGATGCCAAAAAATTGGGTTTGTTTAGTCTAAATAACATTTGATTCATCTGTAAAATATCATTTAAACTGATATTTTATCATAATAATTAAGAACCAATTAGTTGACTGAATTGTTTGTTTTTGAAATCCCTTGAGGAGCTATCAAGAAGCCAAAGCCAGAGTTTATTTGTTTAGGGAGGCAGGTGCGTTTATTCTCTTGTGATGCAGAGATCAGCACAAGAAGATGTAGTTGTCCAACACAGCGTGGGAGCACAATCATTGTAGAGATGGAATTAGAACATTATATGAGATAAAAAAAAAATAGATCTGAAGCCATGATTTGGGGGAATTTTTCTAAGTGATTTAAAATAGTAAGAACTTTTTCCATCTTCCTTATAAGGCCAAATTATAACTATCACCATCTTTTGGACCCAAAATGTAACTGATTATGTTCAAAGATTTTTTTTGCTTTAATCTCATGTATTTCATTACACAGTGGGTATTTTCTTAAATCCCTACTATTTTCCAAATTGACCCATCCGTATATTGGAGAAAACATGTATATACTTTCATTATCTTTAAGCCGTACTTTAAATGGGACACAAAATTTTGACATACCAGTATGGTAAGAATGTATAAATTTGGTGTTCTGCAAACAATTATCTCCAACTGGTATCAAAGATATTAAAATAAATTCCAGCTAAAGTTTGATGATGAAAGTAATTGCTTAAAAATAATTTGTTGGAAAGTTATATCTGTGGTCAAATATTACTTTTTGAAGAGTTACTACTATTCTTATAATCATTATGCTAAAGTTTTGATGCCCATAGGAAATTCATTTTTTTAGCAATTGAAGTATCATCAAGAAATAATATTCTTCCATAAACCTTAAATAAAATATCTTGTTTCCTTTAAAATTCCAAGAAATTTATCTACGGCCATGCCACCCTGAATGTACCCAATCTTGTCTGATCTCGGAAGATAAGCAGGGTCGGGACTGGTTAGTGCTTGGATGAGAGACCACCTAGGAAGACCAGATGCTGTAGGTAAAAAAAAAAAAAGTATATATATATATATATATATATATATATATATATGTATTATATATGTATGTATACACACACACACACACATGTGTATATATATATATAATAATATAAATAAATGTAAAATAATCTAGCATGCAGTGAAAAAGATTAGAAGTAACAAAAAATATTTCAAGAAATTTAAGTAGATAGCATTTTGTAACATGAGTTATACTTAGTTACAAACATTTTTTATAAAAAAGAAAATTTCTAAAAATTGTTCGAATCTGAGAATGTTTGCTCTTCTCATTTGCTTTAAAGCAGTATTAGGGAATAAAATTGAATATTGAAGTTTGTCCATCATGTGGTTTTGAGCGTTAAAAGTAAAACAAATGTAAGTAAAGATTCTGTTGTAATATGATTCCATTTTTTTAAAGACACTGACCATAAGTCTTAAGATCCCTAAGTTGTTATTAACTCCCCCACACAAAATAGTAGTCAGTTATATAGTAGGAGTCTTACTCTTCTAAAGTAGGGCCATTAACAATGGAATCACCTCAACTAACTTACTGATAAACATAAAACTTAGGTTTTAATAATTTTTTAAACATTCCTTTTGTTGTTTCATAGTACCTGTCTAAAAAGCAAACATTACTGAATGTCTTTTATATTTGTAAATATATCTGTTCCCCAGAAAACATCATATCATCCAACAAACCCATGAGAAAGCAAAGGGCAACCACTTTGTGGTGCAGCAATAGTTCTCAAATGACTGTTTTAGTGCTTTCTCAATAATTAGAAATTTGAATAGCTGGTAAGAATAATATTAAGCAATTATTAACCTACATGTCTTACACAAAAATGTTTTCAAAATACATGGCACTATTACAATTGTTTTTTTATACATCGATGCTATATATACAAATTCTCATAATTAATTTCTGAAATTTAGGCAAAATTAAAATACTTGATGTTTTTAAAATCTTACTAAGAATAATAAAATATTTCCAAAAGATTCAACCATTAAATAAAAAATGAATAAAAGTATATGATTTACTAAACTGCAAACCTACCAATTGCAAAGAAGCAACTCCATCAAAGGCTTCTTGAGTAATGTTGCAGGTTTTATAAGAAAATTACAGGGCAAAAATAACATTTTTAAATGTAACATGCAAAAATAATGACTATATTTTTCAGTGCAAAGAGAAATATACATTACCCCTACCCCAAACCCTAGAGTACTATGTGTACAAAAATAAAAGGTCAGGAACTAAGTACTTCAGTGACACCTTTACCTTAAAGATCAGAATTGGAGTTATACCTGAGGTCTTAGGTGAAATGAGTTTGACGGATTAGGTTCGGTTACTGGCTGTCAGTGCACTACATAAAAAACACTGCACATACAGAGCTTAGCGAAACCAGCTGTTTTCTGCACAGGAAAATTCCTTGATAGAGTTAGCATGAAGACAAATGAACTGTTATCCCTCAAGAAAGGTGTCCCTTTAGGTTAGGTTTGAGGTTAGCAATACCAAACAGTAAGAGCACTTGACTTCCCATGGCTGACAGATTCATTACCTTTGTAAATATTGAGGCTTAGCTTTGAATCCTGGGATTCTTCTTTGAGTTTCCAGAGAGCGCTTGTAATTAACCAATTATCAAACAATAAAGAAATTAAAATGGGAAAAGACAAGAATGATGTAAATTTCCTTCATTTTCTACTATTTCCATTTATTCAAAGCCTTCTAAATATAGCCTTGTTATTCATCATGATAAGGATCCTATAAAAACAAGATATTGTATTTTTATTTTTTTATTAACAGGTAAGAAAATGGGAATTCAAACAGAATTAATTCTAAAATGGAAGTGGCAGAACTGAAACTATGTCAGTGTTCAAAACTAGTGCTTTTTCCATAACTTTTTTCATATAGAATTATTTCTCTGATATCTATTTATTTTGTTATGATAACTATCCATTTGGTCTCATGTACATTGTATATTTCCACCAAGAAATAACAAGGGAAATTAGAAAATAGCTTGAATTTCTTGAAAATGAATCACAACAAATCAAATTTTATGGAAAAAAAAAAAAGCCAAGGCAATGCTTAGAATGAAATTTATGGCTTTAAATGTTTTACTAGAAATGAAAAGTTTCTCAAATCAATTACCTAATCTTTCAACTTAAAGAACTAGAAAAGAAGCAAAGAAAGAAGAAAAGAAATAGCAATTGGAACAATACTTAATAAAATGGGAAATAAAAAACAATAAAACAATGGAGCTCAAATTTGTATATTTGAAACAATCAACAAAATTTGTAAACCTTTAACTAGAATCATCAATATAAAATAGAAAAGATACAGGTTATCAATGTCAGGAACAAAAGATAGAACTTTATAACAGATCCAACAGAAATTAAAAACGAATTTAAGTTAATATGAACAACATTATACAAACAAGTTTAACGGCATAGGTAAAACGAACTCCTACAAAGGCATAATTAATTACCAATTGAAACCAAAATATTAAAAATAAAAAATTAATAAATCTATATAAAGTAAAACATTAATAATTAAATATATTTCCATGAAGAAGAATATAGGCTCAAATGGCTTAACTAGTGAATTTTATCAGACATTTAAAGAACCAGTTATAATACCAATCATACACAACTTTTTAAAAAAAAAAATAGAAGTAGGAGTATATACCAAAATATTTCAGGAGATCAGTATTACCTTAATATCAAAGCAGGGCAGAAACATCAGAAGAAAAGTGCTTAACAGTATCTCTTATAAGCATAGATGCAAAAGTATTTAATAAAATAGTACCAAATTAAATTCAACAAAAATAAAAATATAAGACACCATAACTCTATAATCGGTAATGCAAAGTTGGTTTATTGCCTAAACCACAATTAACATAATTAAAATAAAGTAGAAAATCTATAGAATCATATCAAAAGACTTAAAGAAATTTTGACAAAATTCAACACCAAGTCCTGATAAAAGCTCACCACAAACATATGCAGAAGTAAAATGTGTAACAAGATTAACACAGGAAAAGGACAGGGGAAAGTAATTGTAATTATACTGTTTAAATGTTTTTAGCTTAAACATAGAGTTAAATGTTGATTAAAGGTAAACTGTGATAAGGATACATATTATAATCTCTAGGGTAGCAATTTAAAAAATTAAAACAAAGAGATGTATCTAAAAAGTCAAGAGAGAAAATAAAACTAGATATTAAAAAATGATCACACCAAAGAAAGAATAGAGCAAAATATAGTATATGAAACAGAAAACAACAGAATGTACTTAAAGCCAATTATCTGAATAATTACACTATATATTTAAGGCCTGAATATCCCAATTAAAAAGTAGAAATTGTCAGACTAGATTTAAAAATAATAAACAAGACACAACTGCATACTAAGAAGCATAGACCTTAATATGATAAAGGCCATATATGATAAACTTACAGTTAACATCGTATCAATGGGAAAAGGCTAAAACATTTTTCTTAAGATCAGGAATAAGACAAGGATGCCCACATTCACCACTCCTCTTTAATACTGTATTGGAAGTCTTAGCCACAGCAATAAGACAAGAAAGAGAAATAAAAGGCATCTGAATTGGAAAGGAAGAAGTAAAACTCTTGTTATTTGCTGACGACATAATGCTATATATAGAGAACCCTTAAGATTCCACCAAAAAACTGTTAGAACTGATCAATGAATTCAGTAAAGCAGTAGGTTACAAAATAAATATTCAGAAGTCAGTGGCATTTTATACACCAATGATGAACTTTTAGAAAGAGAAATTAAGAAAACAATCTCATTTACAATTGCATAGAAACTATAAAATATGTGGGAATCAAATTAACTAAGAACGTAAAAGACCTATTCTCAAAAAATTATATTATTGAAAAAAGAAATTGAAGAAGATACAATTAAATGGAAGCATATACCATGTTCATGGGTAGGAAGAATCAACATCATTAAAATGATCATACTACCCAAAGCAATCTATAGGTTCAACACAATCCCTATCAAAATACCAATGGCAGTTTTCAGAGAGATAGAACAAATAATCCTAAAATTTATATGGAGCCATAAAAGACCCCAAATAGCCACGGCAATCTTGAGAAAGGAGAATAAAGTTGGAGGTATCACACTATCTGATATCAAACTATACTACAAGTCTACAGTAATCAAAAGAGCATGGTACTGGCATAAAAACAGATACATTGATCATTAGAACAAAATAGAGAGCCCAGAAATAAATCCATGCCTTTACACTCACTTAATATATGACAAAGAAGGTAACAATATACAATGGGGTAAAGATAGTCCCTTCAGTAAATGGTATTGGGAAAACTGGACAAATACATGCAAAAAAAAACAAAAGAAACTGGACTACCTTCTTACACCGTATACAAAAATAGTCTCAAAATGGATTAAGGACTTAAATGTAAGACCAGAAACCATAAAAATTCTAGAAGAAAACATAGGCAGTATACTCTCTGATATTATTAACAGTAATTCTTTTTGGATACATCTCCATAGGCAAGAGAAACAAAAGAAAAAATAAACAATATTTATTCAACATAGTATTGAAGTTCTAGCCAGGGCACTTGAGCAAGAAAAATAAATAAAAACTGTGGAAATTGGAAGAAAGGGTAAAATTATCTCTAGTTGTGGATAACATCTTATATGTAGAATCCTACAGAATCTGCAAACAAACAAACAAACAAAAAAACCCCAAAACATTAGTGCTGATAAAATTAGTGCAATTGCAGGATACAAGATTAATATACAAAAATTAGTTGCATTTCCATACAGTAGTAAACTATCCAAAAATTAAGGAATAATTTTTTTTATAGTAGCATCTAAATGAATAAAGTAGTTAGAAACAAATTTAACTAAGGTAATGTAAAACTTGCACACTGAAAACTACAAAATTTTGTTGAAAAAAAAAAAACTAAAGAAGACAAATTAGAAAGACATGGAAAGACTTCACATGTTCATGGGTTGGAAGACAATATTGTTAAGATGACAATACTTCTCAAAATGATCTACAGATTCAGTGCAATCCCTATCGATATCCCAATGGAATTACTTTTAGAAAGAGAGACTCCCATCCTAAAATGCATACAAAAATTCAAAGAAACTAAAAGAACCAAAAAAATCTTGAAAAATAAGAACAAAATTGAAAACTTACACTTCCCAATTTCACAACCTACTACAAAACCACAGTAATCAAAACTGGTAGTGACATAGGAGAGTAACAGATGAATAAGTAGGATTGAAGGCCTGGAAATAAACCTTCATCTACATGGGTGATTACTTTTCATCAAGAATGCCAAGACCATTCAATAGGGAAAAAATAGTCTCTTCAACAAATGGTGCAAGGAAAACTGAATATTCACATGCAAAAAAAAAAAAAAAATGAAGTCAGTCTCTTACCTTAAACCATATACAAAAATTAATTCAAATTGGAATAAACACAAATTTAAGGGCTAAAACTATAAAACTCTTAGAAGAAAACACAGAGACAAGTTTTATGACCTTGAATTTATCAACAGCAATGTCTGTGTCTAGGCATTCTCTCTGTAGTCACAGCTGCCATCTGGGGTGGTCCCACAGACCCCTGCACTCCCCCAACACAATATTACAACTCAAGCCCAGTGCTAGCTGAAGTTTGTTGCCTGTGTGTGGATTAGGAGATCAGGGGACAGTAGGGACAGGGCTGTGGCAGATCACAATCAATGGGCTGCCTTGGGCACTTTGTGGGTAGGGTGGGGCAGGGTCTCAGAGAGACAATAGCAGTCAAGTCTCAGATCACAGCAAGACCAGCTACTGTCTGGGACTGGCCCACAGATATCCGAGATCTGCCCAAGTTCGTGTTGGCAGCAGTGACCTGCCTGACCCTATCTCAAAAATGCAGCTCACAGTGCTGGCTGTCCACTGGAAATGCTTGGACCTGAATCAGAGGAGTGCTTAGCAGCCATCCAGCAACAAATGCCCCGGGCAATTGGCAGGTGGGGTGGGGCAGTCTGATCCTTTCTGGCTAGAGCTTCCTAATGGCTCTGTGGGAAGGGTCTGCACAGTCAAGCTGGAAGGTTCTGTAGATTGCCAGGTAGTGGGGCAGACTAAGGCACAATGGTTGCTGCCTTCGACCCTTCATTCTGGTGCCAGGTAATGTAGACCCTCTCAGAATGAATCCCACGAGAGACTCTGACCCCTGCCAGTGTCCCGGGTGAGTGTCCATAGATCAGAAAGCCTGTGCGTGGGTCCTTCAAAGGGGCATCTAGAGTTTCAGTCTCTTGTCTCACCTAGAAGGCAGGAATCCCCTCTGGTTTTTACAGTTAGAGTTATTGGAATCTCCTCTTTCCTGGGCTGGGACCCTGGGCTAGGGAGCCCCCAAATGAGACAAGGACCCCCCTCTTCTTCAGAAGAGCCTCTGTAGCCTTTCTCTCCTTCCCAGTGATCCTCCACCACCCACAGGTGCTGGTCCAGACTGATTCTCGACTTTGCCCCTCCTACCGGCTTCAATGTGACTCCTTTATATTATCAGGTGTAGGTGTTACCATCAGCTGGACTTCAGGTGATTCTCCATGTTGATTATTTTAGAATTTGGTTGTGATTTTAATGCGGCCCTGGGAGGAGACAAATCTTACTTTTACCTAGTCCACCATCTTCCTCCGCCCCCTGCCCCCATTTACTTTTTGAATTGTATAGAAGAAAAAGAAATTACAAACCGAAAGTACAATAATACTGGCTTTTACATTTACCTATTGTACCGAAAGTACAATAATACTGGCTTTTACATTTACCTATGTAATTACTTTTACCAGCATCCTTTGTGTTTTCATCTGGCTTCAAGTTCTATGTCCTTTCATTTCAGGCTGATTGATTGCCTTTAACAATTCTCGTAAGGCAGGTCTACTAGTAAAGAAATCCTTCAGGTTTTGTTTTTCTGGAAATATCTTAATTTTTCCTTTATTCTTGAATGAAAGTTTTGTAGACACAAAATTATTGGTTTATTGCTTTTTTGCTTCGAGGACTTTAAATGTCACCCCACGTCCTTCTGGTTTCCATGTTTTCAGATTTTAAAATATCACCTGTTAATCTTATTGAGAATCCCATGTATGATATGAATCTTACTGCTTTCAAGATTTTTTCTTTCTCTTTCAACAATTTACTATAACATTTCACAGTGTGGCTTTCCTTGAGTTTATCCTGCTTGGAGATCATTGACCTTCTTATATGTGTACATTCATATTTTTCATTATATTTTTGAAAATATTGGCCATTATACCTTCAAATATTTTTTTCTGACTCTCTTCTTCTCTGTAACTCCCACGATGCATATGTTGGCACACTTGAAGATGTCTCAAAGGTTCCTCAGGCTCTGTTTATTTTTCTTTATTGTTTTTTTTTCCTTTCTGCTTCTCAGTCTAAATAAATTTCAATTCTCTTACCTTTATATTCACTGACTCTTTTTTCAAATCTGCCACTGAACTCTTTTAGTGAATTTTTTCATTATTGTACTTTTCACCTCCTAAATTTCTGTTTGGGTCCTTTTTATAATTTCTCTCTTTATATTTGTTCAATAGTATATATATTTTGAGCATCTTTATTTATAAGAGCCAAAAGTTTGAATTAACCAAAATATCAATCAGTGGATGAATTAATAAACAAATCATAGTATATATGTAAAGTGGAATATTATTCAGTCATAAAAAGGAATAAAGTGCTGAAATTGCTCTCACGTGGATGAACCTGAAAACATTATGCTAAGTGAAAGGAGCCAGACATAAAAGGTCACATTTTTTATTATTCCATTTATATAAAATATCCATTATAAGCAGATTCATGGAGACAGAAAGAAGATTAGCAATTACCAGTAGGTGGGGGAGTTGAGAATGAGGAGTGATTACTTAATGGGTACAGGGTGTTCTTCTGCAGTGATGAAAAGTTTTGAAAATAGAGAGAAGTGATAGTTACACAACATTGTGAGTGCGCTGAGTACAACTGAATTGTACATTTTAAAATAGTTAATCGTATGTTATGTGACTTGCACCTCAATAAAAAAATTTGTTGATGGTCTGAAACATACTGTTAAACCTAAGAGACAAATGTAAAACCTTGGACCTAACGATAACAGAACACATATTCTTTTCAGGTACACATGAGACATTCACTAAAATGAGCAACATGCTGGGCCATAAAATTTTTTTAAAAGCCCATAGTAGAATTAAAGTAAAAAAAAAATCAATAAGAAAAAGACAAAAAAAAAGTGGTCTTTAAAATTAATCTATTCACTTCTAAATAACTACATAAATTAAATAACTTCTAAATACAATGTCATCTTATAAGGATGTTTTCTATAATATCCACACTTACAGGTAATAAATTCATGCTTAGAGAGGCCGAATAAGTGACTTCTCATAATCACATAAGTAGTAAGTGGTAGAGTCAAAATTCAACCTCAATACTATGATTCCAATCAGCATATTACTGACTAAACTGACACGTATAATCTCAGTTGTTTAGAGCAAGACACTAATAAAGGTAAAGTGATGTTTGTAATCCTCACATGAGACTGTAGTTTGTTCAGTGCCATGGTCAGAAACTGTAATTCAAGCCATATTTATTGTGTATACCAGATATCGTGTATAGTCAGGTTAGATAATTGGTGTGGATATTTGTAAAGTCTAAAACTGTTTACCCTCACACACCCAAAAAAAATCCACTTTGAGAGACATACATTTTTCTATGGACCATGCATAAAAAGAATTTCAGAAAACAGTGCAAATTACAAACTAGAGGTTTCTGAGTGATAGTAGGAAATTTGTTGAAAGTGGAAATTGAGGGAATCAAGGGTATCATAACTAAATGCATTAAGCAGGAAATTTCATTTGAAGGAGAGGCTATAATAGTTCTGTAAGGAGAAATCAAGTCCGATGCTAGAAAGCTTTGAAGAAGATTGTAATTGAAGAAAACACAGTGAACTGATTTATTTAAACTTTAAAAAATTATTTACTACTGTTACCACTAATTGTTAATTTTTTTATAAAGTAAGGAAGAATTTTAATCATACATTAGGCTTTAACTATGAAACAGAAAATAATATAAGGTAGTGCTCTCAACCAAGTTGCCTGCTTCAACCATGACACCGATAGCTCTAAAATCTGTTAATAAATTGCTCTAACTTAGAAATATACTTCTGACTATATGTGTATCTCCTTCATGCAAACTTTGCAGACATGTGTCCCACTAAAAGTTTCCATTTTCTATCCATATCACATTTATGCTTATCCTTTGTATTGGATAAAAACACTAGCTCTAAACAGTTTTCTTAAATCTAAAAATGCCAGAAGCAGCCTGGAAATTTTGCTCTCGTGTTCCCTTTATATCCCAGTGGTGATGAAATTTTGTCATTGTATTTCTTTTTCACACCTTCTCCCATTTTAACTATCTTCTTTAAGAGACTCATGATTTTTTACCTAGTCTGTTCCAACAGCTTCCTAATTGATATACATTCACTAATCTTTTCTACTTAATTAAGTTTTCCAAATGGATTCCAGGGTTATCTTCCTTTAAAAAATATGATCATGTTACTCTACTATTCAGATTTCCATTAATTATGTATCAGTTAGGATTAAGTCCAAGGTCAAATATAAGAACCTCCATATCTTCTCATTCAGGCTCTCTTAGGACAATACTTTTGATGGTCTTCATGCTGCATTCCCACTGAACTTTTTACCATTTCCTTAATTCTGTATAACTTTTTTTTGTCCTAAGATCTTTACATATTTACACACCATATTTCCCTTGTGTGTATACTACCCTACATTTCTGCTTCATGAATTTACTTTTATGTTTTAACATAAGATCATCTTTTCTGTGAAGTCTTTGCTGGCATCTCCTGGGAGAGTTTGGCAGTCTCTCATTCCTATTTTCTTCAGTCCTTATCATAACATTTATGGTATATTATACTCTCTGCCTTGAGGGTTTTCTAATTTACTTTGTACTCCAATGTAATTGATAACATAATAGGCACTCAATAAACGTTGATTCATCCAAAAAATGAATAGATTGATATTATAACCTCAGAAAGTGGTCCTCAAACTGAAGGGTGTTATCCTATATTAATATCTGCATATTTTCAGATGGTATTGGATTTTTTTTTTTGGTGTCAAGATTATCAGATCACAAGTACAATCAGAACTAAGAATCATGAAGCTCTGATTAACCAAAAATAAGAATAGTAAAACAAAACAAAAAATAAATAAAAGAAAAAATATAAACAAGATTCTCTCGGCATGCAAAAGGAATGAAAAAGGAGGGGACTGGGGAAGGCAGTAATTGAGCAGTATATTAAAAATAGTGGATTATCAGGATATTGTTACCATAGACTTGATCATAAAATGCTGCACTATTTAGCAGTTTGAGATTTGATAAGGAAATTTTAACACGATTTCACTAGCAGTTAAACTAATAAAACTATCCAACTCTAAACCTTGGATCAAACTAAAAAATTATTTCAATAAGTTTTGCATAAGTTCACATATTACAAAATTCAATGCAGAGATGTTGACAATATATTTTTTTTCTATTTAAGAGGTGTCACCCATTCCTCATCTACTTATCCCCAGACCCAAAATAAAATTCCCTAATTTTATGTCAGAAAAGAATACTGCTGTGCCTCGGTATGGCCTTTATTATTGATCATATTACCTCTAATGTCTTCTTTCACTAATCTATCCTATACACAACACATTTCTACTAAATGGAAAGTTCTTGTTTTGTCAATATTTTACCTCAAAATCATTCAGTATTTCCCCAGCGCCTATTAAATTAAGTTAAAGAAATCTTTTTGCAAAGCTTCTCAATGTCACTACCTTACTTCAGTCAAATTAAAGACATTTTATACTGTGTAAGCACTCCTCATGCTTTCTAATCTGATTTTCTCCTTTCTTTAAAACTTTGTTCAGATATTTTCCCCTTTTACCATCTCTATCACAGCAAATATATAAAAAAAAATTTGTCTTTTAAAGTATAAAGATTTTGTTCTGATTTCAGACAAACTCATGTCTGTGTCTTAACTCTACCATCTGAAAGTGGGTGAAGTCACAAATTCTCTAGACTTTAGAGTATTTGTAAAATAGATAAACAACACTACCCTAGAACAATCCTGCCTCAATCTGTCATGGATGCTTTTTTCCCATCTGCCAAATGGCAATGCTTCTTCCATCTGTGAACACATGGGATTAGTAATCGGTGTCTGAGATAGTTTAGCACATTCTATTTCCATTAATAAATTATAATTTATACAAAGGAAATATTATTTTTTAAATTTGCAATGATTTTAATATTATACAAGATTATGAGAAATTTTGCAAACTTGTGATTTGAAAATAATGGTTAGCAAAATGCCTAGCACATAATAATAGATAAAATAATAGTAATTATTAGTAATACTATTATTAGTAGTAAAACAATTATTGCTATTACTATTATTCGATGTACTTATTTTCTCTTTTACGTTCTCACAGCATTGTATGTCTATTTAATTATATATATATATATATATTTTTTCAATTATTTGTATACATGTCGGCCACTCTGCTTGTTTTGTAACTTTCTTGACGTTAGGGATTGTGTCTTAATCTCTCTGTCATTTAAGTAATCTTTCCCAGTACTCCGCACACAAGAATTCAAATTTGCAGATATATAATTATATCTATATTAAATATCTAACATGTAATTAAGGGAGGTTATAAAATAAACTGTGATATTCTAGGTGAATGAGGGTAGATCCTGCGATGGGTAGGATTTGTTTCTTTTCAAAACAGAGCCCTCTGCACCTACTTTAAGCAAGGGATATTGAGAAGAAAGTATCAACCTCTAACATGAAGTATTGGGCCACTTCTGAAGCACTAAGGACTCAAAGGTATCTAGAGAATCAAGTTTTATAAGTACATTAACCCAGATGTCCCAAACTCAATTTATAGAGTCCTACTCTTTTCTGTACCAGAGTTAGCAAATTTTCCAGGACTGAGAATTCAATCTTCTCTGGAATTCTACCATTGTTATCTGTTAATCCTCAGGCTCATTCCTCTCATTTTCTGCACTATGGCTACAGAAGGTGAGTCCTTTTATATGCTATGAAGGAGGTCTTCTGTCTTTCATATTTTTTCAGTTGCAGAACAATCACCCTTGTCTTTCTTTGTCTTTTTTTGAGTGCCTCAATGGTCCCCAGAGAGAGCCTCTGATTCCATCATCCTTATAATCAGTGCTCCCCTCAACCTCTCAAAATCCTGAGATATTGTACCCAACAGTGAATCCCTTTGCACTGTTATCCCACACAATTTCACCACCAGTAAAATTTCCAGCAAATGCCTTGCTACAGCATATCCTTTACCTATCTCCAGTGCTCTAGTTCCAAAACTTCGTTTTATAGTTTCCTTCTTTGACTCACTCCTGACACCAACCATCTTAGACAAACTTCCTAGAAAACAAATTCTGTGTTGGAGATTTGCATGCAAAGAATTTGTTGAAGAGTTTTTGGAGGATAAACACTTTTTAAGAAGTAAAAGAAATAGGATACTTCTTCAGAAGTACACCTGAAAGAATAGGGGTTTCAAAGGTACTTGATCATAGATGAATAGAATATGTTTTGCTGGTTATGGACAATACTTACCATACTTTTGTGTTTGTTATGGACAATACTTACCATACTTTTGTGTTTTTCTCCAATCCATTTACTGCACAAGATATATGGGTTTCTCCTTTTAAATTGATCCCAAAGTAAGACAAGCAGTCAATAAAGAACTAGAAAACATCTGGATAGCCCCAAAAAGGAATTATAAAGCTAAGATTCTGGAGTAAAGTCATGGTTTCCTTTAGTTGTAAATGGTCTCCTTTTAGAAGCATCTTCTGGGCTCTACTGGGCCTTTTAAAAGATTAATCATGAGACACTGAATGACTTAAACTGTCCATCAGGAATGAGATTAGGTTCAAAGGATGGATGTAGAGGGGGATATATGTATGTGTGTATTTATATATGTATATATTAAGAGAGATTGACAGAATGTTGCTATTTATGACAGAAAGTTGACTTATTTTTAAAAAAATGACTCGTCTGTTCCAATTATGAAGTTGAATGAGATATAAATGTGGGTAAAAAGGTGAGAATCAATACTGAGTGATAGGAGTAGTGGCTGGCTAGTGCTGATGATCCTGGGCTCATTCCCAGTAAGATCTATTTCCCCTTCCCCTTAAAAGTTTCATTTCCCAGAAGTCCACATTAGCTGGCTTCTAGCTAAGTGTCACCAATAGCATCCTTGGCAGGGGATTGGTAAGTGGAAGAAAAGGAGAAGCCGGGGTTTTTTCCTTCCTCTCTGTCTAAAGTATGATCTGTGATAGCAGTTGCCTCTCCTTAGCAGCTCCTGTTCCTGCCAGGCAGTGCCACTGATGAGACATTGGTAGATGAAACTGGCCCTTGGGCTGTAACACCACTTCCTTCCTTTGGCCTTTTAGTAGTGGCTTCCTTCTGTTCCTGATTTGTGGATTGTCTTACCATTTTTCATTTGGCTTTTCTGCTCTTGCCTCACCTGTGTAATCACTTCACTATATGACATTTCTTGTGTTGGCATAATTGAAGTATTTTCTGTTTTTTTGTTTTGTTTTGTTTTTCTGGGGAGAAGTCTCATGGATAAAATAGCCATCGATAAAATATTTTGGTACTCAGCATTGACTTTCATAATGTAACAAGAGAGGGTACTTGGACTGAATGTTAATTTTAAGAAAAACTGATAAAATGTTTAAATCTTATAATTTCCTTTTTCATTAATAAAAATTATTTGTAAAATCTTAGACAGGGTACAAAATAGAAAGGTACCATTACATGGTTATTGCTGTAATGATCGAAGTAGAAAGTTAAAGAGAACATTACAGAAATATGGCTTTACACCTGCAAATGTTAAATTAATTTAATTCAAAAACACTCAATTCGAGCACTTCTGTTTTCTTCTGTTCGATAGTCAACTTGATAAAAAGCATTACATTCTTCACTTTTTGGCATAACATAGGCCAAATAATTTGATGACTAATATTTAAAATGTTATTCTAAATTCTACTGGTATTATGTAGATTTTTTAAAAATATACTTTAATCAGACAAGGAAAGACAAATACCATATGATTTCACTTATATGTGGAATCTAAGGAAGAAAATAAATGAACAAACAAAACAAAAATAGATTCATAGATACAGAGAACAAACTGATAATTGCCAGATGGGAGGGGGGTTGAGGTTCTGGGTAAAAAAAGAGAAGGGATTAAGAAGTATAGATTGGTAGTGACAAAACAGTCACAGGGATATAAAGTACAGCATAGGGAATATAGTCAATAATATTGTAATAACTACGTATAGTGTCAGGTGGGTACTAGACTAATCGGAGAACTACTTCATAAATTATACAAATGTCTAACTACTATGCTGTAAAGCACTTTAAAACAGCAAGTTGCTATAGAAATACCCTATAAAAGAAGCACACCTTCTTTTATTTTAGATAAAAATATATAAGTACTAAATATGTACATAATTTCATATTTTGCTTTTTTCTAGATCAAGTAGATCTATATAATTAAGAATATAACATCTCTTCTGCCAAAAATCTTCCATTAACTGGAAGAACATTTGTACTATCTCATAATTCTATTATATTCAAGATCAGCAAAGCTTTTTGTGCCTCTCTATATTTTTTCATTTTATTTTTTTTTTAGTCAGTATGGTATACAGCATGTGTAAGAACACAGTATTCCCTTATTTTTATGAGAGGCTTGCAGTTTAAAATATACTTTCCTCCTTACTGATTTCATAAAATGACTGGAAGTAGGGAACAATAGAGATGGAATGAAGCAAAGATGGGGCCTGAAGAAGAGCAAGAAGCTGATGAAGCCAGAACTAGTTGTAATTATTTCACTTCTAACATGAGCAGAAAATCATTAGAGAGGCAAAGGGGAATAACAAAAATGAGTCACTAAACAAACAGCAATATTTCCAGTTATTAATAGAATTAATTGTGCTCCATTTGTGTACAGTGAAGTAATCATAATGATGAGAAAAATTTTTATTTTTACTTTAAATACATTCTGTTTACTTGTCTTTTACCATTTCATTGCATTTCGGAATTTCACTTACTATTTTTATCGATTAACTTTTTACCTCCAACTTCTGAAGGTGGAGTTCGTTGCAGTTTACCAAAATGTATGGAAAAAGATAAAAGAAAGTTCACAAAATATAAAAGAAAAGTCAATGAAATACTCTATCTCAAACTATACTGGTTTAAGAAAGATACAGAGACAGTTCAAAACCAATTTTTAAACATACTTTCTCTAGAACAAAAAAGAAAAAGACAGATTTGCAAATTTTCTTGGATCTGAGTGAAAAAAAAAATTTAAGTGGACAACAATTATTGCAATAAATTAGTGCCAATACAGCAGTTTCTATGATACTACAGAGATATTCTACAAAGGGCTATTGTCTTCTATCAAATATCTGTGAATACATAAAGAGTAATGTTAAAACATAGTTCTATGAGAAAGGCACTTCTAATAGGATCAGTTGTGATGATGTGGTCAGACATATGGCTTTCTGATATTGTTTTAGAGAATGTGGAGAAATAGTTTAAAAGTCTCTTAGGCTTCCCTTTTCATAAATCCTTTGCTTCAGCTATGCCTTCACAATATTGATTTTTTTTTAATTACAAAATTAATACAGGAGACTTCCAGTTCAATATGGTTGATTGAACACTGTATCTTAAACTTCATTACCTTCTAAAAGTGTAAAGTAGTAGAAGTTTTTAAAACTTCAAGGGGGAGACCCAGGGAAAAGACAACAGCAGATGAGAGAGGTCAAGCAATTTTTGGAAAATGAAAGTAAATGGAGGAGAAGTAACTAAGAAGACTGGAGGAAGCTAAGACCCATGTGCTTATGGAAAGAAAGGAAGTGAGAAGAGACCAGTTTTCCCCGAAGAACGCAGGAAAACACCAAGTATAACAAAAGGCAGGAGCCACAAGGGCTTGTAATCAGAGAGGTGACTGAGAGTTTACGTAAAAAGAGGTTGGACATTAAGTAAATCCTGACCACCTCTCTGGCATCCTGCCTTCTCGATCATTAACCTCCACTCAAATCAACAGCCTACCTTCACCTCCCATTCTCCAAAGATAGAACCAGAGAGTTTAAGGGCCAGGTACACAAGTCTCAGAAATGATAAAGGGATGATTCGTAAGCAAAGGAAGTAACCGATAGGTGAACCAGCCTTTAAGGTCTCCAAACAAATCTGGCTCTTGATCTGATCATCCCAGGCAAAGATTCTTTGGGGAGTGGTGAGTTAGAAATTTGTAGGTTACTGCAATGATTGGGAGAGCACTACTGGCATTTAATGGGTAAGAGGCTCAGATTCCAGACATCTTCTCATGTACGAAACCACTCACAGTGACAAATTATCCCACATCCCTAAATACTTTCTAATGTTGTAGGGAAAAGGAGAAATGTTTAAAGCTATGTGAATCTAGCACCTAATTGCATTTTACATATAAATGATACATTTTTATTACACAGAAATGCAATGTATTTTGGCATGACCTTAACATGAACTGAATTTTTCAAGATGCAATTCCAAATTGAAGCAAGATGGCATATTTTTTGGTTTGGAGTTTAACCAAGAGTTTTTCACCATTTCATAAAATCGCATCACTAAGAGCAAAGCTATGCATAGTATTTAAGACGTCAGTGCTGCTCACCAACATGCCTGTATCAATCTGTATTTACAGTGTCATCTTCAGAAATTCCACAAGTATATGAAGCAGCTAACTACCTCATTACATTCACAGTGGATTATAGGATAGCTATGCCTGATGGTTTACACAGGAAAATACATATTATTTTATTAAGAATTACTTTCTGTTATTTCCTTTTTTATTATGGTATGGTATGATATTGTTATTGGGAAAATTATATGTTTTGATAGGTTAAGTTATACTAATTATTTGTTTCATTTCAGGGTAGTAAAAGCAGATTTATAAAATATTTGTTTCAAAAAAAGTGTTCATCGAGTTAAACAGGATTGGGAACCACTGCCTTAGGATGAACTCATTAGTTGAAAATTCTTTACCTAAACACCTGTCCAATCAGGATTTCAGTATTTTATTCTTAAGTGTGGACAGTCAGTCAAACTATTATCTGATATTTGAAGAAAGCTTCTAGCATAAAAGAGACAAAACAAAACAAGAACTGAGAAAGAAAATCTGGGGAGAAAAAAAACAAGAGAAAGAAAACAAGATAAGTTTTGAAAATGGTGTGTGTGTGCACACGTGTGTGTGTGTGTTTGGATATACAGCAGCAGTTCTTAAATTGTGTTATCTGGAGGTCCTATGAGTCCCCAAGTCTTTTTTAGGTAGTTTGCAAGCTTAAAACTATTTTCATAATAATAGTAAGGCATTATTTTTTTTGTTCACTCTCATACCCTCATGAATGTATAAAAGAATTTTCAGAGGTTTTTTTCATGCAATATGTGATATCACATCAAATTGAATTAGAGAAACAGCTATGAGTATGCAACCATCTTATATTAAGCCAGACATTAAAGAGATTTGCAAAAAAATGTATATATGTGTGTGTGTGTGTGTTGTGTGTGTGTGTGTATAGCTCGAATATGTATATGTGTGTATATATAATACACATATATACATTATATATTTAATATCCTAAGAAAAGATAATGCAATCATAAAATAACACACTGTCATAATGGAAAACACCCAGAGAAAACTTATATATTCCTTCTATATTCAAGGTAAAGCAGCTAATTTTTTAAGAAAAATAAGTTAAAGTAGCAAAATAATTGAATAAACTATTTAGAATGAATACAAAACACAAAATTATTGAATATATGAAGAGAGAGATAAGAAAATTAAAGAATATATCTAAACGTTTCAATATCCAGTAATAGGGATTTCAGGAAGCAAAAAAAAAAAAATAAGAAAAAAAAGAGAAAAGTATAAAAAGAGCAATCATTTAAAGAAAAAATACATACAGTTTACAGAACCAAAAGATATATCTCATCAGGTTAAGTATCAAACTCCATAAATGAAAAAATATCACCCATATGTATAATTATGCAATTTCATAACATTAAGGATAAAAAGATGCTAAACCCTCCAGAAAATAAAAAAAAAAAAGAAAGCCAGAAGTCAACATGGCAACATTAAAACTAGAAGAAAATGAAGAAATTCTGTAACATTTTAAGTGCGAATGGCTTTGTGATGAATCTTATATTAAAATTCTCAATTAAGTGTTTAGATAAAACAAAATGACATTTTTAGACAGGTACTATTACCAAAATTTCACCTCCCGTACTTATTTCTAAGGAAGGTTCTAGAAGAACAGATAGTAAACCAGGAAACATGAAGATAATGTGTTTAGAAAATAAGAAAGCAACACAGAAGTGTCACACTCAATCCCTCATGTCTGCAGCAGGCATGGAGAACAACCTGGATAGACAAAAGCAGGGTATGGAGCTCCAGGAAGGCATCTCTGGGAAAAATAATTGAACTTGTAGACTTTCATTCCCTGGGCACAAAATTGTAACTGAGAGGATATTTAAAAATATAGGAAGACAATTACCATATATAAAAAGTTAAACACATTTAGAAATGAAGAAATCATTCACCAAAAAAAAAAAAAATGAAAGGTTGAAAAGAAAGAAAAAGTAATCATAATGCACCACTCTTGATTTATATGGGTAATAATTTAACGAAAAGGAATTGTGCCCTTTCAGGTCTATTTTAGTCAATATCTTGTGAACTTTCTAGACAATAGAAATGCAGCTGAGGTCTATAGACAGTTTAAGAGCAGCCAACATGAGTGCCTCGAGACCTAGATTCAAATATGCACCAATTTATGTGTATGAATTTCAGAACATTTTAAGTAAAAGTAGAAAGGTGTAATTTCATATTTATGAAATTAAAATAAAATTTCACATACTCTTTTATAGTATAATAATGATGATACTTCATACTTTTAATCAGACAATCTGAAGCACTCTATAAACATTAGCAAATTAAGTCTCACAATACCCCATGCAGTAGTTAAGAATAATCATTCATTATATACTCAATAGTTAAAATGAGACATCAAGAGATTAAGTGATTTATCTCAAGATCATATATTCCCTGAGTTCTAAAGAAGAGTTGCCTACAATTTTCCATGTCTTTTGCTATAGCTTTCAATTTTCTCTTGCCACTTGTATCACTATAAAAAATATGTTATGTTCTCTATTTAGTACATTTATCTAGGTTGTAGTATTACCTGGCTACCTTGTTGGCTCATGAAGTTTCTAGCTTTTCTTTTTGGAGGATGAAAGATAAACCCACTCTTTATCAGATTTTGCTTTAGAGTAATTTCCCAGTGCATTTCTCAACAAAAGTTTTTCCAATATAAACATATTATCAGAATAACACCTATATTTAGTAATTTATGCTTTTAAAAATCCATTCGATATTACCCAAATATTTATTAAGTGGTTTTATATATCAAGCACTACAAATTTGATTTCTGCCATCACGGATCTTAGTGTCTACCAGGAAAGACAGACAGTTTTAGAAAGCAATTATAATGAAGTCAGCCAAAAGCTCGTAAGAGGTAGTATCATACTAAACAACTGTGGAAGAACTACAGAAAACACAACATCTGTATTAGAAGTTACTTCAGAAGAGTCTTCCAAAAGGAAATTACTTCAAAGCTGGGGTGTGAAGAATGAATAAAATTAGACAAGGAAAAACAGACAAGTGTGCTTCAATTAGAAGGAAATACTCATTTAGCATCCCAAAGATGAAAGGACCTCCTGTGTTTAGGAAACTGAAAGATGCCCAGAACTACAAACAGAGTGAACCAGAAAAGAATTGGATAGAAACAAGGCTGTAGAAGTGGAGATGACATCATGTCATGCCATGTTAAGGAACTTAGAGTTTTCTAAAAGCAGTAATGTATCTATCACTCTGGCTGCTGTGTAGATGGGCAAGACTGGATAGAGAAAGAACAGTAAGAAATCTCAACTGTGGTCCAGGCTAGAGATAATGGTAGCCTTTCTTTATTGATGCGGAAGATGGATAAGTTACAGGGGAGAATAAGAAATGTGTTCAAGTAATATGAAGAAATGAAATCAATAGTGATTTTGACTTTTTATGAGGATAAACAGAAAAAGAGAGAGAAAAAGCACAGAAGATTCTCCTTTCACAGAATAAAAGAAAACAGAATCTTCTAGCTTTTACTATAAAACAAAGGTTAAATTTGTGGAGTTCAGAAAATAGGATGAAGTTGAAATGCTAGACATAAACATAGAAGATGGAAGAGAGGAATATTGGAGTTAAAATAGTTAAGAATTTTGTAGTATTTAGGAATGAAATATAAAGAGAATAAATAACAGGCTTAAATACACATGTTGAAAATTTAAAATAAATCATTAAAATAAAAGAAATATAATTAACTTTAAATCTACAAATGATATATATAATCAAAATTGTTAAATTTTTTACATTGTAGTCAACAAATAGAGACTATAGATTTTCAAGCATACATAGAACATTCATGAAAACTGAACATCTAATATGTAAACTCAGTAGAATACTTGATATGATAAATTCAAAGAGATATCATAACAAACCCAAAATTGAAGAAAACAAATCATAAAAATTCAGATCAGAAATTTATAAAATGAAAAATAAACATCCAAATAAACAAAGCCAATGGAGTTGATCATCAACACTAAAAAGTTGTTTCTTTGAAGATACTAGTAAAATATTTTAAAACACCTAGTAAGACTGATTCAGAAAACTAGAAAAGTAATATTGACTTACTTATGTATCTCTATCCTTTGCCTTATTTTAGGATAATGGCGGCCATTGAAATTCTTCTGTGATATGACTTAGAAGTTTTTCTGCATAGTTTCAGACTGGCTTCAAGCCAGCATAAGGAGAGAGTCACTCTTTCTAGTGTTTATATCTTGCCATAAGCAATAGATAATATTAGCTCTTCTCAATCCATTACCCATGGTTCAATGATATAGGGAAAAAAAACAAAAATAGATCTATAAGGTAGTAACACAAGGGAATTATATTCTGCCACTCACTGGGTCACTAGGGAGAAGTAAATTTCTGGAAAAAAAATTCTGTCTCACTGACACAAAGGGTTACCAAAACTTAGCAGTACTCCAGATCATGAAGGCATGCCAAGACACACCAGAGTGTTATGATTGCATTACCTTTTCCTTTACAACTCTCAATTCCTTCTCCTCATAAAACACAGCTTAGAGGAAAGAGTATAGTTATTCAGATGCCCACATGTACTTTGCTTTGGTTTCCCCTCCTTCATTTAAGGTTACAGACAAAAACATTTAATGCTCCTATACTATGCTTTTTTCTCTCTTTCTCATTTTTTTTTAAATCTCCCAACTTCTATTCCTTCACTTCTAAAAATTTGTAACACAGAGGCTGAGAAGAAGTGAAAAACACTGATGGGCATGAGCAGCATGATGTTAGGGCTTCTAACAGCAACTTTTCTTGAAAAAGGACCAGTTTGTAAATATTTTAGACTTTGTGAGCCAGGTGATCTTCATTGCAACTACTCAAGTGTTCACTTTTAGCACAAAAACAGCCTTGAGCAATATGTAAATGAATGGATGTGGCTTGGTTCCAAAAGTCTTTATTTACAAAAACATGTGAATGGGCAGATTTGGCCCATAGGCTCTAGTTTGCTGGCCCCTGTTTTAAATAAACTAGAAAGTATTTTGGTTTTCAGTAAACAATGGGTTTTTTCCTATAAACTTCTGATAAAATATTTTTAGCGAAGATAAAAGCTTTATTCTAAAACTGTGGAGAATATTTAGATTGCTAATATCACAGTAAAGTAAAAGGGACTAATAATCAAACCTTTTCTGAAAGAAGGCTTCTGTGTTTGGAAGTAGATAGATCTCAGAGAAACACATCTCCAGAAATTGGAGAAGGAACTCAGACGGGGGAGGCTCAAGAGAAAGAAGTCTGCTGCTTAGTGCTCACCTTGGTCAAAACTCAGAACACTACTGAGCACAAGGCTGGACAAGGGATTCTAATCAAAATAAAATCGAAAGGCCAAGTAATTTATAATTTCAGACTCCCACTTTTCCACTTATTCTCGCGATCATCCCCTTCCTACAAATCTTAAACGCCACTGGACTTGAACTTTCACCGTGTCTTACACTCTTGTTCTTATTCCCCTACTTTCTCTGTTTGGATAGCATGGACCAATCATTCTTTTGCACATAATTGTAT
Source organism: Eidolon dupreanum (assembly GCA_028627145.1). Lineage (NCBI taxonomy): Eukaryota > Metazoa > Chordata > Mammalia > Chiroptera > Pteropodidae > Eidolon > Eidolon dupreanum. The sequence goes on along the minus strand of CM053503.1, from coordinate 23,387,385 downwards.
TTCCCTTTCCTTCTTTTCCTTATGTGTGTTTAACTGGCCAATCCACAATCTAAGTTAAGTCTAACTCCAAACCTCTTTTTTGCCTGTATCAATTTCTAATTCCGACAGGCCTCACTTTAAATTTATGGTTGCAAACCTCTGATACGTCTTCCACACTGCCCAGTAATCCTTCTATATTCTGCTGTCAATTCACTCTCTATTCTCTGAGGTAACTTTTCCTTGGCATCGAAATCTCTGACACCTGTATTAGTTTTCTATGGCTGTGTAACAAATTAACACAAATTTAATAGCTTAAAGCAATCCAAGGTTTTATCACACTATTTTGTAATCAAAAGCCCAGGTGTGGCTTGGCTGGATTCTCTGCTCAGGATCTCACCCTTATAACAGTATTGTCCAGGCCTGCAGTTCCTTCCCCAGGCTAGGAGTATCTTGCTGGGTTTTGAAAGAATTCATTTCCATGCAGTTGTAGGATGGAGGTCTCCATTTTAGTGCTGACTGTTGACCTGGACCACGCGCTGATCCTAGAGACCCCTGCCAAGTGCTCCCTACAGACAGTTTACAGAACAGATATTTGCTTCTTTTGAGACCAGCCAGAGTACATACATCTCTCTGATCTCTTCTCCTGAGATCAAATGGAAAATAAAAATTCTACTTTTAAAGGGCTAACCTCATTAGATCTGGTTCATTCAAGGTAATTTCTCTTTTGCCAGTAACAATTTCTTCATAGTATAGGTTCCACTGATTCTCAAATTTCTCTTATACAAGAGAAAAGATCACTGGAAGTTATCTTAGAGTTGTCTACTATACTCCTCTTCCTCACTCTAGCTGAACAATTTACCTCTTATCCATTCATAAAATAAACACTCAGAAGAAAACTTTACCCTTCCACTGGCAAGCCTACCTTTTAAACAAACCTCCCTTCCCCTATACTTTGCCTTAACACTTGTAACTATGGATGTATTGCCCATTCTCCTTATCTAAGACCAACTCCATCTTTTGTTCACTAGATCTTATTCCAACCTACCTACTCAAGGTCTTTACTATTCTAATTATTCTTGTTTTCTCCTTTGTCATCTGTTTTACTCCCCATTTGAACTAAATCCTTTCTAGCTACATATAAATAATTCTCTCCTGACTCACATTTCTTTCCAACCCTGAACCCATTTGTCTGCTATAGAGCAAAATCACTAATCGTAGTCATCTCAACTTGCTTACTTACCATTCTCCCTGAAACTGACTGAAATTAGGCTTTGTTCCCCATCACTCTTACCAAAGGCATTAATAAAATCCATTTGCAAAATATAATGATCAACTTTCAGTCTTCATCTTGCAAATACTCTCATTGTTTGTCATAGTTGATCACTTCTTCCTTCTTAAACCATTTTCATCTCTTGGGTTTCTGGACACAATTTGATCTTGGTTTTCAGCATTGATAATTTTTTCAGTGTCCTTTGTGACTCTTCCTCTTTATCCAGACCTCTCAATATTGAGGACCCTGAATGAATGTCTATACATACAATAACATATGCATTGTGTATATATTAATATGCAGTATAACAATATAAATATAAATATTGTGTGTATGTATATATATATGTATGTATATATATATATGTATATACATACACACATACACACAATAATGCTTATAAAGCATCACCTTAAAACTCAGTGTCAATCAGCAATATCTGTACTCAGATCTAGCTTGCACTCAGCTAGGCTCACTTATGCACCTCAAATCACCTCAAATCTCCCTTCCTCCTCTGGGATCTTTGAGACATAGGCATAGCTTCTCCTTGTGAGGGTAAAATGTAAGAGCACAGGAGAATGGTACAAGTACTTTTCCAAGCCTCTGCTTATATCACAACTGCTAGCATCTATAGACTGAAGCAAGTTTCAAAGCCGAGACCAGAGTTGGGATGGGATAGCCAAATTACATGGCAAAGAACATGAATAGAGAGAAGAAAACAGATGTTTCTTTTAATGTAATCATTCATTCCACCAGGACTCATCTTCATTCTTCTTTTTTTTTCTCTTTTGTCAATCCTAACTACTTAGGTGATCCCATCTAATTCCATCACTTTATTTATATATTTATTTTGCTTATCTGCTCTTTTTGAAAATATTTTTTTATTTATTATGCTGACATTAGTTAACAAAATCCAATAAATTTCAGGTGTACAATTCAACAGTAAGTCATATATATATTACATTGTGTTCACCTCCCATAGTTAGATTTTTTTTCTGTCACCTCATATTTGACCCTTTATACCACCTACCTCCTCTACGCCCCTCTCCCCTATCCTCTGGTAACCACTAATCTACTGTCCATGTCCATGAGTCTGTTTTTTTGTCGTTTGTTTGTTGCTTTTAGGTTTATATCCCACATATGAGTGATATCATGTGGTTTTCAACTTTTTCTGTCTGGCTTATTTAGCTTAGCATGATTATCTTGAAGTCCGTTCATGTTTTCACAAATGGCAATATTTCATCTCTTCTATGGCTGAGTAATATTCCATTGTATATATGTACCACAGCTTCTTTAGCCAACCATCTATCGTAGGACATTTCAGTTGCTTCCATGTCCTGGTCACTGTAAATATGGCTGCTATGTACATTGGTGTGCAAATATCTTTTTGGACATGAGTTTTCAAGTCTTTGGGGTAAATACCCAGTAGAGGGATTGCTGGATCATAATGTTAAATCAATTCTTAGTTTTTTAAAAAATTCATAGCATTTCCATACTCTAATAATGAATTGTCAGAAATATAAATGGGAAAAAATTCTTTTGCAACTGCAACAAAAAGAATAAAATACCTATGAAAACTTAATGAAACATGTGAAGGACCTACATAATGAAAATATAAGACCCTATGAAAAGAAATTGAAAAAGATGCAAAACAATGGAAAGATATTCCATGTTCTTGGAATCAACATAGTTAAAATGACCTTATTACCTAAAGTATTACACAGATTTAATGCAATCCCCATAAAAATCCTATCTGCACTTTTTAAAGAAATAGAACAAAAAAACCCATCAGATTTGTATGGAAGCACAAAAGACTCTGAATCACCAAAGCCATCCTGAGAAAAAAGAACAAGTCTGGAGTCATCGCTCTGCCTGACCTCAAACTATACTATAAAGTGACAGTAATCGAAATGGCATGGTAGAAAAACAGACACACAGCCCTGTGGAACAGAATCTAGAGTCCAGAAGTAAACCCATATTTATATGGGAAAAATAATTTTCGAAAAAGGGGCCAAAAACATACAGTAGAGAAAGGAAAGCCTCTTTAATAAATGGTGCTGGGAAAACTGGAAAGCCACCTGTAAAAGAATGAAATTAAACTGTTGTCTATCACCACACACCAAAATTAACTCGAAATGGATTAAAGGCCTGAATATAAGACTGGAATCAATAAATTGCATAGAAGAAAATAGGAACTAAACTCATGGACCTGAGACTTAAAGAGGACTTTATGAATTTGATCTCAAAAGCAAGAGAAGTAAAAACAAAAATAAATGAATAGGACTATATCAAACTAAAAAACTTCTGTACACCAAAAGGAACCATCAATAAGGCAAAGAGACAACCATCCAAATGTGAAAATATATTTACAAATGCCTCCAGTATTCCATTACTTTAAATATCAATCTATTGCTGACTTCCAAGTATAAATTTAAATCTCTATCCTTGAGCTCTACCCTGAACTCCCTAGACTAATCTCTACCTAAGACTCTACCCTAGAGTGACAGCTCACTCCACTTAAATGTCTCATAGATATCTCATAACTCATATGTTCAAACCAAATATTTGATTTTTCTACCCAAACTTAACCTTACTTCATCACTCTCCATCTCTATACATGGCATCATCTTTAACTCACTTGTTCAAGCCAAAAACTTTGGAGTAATTCTTGCCTTCTCCCTTTTATAAACATTCTATCAACAAATACCTTTGACTTCATTTTGAAAATATATCCCTTATCTGATCATTGCTTACATGCTCCACTGCTACCCTTTAGCCTAAGGCATCCTCATCTCTCTTCTGAATGACAATTACTCCTATTCAAGAGATTCCCCTCCAGCACTGTATGAGGGTTCCTTTTTCTCTGTATCTTCTCCAACATCTGTTATTACTTGTCCTGTTGATTATAGCTATTTTAACAGGTGTGAGATGGTATCTCATTGTGGTTTTGATTTGCATTTCCCTAATAGCTAGTGATGTTGAGCATCTTTTCATATATTTGTTGGCCATTTGTGTATCTTCTAGGGAAAAGTGTCTGTTCAGGTTCTCTGCCCATTTTTTGATTGGATCATTTGTTTGCTTTTTTTGTTGTTGTTATTGAGTTGTATGAGTTTTTTGAATATTTTGGATATTAGGCCTTTTACCACAAAGACTTAAAAACTCATATTCAAAAAGATATTTGTACACCAATGTTCAATGCAGCATTATTTATGGTGGCAAGGACATGAAAACAACCGAAGTGTCTTACGATAGATGATTGGCTAAAGAAGCTGTGGTACATATACACAATGGAATATTACTCAGCCATAAGAGGAGATGAAATATTGCCATTTGTGAAAACATGGATGGACTTCAAGATAATCATGCTAAGCTAAATAAGCCAGACAGAAAAAGTTGAAAACCACATGATATCACTTATATGTGGAATACAAATCTAAAAGCCACAAACGAATAAGACAAATGAACAGAGACTCATGGACATGGACAGTAAACTAGTAGTTAGCAGAGGGAAGTGGGGAGGGACGTAGAGGAGGTAGGTGAGGTATAAGGGGTCTAATATGTGGTGACAGAAAGAAATCTAACTATGGGAGGTGAACACACAGTGTAAATATATATATACCTTACTGTTAAAATGTACAGTTGAAAGTTACTGGATTTCATTAACCAATGTTACCATAAAATAATTAATTAATTAATTAATTAATTTAAAAAAGGAGGTACCTTTTAACTTTGCTAGGCCATAGGCCTTTCCCCTACTTATTACCCAGTGTGATGCTCTTAAAGCACAAAACATTATTTTTTTACTAACTATCCTGTGCAAAATCATCCAATGGTTCCCTTTCATTCGTACCCAGACTAAATGACAAAGTCCAACAATGACACCTAAACTAAATGACATAAATCTCTGTCAGCTGGCCTTGGTCTAACTCTACAGCATTGACCAAGCTTTCTTACTCTTAGTAATTCCACTTCATTTACAAAGACATCTTTGCTGCATTTCTAAACCAATAAAAATACTCCCACCTTATGATCTTTGCAGGTCTGCCAAGAACATTCTTCCTTGAAATACATGCAAGACCTCTTTAAAACTTTCATTGACATTTCTGTTCAAATGCCGCCTTTTCAGAGAAGCGTTCATTGCCCATATCATGTAAGCTAGAAGCCTCATTATCACTCATCCTATTATTTTTTTATACAGTACGCTACCTAATGTCATGTTATTTATTTATGTATTTAATGTCTATTTCCACAACAGAATGAAGGTCCAGTGATAGCAGCCACTTTACCTATTTTATTCACTGGTATATCCCCTGTAAACAGAACAGTGCTTGATACATGGGAGTACTCAAAAATATTTATTAAATATTGAATCTTAAATAATTTAGATAACATCATACTAATAATCCTGTTCACTAAAAAGACATGTCTACAATCCTTCTTTATCTTCTTATTCACACTATTGATCCTCTCAGCTATAACAATAATATGTATATATTAAAGATTATAAATGATAATGTAATTAAGAAATAAAGCTCCTATAAACTTTCTACTATAAACATATTTTCATGTCTTTCCTAGCATACATGTATAAGAATTTTTCCTAGAAATGGAATTGCTGGGTTATAGGATATGTGCATGTTCAGCTTTAGGATAATGCCAGATTATTTTCCAAGTGATCAACAAAAAATGGATAAGTGAAGTTCATCCATGCACAGGAATATCATACAGTATAAAAGTAAATGTATTAATATGATATGCTTCGATATAAATAAGTCTTAGAAAAGTTACATCAGATGAAAAAAAGGCAAGCCCCAAAGACCATATACTTAATTATGCTATGTTTATATAATTAAACAAAACTAAATAATCCATTTTTTATGTATTGCTCATTTTATTTTGAACCAAAGTTTCAGACAATACAATACTACACCACGCTACTCTTAAGAATAAGAATATTCTCATCATAGCCCTAATACTATTGTCACACCAAAAAAAATTAACAAAATTCCATTTTATCTCATGGCCTTTCTATATTGTCAAATTTTCCCACTAGCTTTAAATGTCTTTTTTTTTTTTTAAATATTTTTAAGTATACAGTACATTGGGTTAGACATCTATATAGTTCATAAAATGATCCCCCCAATTGCTCCCTCCCTCCCCTGACCCTCTAACTAGCCAACATGTTAATGCTAACTGCATTCTCTATGTTGTGCTTGTGACCATCCATCAGCTACTAATTTGTACTTCTTTAACCCTTTATCCCATTCTCTCAGTCCCCCAAACCCCTCCCTTCTGTCCATCACCAAATTATCCACTATATTTGTTAGTCTGTTTTTGACTAGTTTGTTGTTTTTATTCCTTAGATTCTGCATATAAGTGAAATCATATAGTGTTTCTCTTTCTCTATCTGATTTAAATACCTTCTAAGCCCATCAAAGTAATATCTTTTTCCGCCTTCTTCCTTTTAATCTGTATGTGTCTTTTAATCTGAAGTGAGTCTCTTGTAGGCAGAATGTAAGGATCTTCTTTTATTCATTCATCCACTCTATCTTTTAATTGGAACACTTAATTCTTTTCCATTTGAGGTACTTATGGATAGGAATGTAGTTGTTACCATTCTTTATTCCTGCTTTTGATACATGTTTTTTCTTCTTAAAGAAGTCCCTTCAACATTTCCTGTAATACTGGCTTGGTGATAATAAATTCCTTTAGCTTATTTTTGTCTGGAAGCTCTTTATCTGTCCTTCAACTTTAAATGACAGCTTTGCTGGGTATAATATTCTTGGTTGTAGATCCTCAGTCTTCCTCACTTTGAATATTTTGTGCCAAGCCCTTCTGTCCTGCATAGTTTCTTTTGAGAAATCAGCTGCCAGTCTTATGAGTGTTCCTTTATAGATAACTATCTGCTTTTTTCTTACCTTTAAAATTTTTTCTTTGTATTTAACCTTTATTATTTTAACTATGATGTGTCTTAGCGTGAGCCTCTTTGGATCCCTGGGTTTTGAGACTTTCTAAGCATCCTGAGGTTTTATTTCATTTCTTTCACCAGGTTAAGGAAGTTTTCCATCATTATTTCTTCAAATAGCTATTCAACATCTTGTTTTCCTTTAGGTATTTTGACCTTTAATAGTGTCCCATATGCTCCTTAAATTATTTTTGTAGTGTTGGCATCTTTTTTCTTGCCATTCTGATTGAGTGTTCTTGGCTTTCCCATCCTCTAGATAGGGCATTTGATCCTCTTCCTTATTCACTTTGTTTATTCCTTTGTTTATTCCATTTAATATACTTCTCAGATAATGTTCTTCATTTCAGATTGGTTCCCTTTATAATTTCCATTTCCATTTTTATGTTTTAAATCTCTTTGTTGAAGTTCTCACTGAATTTATCTACATTTCTCAAAAGTTCATTGAGCATCTTTATAACCAGTGTTTTAAACTCTGTATCTGTTAGATTATTTTACTCTATTATTTCTGGATCTCTGTTCTGTTCTCTTATATGGTTTCTGCTTCTTTGTCTTCCCATTTTGACTGTCTTTCCACGTCTGTTTCTATGTATTAAGCAAAGCTCCTAAGTCTCCCAGTCTTATTAGTGTGGATTTGTGAAGTAGGTGTCCAGTGGCACAGTCCTGAGAGGGATTCAGCTACAGGCCAAATTTAGCCCAAGCCTCTGCCCCTCTGGGACCACCTGTTAAGATTTAGCAAGCAATCTACAGATGCTGTGCTTATAGTTGCCTCAAAATGCCACACCAAAAACTAAGGCCAGCTACCTACAGTGTGAGTCTAGGTGCTGCTCATCAAGGGGCACCTGACTAAGGAAGGACATACCTAAATATGGTTTGGGTGGGGCCACGAGTTGGGGGAGGTGGAGTTTCAGGAAATCATCTGAGCAGAGCTACTTTTGTTATCCAGTTTGATGACATCTCATCTATGGTGTGTCTCTACACTGGGAGGGCGGAGGGCTCAACAAAGAACAATAGATACTACTGGCACTTCTGTATAGAACAATCTTGCCTTGGCCCTCACTTTGACAATATCTCCCTGTAAGTCCTTGGTGCCCCCTGTGTGCAGCTGAATGGGAACTGGTGCTCAGAGTGAGCAGGTCTGTCCCCATGAAAATCCACACCCAGGCACAGCCCCTTTAAGAGGCATCTGCTACTACTGCTGCCACAGCCTCCATCTCACTCAGCCACTTAAGACTGGGCAGCATCATGTCCTCACCCCGTCCTACCTTCTGCCATTACAGGGTGATTTCTTAGATTTCTCCCTAGTTCTATGGCTTGTTCATCTAGATCCCAGGCAATTTTTCCTTGTTCTCTGCTCCTTGTATCTGTCACAACTTTGATTTGGTCGACAGAGGGATGAACAGAGCCTCTATCATCTACACTGTTTTTTTCCAACTCTTAAATAATC
>CM053503.1:23331227-23373727 GCA_028627145.1 Eidolon dupreanum | reverse complement strand
AATAGTTTTTGCTATTAACAGAACAGACGTTAAAATCTTCACTTGGAAGTGTCATATATAGGTCGGCCTTAGCATGCTCAGCTTTCTTCTTTCTTAACTAATTAAAAAAAAATCAGATAATCTAGAGCAAGAAATAATACAAAAATATGCGTATTAGTTAATATGGTAGTACTTAATTTTTAACATGTATATATTTCTTTTAGGAATATGTGATGCTTCAAAGTTGATGGTATCAATTCTTTCTCAACCCTAAGAACTGGATTCCTAACAATTTTTTGGTAGGAGAATTTGTGAATGAGGAACATAGTACCTATAGGAAAAACAGGTTTAGAAGATTAAAGTTCTTGAATATACCTACAAATGTCTATAAATGTTTTAATCATAAATGAAAGTTTATATTCATTAATATAGCACAGTAAAGAAAACACACTAAGTAAATAGACCACCAATTACCAAATACCAATTTACATATCTTAATTTTAATTAATACTGTTTGATAAACTTCAATTGACCTTGCTTTGATGACCAAATTCACTTTAAAATTCACTTTATTTCAACAATACACTCATAAATGTTTGGTTTTGTTGCAAATATTTGTAACAGCAGACATTTTCCCCATTTTTGTCTTCATTAATATTTAATGACTCTCTGGTTTTAAAATTTGAAGTCTGTATCCTATCATATAGTCTTAGAGACAGAATAGCATCATTCCTTATTTCAGATTTCTCAGTTCTCCCTCCCCTCTCCTAGAGCACAGTGACTGTTCTAGCTGAGTGACTCTTGGCCAAAACACATTCTATCAAGCTCTCTTAAACATCTCAGTTTCTCCTTCCTAAATCATAGAGCAATGTATGTGTATCCTCTCCCATGACTACCTTAATCCCAAGGCTTTACTTCTAAAAGTCTTATTCTATTTAGCCTTTTGCTGTATTGATTTTATCTTAATTCCATTCTTCTTTCATTTTCTGTTGATTATCATCAACAGAATTGAGTGTCAGTTCATAGATGTAGGAATTGAAATTCTTAAGAATGTAAGAATTATATACAAAAGTTAATTTTATATACTAAACTTCCTAGTAAGGTAAAGGTGTAATTTGAGAGACATTGGTAAGCAATTAGATTCCAATGATTTTAAAATAACTAAGAGGAATAATATTCATAATTTAAAATCTGAATTATAAGAACACATTTAGGCAAAGATAAAAATAAAACTTAGTGACCAGGGTTTTACTACTGATATTCCACATTGAGATGTTCGCTTCTTTCTTCCTCCTCAGCCACTTCCAGATGACCAGGCAGACAATTAGGATTCAATGAACGAGGCATCTATTATTTGGAATTTTAACACAGGTCTATTTGTACCAATTTGAAACATGCACATGGTTAGTTAACACAATTCAGATGCTGTTATTACCTTTACACCTTTTTCAGTGTAGGCAAAGCTATTCTCATATTCACTTCACCTCTTAACCTGCTTTCACTAGTCGCAGACATTTATAGCTACTTACTCTTTAGTTGACAGACATTAATGTGAGGTATCAGTCAATCTTCAATCAGCAGGGATTCTACCAAATGTTGCAGTATCAGTAATGCAGTCATTTCTGAGGCTAGATCCACCACGACTGAGATTGGTCCAGACAAATCAACGTCTTGACATACAGCCACAATGAACTCTTTTCTGTACTTTTTAAAAAATAAAGACTCCAACATTATTCTAATTTTAAGTTCAGAGAGAGAGAGAGGGAGAGACAGAATCATATCAGCAGTACTTAGAATTGCAAGCTGCATTATGATCATTCCTACGGTATGATTTTATCCTAATGACCTAAGAAGGCAACTAGAGTTTCAGTCAATACACATAAGTTCCATAAATGAAGATGAAAGAAAGGTAAATAATGCCTGTCCACTGTCTTTTATCATTTTAATGGTGAAGTACTGTTTTGTACAGCTACCATAACTGCCATGCTTTGACATAATCAACAATTGAATGGACCCTGAATTTGTGAACCTGTAACAAATTTCCAGGAGCAACATTTTCACTCCATACTCAAGTCAATTCAAACCTTATTCCTGAATTGAATTTAATTAAATAAGTACTCAACATTAGTGTTAAACCTCTGATCACACATGTAAAATATTTTTTTCATTTAGTCATTGTTTTCTTTGATGATTACTATTATCCTTTAATAGTCATGTCTGCTATTTAATAATTTATTCCATAACCTTGTACAATATTATTTTCCACCAATTGTATTTTTTATTGTTCTAATTTTTCTTCCTTGTAACTAGCAATTGAAATAACTTTTTGTTTTTTCATTTATCAAACAATATACTTCCAACTAACAGAACAAACATAACCTTACTAATAAATCATTCTATAAGCTATGTTAAAATAACTGTGGATGACCACTCATTCTATTGATGAACAGTTATCTAAGTAGAAGTTTCTCTACTTAAAACATTTAAAACATTAAGAATATGTTTACCTATAATATTAGAAAAGCCAACAATAAAAAAAAAGGGCTTAAGTGATAAAGACGTTTAATTATCTCACATTGAGAGAAGTCTGGAAGAGTAAGTTGAGGTGCAACTACTATGTGATGCTATCTATGATCCAGGATTTTTATATCTTTCTGTTCTACCATCCTTAGCACATTGATCTTTTATGCACACCTTGTTGCCTAGCCTCATAGTGACAACAGGGTTGCTGCAGTACCATGTACAAATCAAGACAGAAGAAAGAAGGGGAGTATGAAGCAACAAGATCTGTCCCTTTCATTAGAAAATAAAAAAAGCAGATCTCTATCTATGTCTCATTTCTAAAAATATTTCACAGGATTACTTCTACTTGTAAGGTAGGTTGAGAAAACAAATATCTGTCCCTGCCTCTATACTGACAAGAGAGATCAAAAGTGAAGTTGGCCTAGCTAATTATAATATCCTGCCACAGTTTTATTTAAAGCAATTTCATAATTAATCTGTCAGAAATAAATACCACAAAATTTAGTGCCTTAAATAGAATTCAATATCATAAAAAATAACCAATGTATTACATTTTTACTTCTTTACCTACAACTGATGATTTGCAGTGACACCAACTTACATTGGCACTTGTCTGGTCTATTTGTACTGCATTTGTAAAATTTTAAGTATGTAGAAATATATAGGCCTAAATGGGGAAGGGGGTAGGAAAACCAAGGAAGAAATACAAACTTAGCAATCGATACTAAAAGCTTTTACAAAAATTAGTTCACCTAGTAGTTTCTTTTAACATATTGGTTACCAATGATGCATTCCAACTTTGTATAGATCATATTTGAATATAAATGTTTTGAAGGTAGTAATTACATGCCAAATTTTGGTGATGATAAAGAATTGATAATTCAAACCCAGTGTCTCAATGGATTTTGTAAATTAGCATTATATTTAAGATAATATCTTAATAATCTTCATCATTCATACTGGCTTATTCAGTGCAACTTTGTTATTGAGTAGTCCACCAAATCATTTCGATTTGTATTTAGTGCTTTCTAAGATCATTTTTACATAATTTTTCTTCATTTGAGGTAGTTTTTTTCATTTGTATTTGTCATAAACTCATAATCTAAGAGAACCAGTAAATTGGGTATTATTATTAGAATAACAATATTTATATGTAAAAGCATCTTAAAATAAACTTTTCAGTGAATAGAATTTTGGAGTGTTTTCGCTTGCTGGATTTAATCAATTCAAAAATTAAAATTACTAGTGGTACAACTCTGGGATGATAACATGATGGAATGTCCAGATGATAAATAGGAAGAAATTACTATGGGAATGTGTGGTGCATGCATATATTCCTCATTTAGTGATCATTTTCATATAAACTCATTAATACTGTTCTTACTCAAATTTATCACTTGAGGTTTGAAATAGCCAATCAGCAATCACATAATCACCTTTAAAATGCTAAGAGATCTGTAGACAAAACTTTCTATATTATTATTTCAAACTAAATGTGAACTAAGTTGCATGGATGACTTCTCATCAAATTGATGGCTTTCATCAACACTAGCAAGATGCTGGTAAAATAGAGAATTCACTAGAGTTTTTAGTATTCACTAGGGTACCATATATCACATTAAACTCTAATGAAATGAAGTTTCTTTCTACATTTATAAACTACTTTGCCTCCTTTTGGGGATTCAACCAATCAGTAAAAGCAAAATATTTCCTAAGATTTTTCTGGGGAGATGACTTATGATAATTATATATGATAGTGCTAGTGCTTCTCTACATAAAAATTTTGCCTTTTATTATTAACCATTCTCATGCTAAATTCAAATTGGGAGACATCAAAATACATCTTCAAAATACACTTTAAAGAACCCCAGGAAAAATAGGAAGTATAATTTAATATATGTTAGGTCCATCAATGTATATACAACTACCAAAAAGTAAATAATTACAGTTGAGATTCAGAATGTAAACAGAAGATGTACATTTGAAATAGAAAGAAACGTAGATATGGGATAGATAGTTCCCAAGATGAAAGCATCAAATGATTGGGAGCCACATGGTCAGTAATGAAAGAGCAGATGCTAATATAGAGCAACAAGAAAAGGTACCAAAATTCATTGAAAAGAAAAACTAATACTAATAATGGACTAGTGATAATCCTTCAATTTAGAAGACTTGCTAGAGGTAAGTGAACAATTAAACCAGAAAAGAGATACAGATTTATGTGTCTGGAAATCTCTATATGCTAAACTACTCTCTAGGTAATATAATGAAATTGTATTTTGTAATCCTATCTGTCTTACATTTTTATGAATTAATGTTTTCTCTACTGATTTTCTTGCAAAATAATTTTTAGAAAATCCAAGCTTTGTTTTTATTGACCTGACATCTAGACCAGAAAAAGCAATGCAAATAAAGAACCCTAAATTTTAAGTATACTATACTATACTACTTAAAGAATTGGGGAAAATAACTCAAGCAGAGAGCTACAGTCATGGAAAGGATAGAAAGGAAGAGGAAAATTAAAATGTGTAAATAAAAACTTAACCCAATGTCACATAGCATATTCGCAATAACAAATAAAAATTAAGCAATAAAGAACCGTAAGAATTGCTGATTCCCCACACAAATTCTTCTTGGGTTCTTCTGATAAGCTTGGGAAGCCTAAGTGCTTAAGGAAAAACAATAAATAAGCATACAAAATTTTGGCTTTCCAAGTGTCTAAAGAACACAAGAAAGCAGAGCAATAAATCAAACTCATCTCAATAATGATTTTTTAACAGGTCAACTGAGATCTAATTGATATACAATAAACTATCTAGTTAAAGTGTTCCATTTTATAAATTTTGACAAATACATATACCTTGGAAACCATCATCTCAATCAAGAAAGTGAATATATCTATCATTCTTTATGCCCCTTGGTAATTACTTCCACCCAACCTTTCTCATCCTCAGGTAACTATGTATATGCTTTCTGTCATGATAGATTAGTTTTGGTCTTCTGGAATTTTTTATAAATGGAATCATACAGTATATATTGTTTCTTTTTGTTTGGCTTTCACTCAGTATAATTATTTTGTGATTCATCCATACCGTTGCATGTGGTTATTCCTTTTTATTGTTCAATAGAATTTCATTGTATAGATATATCGCAAGTTGTTTATCCATTCACCTGTTGATGAACATTTTGGTTGTTTTCAGTTTGACACTATTATAAATAAAGCTGCTGTGAACAATAATGTACAAGCATTTTTTGGACATAGGTTTTTATTTCTCTAAGAATCGATGGCTGGATCATATGAGTGATGTATTTAACTTTTTAATGAAATGTCCAACTAGCTTTCACAGTGATTATATCATTTTATATTCCCACCAGCACCATATGAAAATTCCAGTTGCTTCATAACCTCTCCAACCCTTGGTATGGTCAGTCTTTTTAATGTTAGCCATTTTAATGTACATAATAAGACTCATTCTGCTTCTAATTTTTATTTTCCTAATAAGTAATGATGTCAAGCATCTTTTCACCTACTTATTTGTTATCTCTATATATTCTTTGGTAAAGAAGCCATTCTATCTTCTTTTTGTTAGGTTGTTAATATTCTTTATTAACATCCTTTCTTACAACCAGAGACAAGTTTTTAGATACAAGGTCTTCACCATGCAAGTGTTTTCCAAGTATTTTCTGTCAATCTCTGGTTTATCTTTTCCATCTCTTAACAGTGTCTTTTAAAGAGCAGATCTTTTTCATTATGATGAAGTCGAATTATTTTTCTTTAATGAATTGTGCTCTTGTCATATTTAAGAAATATTTATCTAATACAAAGTCAGAAATGTTTTTCTCATTTTCTCCAAGAAGTTTTGCAGTTTTAGATTTTGTATTTAGGTCTATAGATCATTATGAATTAATTTTTGTATATAGCGCTAGCTACAGATTGTAGTTCATATTTTTGCAAATGGATCCCCAAATGTTTTAGTATGATTTGTTGAAAAGACTGCACTTTGCCGAATTGCCTTTGCATCTTTGTCAAAAAATGGATTTGTCTTATATGAGTGTGTCTATTAATAAATTCTCTATTCTGTATCATTGATCTATTTGTTTATCATTATATCACTACAATGATGTCTCAATTATGGTAGCATTATAAAAGGCCTTGAAATCAAATAATGTTAGGCTTCCAACTTTGATTTTCATTTTCAAATTAGTTTATGCTATTTGAGAACGTTTACATTTCCATTTAAACTTTAAAATCAGCATTCAACTTCTGTAGAAACACTTGGTCGAATTTTGATTGGGTGTTGAATCGACAGATCAATTTGGAGAAAATTGAAATCTTAACACTATTACATTGTTATTAAGCAATATTACAATATTACAAGTATCTCCTGACCCATAGATATATTTTTTCGATTATTTTAGACCTCCTTTAATTTTTTTCAAGAGTGTTTTATAATTTTCAGTGTTCAGTTCTTGCATATATTTTGTCAGGTTCATTCTTAAGTTTGTCAAATATTTTATCTGTATATGTTAAGATGGCAATTGTTTTTTTTTTCTCTTTCAATCTACTAATATGTTGAATTACATTGATTTACATTCATTATTTTCAAGTGTTAAATCATTTCTGAAATAAAACCCATTTGGTCATGAGATATTTATCTTCTTAAATAATGTTAAAGTTGGTTTGCTAAAATTTTGTTTAGAATATTCACATCTATGCTCATGAGATATTATTCTGTACTTTTCTTTTTTGTCATCTCTTTGTTTGAGCCTGGAATTTTTGTGTGTGTGGTAAAGTTTTTAAATATAATTTCAAATTTTTAGTAGGTGTATAGTTATTTATTTTATTAATTTTTAGTGAGATTTGACAGTATTCCTCAAGGAATTGTTCATTTAATTTATGCTATCAAATTTGTTGGCATGAAATTGTTCAAAATACTCCTGTAATTTCTGTGTAATCTGAATTTATATCACCACTTTCATCCCTGATAGTAGTAATTTGTGTCTGCACTCTTTTACCCATGATCAGTCTGGCTGTATAGAGTTATTAATTTCTTTGAGCTCAAAACATCAGCTTTTGGTTTAATTGGTTTTTCTCTATTGTTTCTTTGTTTTTTATTTCATTGCTTTCTACTTTGACCTTTATATTTTTCTTTGCTTACCTTGGGTTTACTGATATTTTTCTGTTTACTTTAGGTTTCATTTGTTACTTTTTTCTAGTTTTTTAAGGCAGAGATGAAATCATTGAGTTGAAATTTCTTTAATGTAGGCACTTTAGCTATAAATTTCCCTCCAATACTGCTTTAGAGGAATCTCATAAATTTTGATACGTGGTGTATTCATTTCACTTTATTTAAAATACTTTTTACTTTCTTCTTCATTTTTTTCTCAATAATTATTTAAAAGCCAGTTACGATAGTCCTTCCTTATCCACGGTTTTACTTTCTGCAGTTTTAGTTACCGGTGTTCAACCATGGTCAAAATATTAAATGGAACATTCCAGAAATAAACATTTTGTAAGATTTTAATTGTGCATCATTTTGAGAACCATGATGAAATTGCTCTATCCAGCTCTGTTGCACCTGGGATGTGAATCATCCCTTTGTCCAGCTGTCCACTGTATACACACCACCCATTAGTCACTTAGTAACCTCTTCAGTTATCAGACATACCGTCATGGTATTGGAGTGCTTGTGTTCAAAGTAATCCTTATTTTACTTTATAATGGCTCCAAAATGCAAGAGTAGTGATGCTGGCAATTTGGATATACCAGAGAGAAGCCATAAAGTGCTACTTTTATGTGAAAAAGTATATGCGTATAGAAAAAAATATATAATATATAGAGGGCTCAGTACTATCCAAGGCTTCAGGCATCTATGAGGGTTTTGAAATGTATCCCCAGCAGATAACAGGTACTACGGTATTTAGTGTTTTTAGTAAATTCTTTTTTTTTAGGATTTAAGCAATAAAATGTGGTTACTGTATTTGGTATTCTTCATTATTTATGTAGATTCATATCTTCATCACGTATTATTTTCCTCCTGCCTGAAAGATTTTTAGATTTCTTATATGTAGGGCTCCTGGTGATAAAGTCTTTCTGCCTTTTTATGTCTATAAAAGAAATCTTTATTTTGCCTTTATTTTTGAAATATATATATGTCAAATATAGAATATAGGTTGACAGGGTTTGGGGCTTTTTTTCTTTCTTTCTTTCTTTTTTTTTTTTTTGCTACTTCAAAATGTTTTTCCAGCCTTCTTACTTGCATTGTTTCTGGTGAGAAACTTATGTCTTTATCTTTGCTTTTCTGTATATAATATGTCTTTTATCCTCCAAATGAATGCTTTGAAGTTTTTCTCTTATCTCTTATGACTAGTTTTGAGCAATTTGATTTTGGTGTTTTTTCTGTAGTTTTCTTTACCTACATCATTTTTGTTTCGGAGATTCATTGAACTTCTTGGATCTACATCCTTATAGATTTAATTTGGAAAATTATCGTGCATTATTTCTTTAAATATTTTCTTGCCTTTTTTTTTTTTTGGAACTCAAGTATGTGTACGATAGGCTTTTGAAGTGGCCATTCAGGTCATTGATGATCTTTTAATTTTCTAAAAAATTACAGTTTCTCTTTTGTTTCATCATGGAAAGTTTCTATCACTGTATCTTCAGGCTCGCTAATGTTTGCTATAATTTTTAATCTGCTATTAACTCCATTCGATTTATTTTTCATCTCATACAGCTTTCATCTCATTATAGAAGTTTGATTTCTATAACTCTACTTAATTTTTGAACATGTAGAATACAACTGTAATAGTTGCTTTAATATCTTTGTCTGCTAATTCTAACATATCGGTTCTAGGTTAGTTGCAAGTGACTAGTTTTGTTCTTTGTTACGTGTAATAATTTATTATTTTTTTACACACCTGTGATTTTTGGTTGGATTCTACATATTATGAATTTTACATTTTTAAGTGTTGGATATTTTCTATTTTTATGAATATTTTTGAACTTTTTCAATAGTGTAGTTATTTAGAAATAGCTTGATACCATTGGGTCAGATTTCTAAGAATTACTTGGTGAGATGAAAGCAATGTTTAGTTTGCATTTAATTAATTCCCACTACAGATGCAAGACCTTTCTGAGTATTCTTGTCAATGCCCCATGCATTGTCATAAGGCTCTTCAATCTGCTGGAAGGAGCAGTTCCTGTTCCCAATTCTGTGTGAACACAAGGTACTATTCCTTCTAGTCCTTTTAAATAGTTCTTTTCTTGGCCTCCTCCACATTGATTTGAAAATTTTAAGTGCATCTATCGTGTCCAAAACTTTTAAGAAGGCATTTCTATGTTATCAAGATAAAGAGTTCCCAACCTGTTACCAGCCTGTCCTCTAATGTTTGTGAACCCCAAATACTATCTAATTAATAAAAGTGTCATAAAAATCTAAATACACTTAAATACACTATATTCTTTCTACCTACTTAGACAAATATATCTCCATAAAAATCTGGAAGCCCAGGTTCAAATGTAGAATTCTCAGAGTTCTCAGAATTCGTTGCAAGGATTTGATGGCTGAATAAGGAGGACTGGCTCTCATCCCCTTTGACTCTGCTCAATTGACTTTCTCTCCCACTCCCAATCTCCTACCCCCACTTGTGCCAACTCTGTACTTTGTCCTACACCTTTAGGAGTTTCACATGCATTTGTCTGACACAATTCACATCCAAACTCTGTCAGTATCTTCTGAGGACAGTAACTCTTTGGTAACTCTTTACAGGTGCCTACAACAAGGAGTGTAATCTTCATTTGGAAGGTTGGGCCCAGGGAGTGGGGTTTTCAGGCACTGTAATCTGAGTTAGGACAATCTGGGTGAGAAATACCAAGGTCTTAAGTATACAGAGCATGGTATATAAGGGTGGGTGCAGAGCACAGATGAGCCCTGATTCTGAAGACTGCTCAGTATTATTTTACAATGGGAACCTCTTGCTTATATGTAAGAACATCATTTCCCATGACCAGTGTAAAACTGGTTTATGTTTTCTTTTAGAGTTTATATACTTCTGTATAACTCAGTGAGTACTAATTATGTTACCTGTAATTAAAAATATATTTCCATATTATATATACATACATACATATAAACATATAGTATATGTTATAATACTTAGATACTTCTGTATAACCCAGTAATACTTGTATACGTTGTATAGCAAACTAGTTCAAAATAATTTGCAAAATTAGAAATATCTCTTAAAATTGAAATAACATTTTTCTTTATCACCTTTTTAATAAATATTTTGTGCCAATTAATCAAATCAGCCATATAGTCAATCCAATTCAATGCTCTTTGCTCTCAAAGATATCAAAAGCATGAGTGAAACAGGAATCCACAATTAGAAATTAATACTGGTTAATTGTTTACCAGGAGCAAGGAAGGCTAACAATGATAACAGTTGATAACTAGACATAGTATAACTAGAGTAAGGAGTAAAGGGAGCTTCTATTTTTGTCTCTGTGTCCTATTCTGGAATGTAAAAAAATTTCCAAGTAGGAAATTATCTTTACTCCAACACTAGCCTTCAATATTTTCTCTGCTTAAAAATATCTGAAAATGTTCATTCTGCCTCTGGGCCATGCGTTTGTCCTCACTTTTAGGATGCACTTAGGTTGAAACAGCAGTCATATAGAAGAAAAGATTAATTTCTACATCAGAGCCTCAAGTGGAGATTCAAATATGTCAAGAACCTTTCCCCAGCAGTTCTCTTCTTGATGGGTGCCAAGCACTGAGGCAAGTACCTCTTCTAGCCAGGGCCTTGGTTCTTCAAAGGTAAAATGGGTGGGCTTGCCCTCCAGCTCTAAAATTCTAAGAATCTGTGACATAATAATAGTTGGTCAACTGCTTTTTAGTACAAGTTTTTACTATCTCTCATAAACACAAGCTTAGCTTCCATGCTAAAAATCAATCATTTCTTTCTAAAATACTTATCTGTTTAACTATCACACTTTATAGAAGTTTCAAGTACAATCTTAAACGTAAATAATTTCTGTTTTAGAGAGTGATAAATTTCAGGAATTTTTACCTTTAATGAGAAAAATTATAAAAATTTCACCGTGATAATATGTGGACTTTTAGAGGTTCTCAGCTGCCCCTGAATGCACTGAACACTAGAGAGGTAGGAAAAATGAAGGTACTTTAGTTACTTTCCATAAAGGAACCAAAATGAAGACAATACAGGTTAAAGAGAAAATAATTGTATTATTTGTTTAGTTTTATTCTGAAACTAACTTTTCACTGAAACAGGTTTTAGGGACTTGTCTTAGTGGCTTATATTAAGAATACTTCCCCTATTTTTTCTTTGCTCTAAATGTCAGAGCATTATCTATCCCTGCCTTGAGCAAGTATGCATTATGTAACCTGTTCAGAGTAGCAAGCACAATCTGTTTTTCTCCTTTTTCTTAATTAGTCAGAGTCTTGCTTCATAAGCATTAGGCTCCTTCTCCTCTGCTCCTCAAAAAGATTACCTAATGGTAACACATTTTAATCTTTTCTATTTAAGTAATTTGTGGTTTTAAGTTTAGCTTTCTGGTCCCTTTATTGTTGCTGAACTTAGCTCTTCTTATTGCTAAGAAGGTTTCTAATGTTTCATTTTTCCATCTTCCTTAAAAATAACAACATTACTCTATAAAGCAGCTAATGTTCTCACTGGGCAAATGGAAAGAATCCCACATCATCCCAAAATACATTTTTCCCAATAGAAAGTGTAAAATGGACTCTAAGTAATGTTACACCTTTTCCCTGAGTGATTTTCTTTAAATGTATTCTACCACTTTCATATAGCCACCTGCCATTTTTGCTTTATTGCAGCCAGAAGGTTTAAAGGTATTGCTTTTAAATATCTTGAAAGTTTTCCATTGATAAGAAAAGATAGTAAAAAGCACTTTTAAGCGAACAGTAACACACACATCACAAATCAGGCATTTTGATACCATCTGAGTTCACACCATGTGGTATAAGGAATTCCAATGATTGTGATTTAGCTGAGATTCTAAGCTATATAGAAGGAACATGGGAGAAATTCAAGACTGTTATATACGTATTTAATAGGTCATGAGTTATGTTGTATATATATATATGTGTGTATGTGTGTATATGGAATGTGTATATGTGTGTACATGTGTATAGTGGGGAATGAGAGTGATTTAAATACAAAATATCTAAAAATAGCTTAGTTGTAGTGTGATACTCAAAAATAAATGAGGAAAAATTCCAAATATTTGTTAATTAGAGAATATTTCTCCTTTTATAGGGATGACACTTATTTGTTATTCACTTACGGTGTATCATTAAAAAGAATTATTTTGTATTTCAAAGGGAGAACATTTTATCATCTCCATTCTTTTTCACTTGGTGTAAAAGGCCACAGAAATAGATACCAAAAAGATCTGAATGTAGGCACAGATCAGCAGCAAAGATTACTGTCTGAAGATTGAACCAGAGAGAACTGGATTTGAAATTAAAGACATGTCATTGATTAAGGCTTGATTAGCCTAGGACAAAGGTTTACACACATCTTCTCATTTTTCTTCTGGGTCTGAGTGCAGCATCAGCTAAAATAAAACAAGGCAGACTTAGAAAGCAGAGGAGAGGACCAATCCTATCTATGCAGACAGTTATCTATGCACCTGGCCTCTCGTGCTCTTATGTTTTCTCCAAAGTGAAGAAATGAGAACCTAGCAACTCTGACCATGACTTTAAAAACTTTAGAGTAAAGTTTTGTCTGGTCTCAATAGTTCTGATCAGTATAAATGTACTTTTAGAAATATCTTAAAGTAGGAAAAGAGGTTGGGAAATAACATGTGGATTTAGTGGTGTTATTACATCTGACTTCAAATATAAAGGTAAGTTGTTGTTTTTTTCTCCTCTAATTCTTTCTTTTCTCTTCATAGGCATTTGAGTGCATGTGGAGAAGAAAAGAAAGTCCATGTAAAAATCATGCGATATATGCTGAAAGGTGGTGGGACAAAATGTGTATCATACAGGGAGTTAAAAGAGCAGAACTTAGAATGATATGCCATGTCTCCAAAATACTAAACATATTCTTTATGATTTTCAGAAGAATATCTTCTGGGTGATTATTCAATTTCCAGAAATTATACATTCATATAATCAAGATTATGTTGATCACAAAGATGATGTAGAGGAGGTGGGGTAGTCATTAAAAAATATAATTTTGGAGAAAATAAAAATTCCTGAAACAAATTATTTCATATAGATGTCAAGTGTTTTGCTCTTTCTTACACACAACGAGTTAATGGGAAAAATAATGTCATAAGTAGTCAGAGCACACTAATATGAAAAGATTGAGATATATTTTATCTATGGAGAAAGGACATTAATCTTTATCTAAAAAAATGTTGCGTTGGCAAGTTTATATTTTTCCCTAGAATATTTAGAGGAAAAGTATCAACCACATTCTTTAAACACAGCCATAGGCCAGCTCTGCAAATGAGCAACTCCAATGTGAAAACACTTTCAAAGTTCTAAATGAGTTGTCCCTGAGGTAATAAAGAGGGGACATTTTACAGTATGACAGTATGTAAGACAGCATTGTCAGCTGTAGTTTATTTAAAGCACGAGGCCTGTAACAGGAAAATAATGACTTTAATAAAATTTACTATTGACTTTGTAGGCTAAAATCTTTCTGTCATCAGGAATATAGAAAAACAACCTGTCTGAAAACCCTTCAGTTAAATATATTCCTTTAATATTTCAAAGCAACTTGATTTTTTAATATACACGCTACTTCAAAAGACACTGTAGTAGGGTGGAAATTAGTATTTTTAATAGAAAGTTGGTATTGCTTACATAAGGAAAAAATCTGTAATGACCTATGACACTGTCAACTGAAAGAACATTTGAGGAAACTGCAAAAGCAGTTAATGCAATTCCTTGAAATGCTGTATAAAGCTGTGTCACAAATGAATGATTTATAAATTACTCAATGTCCTTCTCATCTGAAGGATATCTTTTAATCATGCAGTATAGTTTCTCAGTAAGAACGCCAAAGAGCTTGCTAGGTATACATGAAAATCTACAGCATGTTAACGAGGTTGGGGTCATTTCTGAAACTGGAAAAAGTGGGAAAACATATGGCCTGATTTTACTCTCCAGCCAATTTGATTAAATGTGGTATAGACTGCTTGTAGTGTGTAAGAGAGGTCATGCCCATTATATGAAAAGCTGAAGAAATTCCATTCCTTTAATGTTTTACATAGTTAAAATAAACTGTGTTAAAAAGTTTCCCAACAGTATATGACAGCTCAATTTAGAGGTGAAGCCTTTTAATAAAACCTCATGAAATGAATACTTTGGTTTATGCACTCTGTTTGTGTTTCCCACTGGAGTGCTTAGCATTATGAAGCTGTGGTTACTTGCTTTACTCCTGCAGAATAACATCCTGAAAGGAGAGACCAGAGCTTTGTATCAGAAAATATCCAGAGTAGAAATGCTGATGGAGAAACCTTAATTTCGAGCTAAACTGCTTTCCTATATGCTTTTAACATGCTACCATAAAGTATATTGGCTTGAATTACAAGATATTATTTAAACAAAGGGAAAAATCCACAGGGGTTTTTGTACATTAACCTATAGCTTATTTAAAGGGAAATTATGGACTTCAGAATTACATACTAGTAATCTTTTCTAAGCTTTAATAAGAACTTTAGACTAAAGCATACTTTTTTGAGTTAAGCATATATGTTGGTATTATTTGGAAGAGGGAAAAGGTAATGGAAAGAATGAAAAGCAGTTTATTTGTATAAAGATTCTGGCACCAACACTCCATATGGAGACGGAAGTCTACTTCGCTACCATCTAAGATCTCAAAAACAATTCTTAGGGGATTAGTATGGTGCCTTAAACCAATTAAATAGTCAATATATTCACATTAGCAAACATAACTCTTTTCAAAAGCAGTATTAATTCTGATCCCCTTTCTCTCACTTTGGAACTGTCTCTAAGGTGAGGAAAGTGATCAGGAAGCAGGTCCATTGCTCTACCGACCATTCTAGCCCTTACCTCTTCTAGACTTCCAGAATATCTGGCCTGACTGCAACTACTGTAAGATTTCATTAGATATTTTATTTTACATAATTGAACGTAAGAGGAGTATTGAGCATGGCATGCAAATATATGTAAATTACATGGGTGCTTATGCAATTATGAATTCCCAGAGCCCTGGGAAGATATGGTTACCTTACAAAATGTATCAGCTGATTTTGACAATATATGTTGCAGTTGGTAAGGTACCATGTCCTGGAATATATGATTTCTGTTCTCTGTTCACTTACTAACTTCGCAATTGTGCTATGTGGGAGCTAGTATCATGATTTGTTTTTCTTCTCTGAAAGTCTTAAATGAATGTAAGTTGATAGCCAAACTACTAAGTGAGGAAAACAACTATTTGTATTTTTTCCTTATCTACTGTAGGAGTGTAATGTGGACTGATTCTTAACTATGCCAACTTATCCAGGAGAAATGTAGGTATCATACGAGCTGGGTGTCTTTGATCATAAATAGGATTGACAATTACTATTTAAGAAAGCTGTCTAAGGGAAATACATATGCAAATGTATTACTTTTCAAGGGTTTCAGGTCTTCATTCTCTGGGATGCTGAAAAAGTATACTGAAAGCTTCTAAGCATTGTCCTCAATTAGTTTCTCAAGATTTCTTGGTCCCAGATTTCCACTTAGGGAGAAATGATGTAATGATTCTCCTCAGTTAATCTCTAATTTACTACTCTTCTCTATTTAAGTATAATTTTGGATTGGACCACTTGAAGAAACAACAACAGGAGGATTTCTAAATTGATTAATAACGACCAAGAAAAACCTTTGCTTTGTTCATTCCGTCAACAAATATTTACTGTATTCTGTTTCCCAGGCACAGGTTAGAGCAGTGACCAAAACAAAGCCTCAGCCCCAGAGGAGTTTATGTTCTATTGAAGGAACAGAAAATAAACAGACAAATAAGTTAATATATTTTTCCAGGTAGTGAAAATGCTATGAAAAACAATTAAAGTAGGACGATGAAAATAGATCTTGGAGTGAGGTTGGAGGAAGAGAACAAAAATTGAGAAAAAAATCAGAGAAAATTAGGGATTAGGACACATATCCTTCACATGGGGCAATGTGATGGGTGGGGGACACAAATTTGTCATCTGATCCAACGGATATTTCACTCAGTCATAAAGAGAGATTAATAATTCTAACCAAAGAATCTTTTCAGTAACCCCATTTTATAGTAAAATCCCCAAAATGCCAAGAGATCTATCTATGTAAAAACAGATTTGTTTAAAAATTAACATTCAGGACAAACCTGTTAATTTATCCTCAATCTATTCTTTAATCATATAAAGTGATTAAGTTATGAAGGGTATTGGCACATCAAAAGAATGGATTTGTTAAAACACATATTATAGTCATAGAGATAAGTGGCCTTGCCACAATGCTCAAATGTTATTGTAATAGATTTTGCTAAAAAAAAATACATTACTAACCATATTACCAACCCATAACATTTAAATATTGAATAACTTGAAACCGAACTGCTTTGCAATGAGTTAAAGGTGGAAGAGGGAACTGAGAGAAAGAAGAACTTTGTTTAAGTGACCATTCTGATTGGGAAAACACATTTTGTTTCCTCACTTCCACCCTCCGATGACTCAGTATTGTGAAAGAGTCTTTAGATTCTATAGGGTAAAGGGAAAACAAGCATAAATTCATACTTTATATGTGTATCATATCTTTACAGTGGGAATTTGGGTTAATAAGTTTGGTTTAGGTACTTGAGATACTTAAAGAAGAGAAAAAGATATGTGTTCAATCTAACTCAAGAGTATTTTAAAAATTCTAGTAACTAGGCTCTGGGGAAACTAAGACACTTTCCTACTCTCGAAAAGCATATGACCAAGGACCGTGAGTATAATCACTACTTGTTATTGAGACATAAGAAGAAATTTTTACTGTGGCACCTCTCAGTCAATATTGGAAGGATCAAAATGATGACACTCAAAGGAAAAAAAAAAAGACTTTACTGTATAAAATTTGTAACAATTAGAAAAAAGTTATTTCTATAATAGAATAGTTTATTTCTATTACACATTTTCTTATGACTTTTATCATAATGTAAATTTTACCACTGTTTTTTGAATTACTCACTTTAAAAGACATTAATTCACTCTAATATCCTCTGATATTTGTTTGTTTCATAAATAAAGCAAAAGTCGAGAAATATATAGTCCAAATCTAAAATTGTTTTTATAGCAACAATAACAATAGCTTATATATCTATCTATATAGATAGATAGATAGATAGATAGATAGATAGATAGATAGATAGATAATCGGTTAATTGTTAGGTAAGTTTTTAAAAATCTGCATTGCCTCTATAAAACATTATCTTCACTTTTCAAATGAAGTGATGAGATAGTAGAAAGGTTAAGTATTTTGTTTAGGTCACATAACTAGTGAAAAACATTATTGAGACTTAAACCAGGTCTCTAACTTGAAATCAGACTGTTTAAACAATAACTATGCTAGTTCTGGTCATATAAATTAGTAAATTAGTATTAACATTTCCAACTTAAAATTTCTCACTTTTGTTAGCAGAAAGTTGAATTTTCATAAGTGAACAAACGTCCTATTAATCTATATAAAAATGGTAATCATATTTCAGTCTAAATGTAAATACCTCAACTAGAATGTATGCTTGCATTATTTATCACAAAACTATTTGAAAAAAAAACCAGATTGGATCCTGGGTTTTTTGATGAAGGTATTACCTCCCACTAGGGAGCATTTCTGGAAATTTGCAAAGGTGATTTTGTCACAACAATTCTACAAAGGGGCAATACTGACATGTGAGAAGTAGAGACCAGGACGCTGCAGGCCTTACAATGAGTAGGATGGTCAAACACAATGAAATATATCACCTTACATTTTTCTCAAATTTTAAATATAGCGTCAAAAGTCCATGCGGGAAAAAAATATTTATAATTATCTGAGCCTACAACTTGTCACCATCTGACATGTGAATCGTTTTTATATAAAATGTGCATAATTTTTACATAGTCTTTTACATATTTTCCAGATATGTAACTGTGATGAAAATCTGTAAAAGATTTTACTTTATTTAGTTTGGAATTTTATCAAGAACTGTTCACCATATTTGAAAATCATGCCATCTATGGCAGCAACACTCATGGTATTTGAGTCACCAGTCTTCATTTATATCATTCTTCTTTCATAACTGTCTCATGCAAACCTGAAATAAATAACTGAGGGTCCTTTAAACAGTATTATAAGAATACTATTAAATAGTATGATATGCAGGTAACGCATTAATAAAGACTATAAGCATGTTTATAGTTTATATTCAAATTTATAGTCATATATTGCTCAATGATTAGAAACATTGTAAAAATTATATATAGGATTTATTTACTTATTCTTGTGTGGCCAGAGGTTTCTCATTCTTATTCTAATACTGCCCATAGAGTTCTACCACACAAATATAACTTCTTATATTACTTTTCTTATTCCAATCCATCCTCTTTCCCCTGTCACCTATCAAAGGGTAGGGTTCCCAAGGTCTGTTCAAGTACTCAGGTCTGACTGTATGTCTTGACATTTGACGGGAATTCAAAGTAAACGATACACAGCGATTCTTTAACATTATTCCATCTTGTTTTTAATATAGAGCATTCTTTTACAAGAATATCACACTTCTATATTTTGAGGGGCTATCTCTGTACAAATTAAGATCATTCTCCACTTTCTATTATCATAGATAGAAAATTAAACCTTGTTTGTTAATACTTTTCCTTTTTTTAAAGTCTAGTGACCGCATGAATGTTCTACTCTTTTATTTTCCTTTGCTTTCTGCACAGACTGGCATTTAAAAATATTTGTTATTAAAAGGAGATATTAGATTGAATAAGGTAGAACTACTGGGCTAGACTCAGAAGCAAAAGAAAATAGATAGTATTTCAGTCTCTTATAAGAAAGTCTTCTTGAATTTCTGTTTTTTTAATTATTGATATGGTGAAACATAGAATAATGTGGTGAAAAAAGGAATTATACTGAATAAATGCTTTCGTAATGGCCAGTTAATGGTCAATTATATAGAAGATACTGTATTACTTCACTTATGAGGTATTCTGTTTTCTATTATTTGACTTTCAAATAGTTGTAAGACTTCACATCATATATGTCAATAAATACATCATTAGTGACATTTATAGGGTTTTGGGTATGGCTTTCACATTTTCCTGTAGATATTCATATGGAAAAAAATAATACTTTTTAAAACTCAGATACTTGAGATAAAAGTATGCTATATTTCTTAATTTTCAAATTTAGACTAACTCTATTAAAACAGATGTAACTTTAAAAATGGAGTCACATGAATATAGCAAGCAATTTTGCAACCGATAGCTGAAAATGCACTAATCTATTTAAATATATTTTCCTTTTATCAATCTATGGGATTCAGGAACCTAGTTATCTCTTCAAACCGATAAAATTTGGACGACACTATTTGAGCAGTCTCAAATCTTTGACCCTGCCTTGGCATGCAGTTACAGGATAAAGTTAGCTTTACTTTCCTTAAATGAACAGGAACAGACTTTTTGCAATCCCTGCTCATTACCCCTCAAACCATTTTGAGCCAATTCATAGCCACCGCTTTCCTGTATATCACTCTAAATCATAGGTATAAAAAAATAGTTTGGA
The DNA here is from genome assembly GCA_028627145.1 of Eidolon dupreanum. Lineage (NCBI taxonomy): Eukaryota > Metazoa > Chordata > Mammalia > Chiroptera > Pteropodidae > Eidolon > Eidolon dupreanum. The sequence continues at coordinate 23,353,439 of CM053503.1, read as the reverse complement.
GGGAAAAATTTTTGAACAGTTTCAAAATGTCAGTTTCAAGGGGTGTTAAAAGGAAATTTAATCAACTTTCAACACATTGAACACCACCTTGGCATTAGACATCATAGATTTCCTTCTTACTTCCCAACTTCTGAGGCTTATTATTAAATACTTTCACAGCAGCAAGATCACAAAAACATTAGACTGCTTGCTTACAGGTATATCCGACTTAGTAAACTTAAAGGGACACTACCGAGGCTGGTAAAGCTGAAATTAGACCTATCGGCTTTATTCTGAAGCTTGGGCGTGCACAGTACGCTATCTGATTCACTCTGCCTGCCAGCTTTGTTCTCTTGAGCCAGCAGGAGGGATTGACACTTAGGAGAATCTTTCTCTTTTAACCCGTGTGCTGCTCCTGACAGCTAAGCTGGGCAAGTGGAGCCTGGCAGACAGGACCCTAGGTTTGTTGTTTATGGGTAGTTATTTAGAAATTGGCAGTTTAACCAGGTACTCCCAGATGATTTGTCCAAAGTCAGGAGAATTATTTAAATTATGTGTAGAACTGCCTGCATAATTTGCAGGACCCAGTACAAAATGAAAAATTGCGGCTACTTGTTCAAAATGTTTAAGAATTTCAAGATAAAGATAGCAGAGGACTAAACCAAGTGAAAGGCTTTCTAAACATGATCTGTTTTGTTACTGCACAAGTTGTGCACCCATGCAGCTGGCTGTGATTATATAATTGCTCCTTGGCCCATATATACTTATATATTTGCAGGAGAAAACATATAAATGTGATTACATTAATAGATTTGCAAGTGAGTACACATAACTCATATAAAAATAACTTTCTTTTACTGAATTTTTCTTTATGTACAAACCAGGCATAAGACAAAGACAAAGGCCCTAAGAAATTAAGATTTTTTTTTTAATTTTAAAAGATCAGCCCATAACTAGGATTGTTTCATATTTAATTCACATGAAGTTATATGTTAGCATATCAAGTATAATATTTCAAAAAAAATTCTAAATAATGGAATGTTAATCCCTTTAGAATTCACACTTTGAAATTTTAAAATAAATGATAAAAAATATTTAGTATGAATATTTAGAAAAAAAAAGTCTTTTTCCCATTTGTGAGTTATTTTTAAATCCTCTCCCAATCAAAGAAATTAAAGAACTGAGAGATTTCTAAAGAACGTGGCAAATTGTTAAATTTTATTAATTTTGGTTCCAAGGATGCTGGCTTTTGAGAATGTTTTTAAACTAATTCAGTTTTTCAATGTTTAATAAACTGCACATTACCAAAGCTAAATCATTTATTTATTCATTTAATATTTATTATCTGCTGTGTAAAACACTACAAATTTTTTTTTTGTATTCTCCATTTCTTGTTAAAATGTTATCTCTTCAATAATCAAAATAATATCTCATAGAAACTTCTTAAATCTTTCCAAGGTACTGAGGTCATTGGAGAAAGTTGATAATTGAAAGAAAATACACATTCCTAATCTGATTCTAACTGTGTTAATTATAAATTTCATTTCAATGTAAAGATTTCTACTAGTCTGAATCTTCATAATGACTTTGGGCTAAAATGTAGAAATTACTGTAGGTAAGAGCAAAAGTCTCTTCATTCTATGGTGAAAAAATAATATATATTCCCATTCAATAAAAAAATTTTAAAGCACCAACTATACATAGAAACACAGAAAAAAATGGTTTAGAACCTGGTTAAATAAGAGTACATTTTTAGTGGGAGAATGAACAGTGTCTGGTGGGAAAATAGACTTTACTGTGAAATATGCCTGATAAAAATACAGACAGGATTCGGTGACAGATGAGGGACATTTAATTGATACTGAGGCAGTAAGAAAGTCTTAATGGCGGGTACAATACTTAACTTGAGTCCAGACCTAAATCTGGAAGAATGAGTAGCCATTCGCCTGGCAGAAAACATGGAAAGACATCTAGACAGAGAGAATAGCAGGTGAAAAGACATGTGTACAAGAACCTGATGCCATCCAGAGATTGAAAGATTCATGCCCCCGAGGGCCTGTGAGGCTATGGTAAAAGTGAAGACTCTAGAAATGACAGAAGGCAGAACACGAAGGGATTTCTGTGCCCTGTTGAACAGCTTGAACTTTCTTTTGAAGGCTTGAAGGAGTATCTAACAGATTTATGTAATTTATTTCCTCATGATTGTAAAATCAATATATGCATATTTTATAAAATTTAAAAATAAAAATAAAACAAAGCATATGCCACTTCTAAATTTTAAACGGGATTGAACTGGTCATATTTGTATTTTAGAAAGAGTATAGTCACTTAAAAGTATGGAGGATAGATTAGAGGAAGACTGGAGTTACGTAAATTATTCTCGTGATAAAATCTAAACTGCTATTAAAAAATACTACAATTTAATGTTTTAAATAAGATAGAAGAGTTTTTCCTCTTCGAAAACAATCTCATCTCTCTTCCTGTTGACAATGTCCTAGTCTATCTTTTACTTTGTTATTATATAATAAACTTTTATTTTTAAAAATATACAGTTGGTGGGAACTGTTATTCATGTATCTTCACCAGCAGCTGCGTAATACCCACCGTTGGTGTTTCCGTTGTAAATTACTTGGACTCTGTGCTTTGAAACTGGTTTAATAAGTCTTTTACTAAGGAGCTTCCGGAAGGCTGCCCAGAAACCTCAGATCTTCAGTCTCTCAGAGACAACAGCTGCGGTTATAAGCTTACAGTTGGGAACTTCCTTATGGAGTCAATCATATGCCGTTTCGTCAAACAAAACTAGGTTATTAAGCTTGTCCCGAACTTTGCCTTTGGAATACTTCTTCTTTTTGGCCTTGCCTCCAGATTTGCTCACTGGGTCTATGTCTTTCTTGGCCGACTTTCTGTCATCTTTCTTCTTAACATTCCTTGGGAGGCATGACGAAGTTCTGAGGGCAGTTGCTATCACTTAAGCCTCGCTAAGATGTTGAACGAAAAAAAAAGCTAGTCTATCTATCTTTAATGCACAACTCAAATTACCTCCCACTCTAAAAATGTTTTCTTTTTCTTTTTCTTTTTTCTTTTTTTTTTTTTTTTTTTTGCTGGAAGAAATCTTTCTTCTCTCACTACTAATTTTACCATCATCTTTCTTTTAAAAAATTGATAGCTATTGATACACATATTTACTTCCTTCAAAGGAAAGAAAAATGGAAACCCATTCATAAATAAAGAGTGAATACGTAAGATTTATTTCAAATTCACTTACCATCTTAGTAATACTCTTCCAGAAACGATCAAATTTGTTGATTTTCCTCTTTAAATTGTTATGCTAAGAATCCAAGACAAAACAGAGTCTGGAATGTTCTGGAATGTTCTATATATTATAAATCTTCTAATTTAACCAAAGATGTGTACATAAATACACGGACATGTATATGCACACATATACATACAAACACTTTCACTTATGGAGAGAAAGAGACTCCACACTAATAATTCATATTGGCTTTCCAATCACCTAAGACTTCTTTTTTCTTTTTATATGTTTTGCTGTTAACCCTTACATCCTATATTCTGTGCAGGGCCTAGCACAATGTCCTAAATATAATAACTAAATAAATATTAGCCCAATTAAATTATGCTGCTGAAATGTTGACATAACTATAGGAGTTGCTATTTGTTCCTAACAATTTTATCCCCAATTTGATCCCTTATTTCTGCCTTTTAAGATCTTTCTGGGGATCCTGGAACTTTCAAGTAATGTGTTGGTTCATCCTCTCAACTTCAAGATATCTAAAACTTTGATTAGCATGCTATCATACATCCTCAAACAAGTCATTAGTAAAAACGCTGATATAACCAGTGATTTCCTGTTAAAGATATCCTTCTGAGGTGATAATGTATTCATAATCAAAATTCTTGAAATGCAATCATTCCACCATCAAACTATTTGATTATCCTACTCATAAATTCATTTCTTGTTCACAGTTTGGTTGCTGCTGGGAAGTTCAGCTTAGTCTGGGCTTATATTTCTCAAACCCTTTCCATCTGAATGGGAAGGAGAAAGCGCAAGCAACACTCATACCAATGGAATGAGTTTGGATGTGGTACACACGACTTCCAAGCTAAGGGGCTTAAGAAGCAGGTATCATTCTCCACTCTTTTTTCCCTTCAGCTGACCTGATGCAAGCTAGCATAGTGAACTCAAATTGCATTTGTTAAGCTACATGAACTATAAAATAGAAGGAACCTGGTTCTCTGAAACTTGAGAGCTGAACACTCAAAAATGATCACGTTTTTTAATTCTACACAAGCAAGAAACAAGCTTCTGTCATGTTCAAGCCACTAGATATTGTTTTTGTTTGTTACAGCAACCAGCATTATTCTAATATAGCTGTTCATACAATTACCTTTCCCTATACTTTTTCCTTGTTGACAGAGACCACCTTCCTCTACAGAGGCTAAAAATTCCAGATCCTCCCATTTCCAGTACTCATTTGAAGCTAGAGCATGATAAGCATGTGACCATTTCTAATCCAAAAGACTTAAAAGTGAATTTGCTTAGCGCTTCTGAGAAAAACATTTCCTTATAAATATATATATATATATATATATATATCTTTTTGAAGAGAAGCTACAGAACTTTTTGTTGCAACAACCATCTTACTTCCCATGACAAAGGCCTTAAATGGCAAAGTGAATATGTTCAAAGAAGCATGGTTCCTTGAAGAAGGCTTTAAAGCCAAGAAAGCATCTCTGGGTTTGAAGCCGTGTGCTTTCCTCTCCGGTCTATTAATTCTATCTTAAAATCATAGGTTAATCTAACATGACTTATTTTTATTTAACATGTTTTGTTACTTGCTATTACCACTTCATTTTTCTAACTTTACGTCAACATTTTTTAAATAATTTAAAAACTTTGTTCAAAATCAGTGTAAAGTTCACATGCACACAGTTTGTTAAACACATCCTTTATAAAAACTAGGATACATTTGACAATATTCAATGACTATTTGTCTGCAAATCTAAAATTTATTCACTCAATTTTAGTTTTCTTTCTTCAAAAAGCCTTCCATTATGACCAAAGGGACTAAAAGACATATAGACTTGGTATATGTCCAGAAAGAATACAGTCTTATTCCAAGCCACATGAAGTCTACAGGATGCTATAAATATTATTTACTATTGGATCACTCTGAGTCAGTGTCAAGTCCACTTTGCATAAGAACCAGGAATTCTTTTAATTTACTTCTACTTTCCTTGTCTACCTTTCCCTTCCTTGCATTCCCCCTCCCTATCCTGGCTTCTTTTTGATGCCACTGCTCCTCTCTTTACTAGAAAATTCTATTTGCATGGGATATATACCTTTTCATAGAAGTCCACGTATAAGATAAACAAACCTATCCCATATTTAATACTGTTGATCTCTCATAGTACAACCTTCCCCAGAGAGCTAAAGATATACAAGGAAAAAAAGAGAAGATAGGGTACATGAATCCAGTTCTTTATAAGTTATTTTTATATAATGATTTATTTGTTTGTTTGCTTATTTTTGCCTCTGTAAAAGCTTCTAAAACATGCGATTCCATGCATAAGTTATTTGAGGGAAAAAGGGACTTGAAACAGTATTTCTGACTAATTACATTTATTTCCCCACATAAACACAACTCAAAATTCTGCACTGATTATTATATGAGTAAATATTATAATTGAAAAAAGGTCCTTATTAGAATGTTGTATTACACAACCAAACAATTGCCATTGTCTACAATTATATTCAACAATTTGCAGTGGAGAGAGTAGCAATGAGGTTTTCACCGTGAAAAATGCAATATTTTAGGAAAGTATTAATGCTTTAGAGGTTGGGATTTTGTAGATGTATTATGAATATTATATTTTCAAAAGCCAACCCAAACTAATCAGTTTAGTAAAACACCAGTTAAATAATTGTGTGAATTTAAATTAAATTGGAGAATTTAAAATAATTCTCCAAAATATAACATATTTCTCTCATTTGCTATATATTCCAAATGATATAAAGATTGATAAGACATAGTTCTTACCCTCAAGAAACTTAAAATCTAGTGGGTGAAATAGGAGGTACACAAGTAAATATCCAGAGGAGAAAGAGCTAAATCATTAAGAGCTAAATCAGTAAGATAAATTTCAAATATGACAGACAGTGAAAGGTTGGAGGAAGATTCACAGCCAAGGTAAACTTTGAACTAGATTTTAGAAGGTAAATAAAATTTTTATAGGTTATTGTGATGGGAATGAGGTGTTATTCCAGGTGGAGGAAAGAGCATAAAAATACCCTAGAGACAGGGAAGTAAATGGCAGAACTGGGAAAGAGTGGATGGTCTTAGAATGTGTGGAGAAAAATGTAGACCACACACACAAAAAACATGGATATCATGCTTAGAAGGAGTGATTTTTTTTTTTCTTGTAGTCATTGAGAATCCATTAACATTCTTGGTCCAGGCAGTTTCTGACTTTTCTAAGAGAATCTCTCTAGGAGCTGTGTGGAGGAGAAGCAGGATGACACTAGTGTGCTACCATCACAGCAGGGGAAAGGGTTAATAAGAACTAAAATCAGCAGGAAGAACAGAGAGATTTGCAGTTACTTGTAAAGGGAAATAATTATCAATTTAGGAAGCACAGTTGACCTTGTAACTCCATGTTAACTACAGCATTATATGGATATGGAAATAAAATTCTAAGAGTAAATTCTAAATGAAATCATATAGTTCCAGAAATTAAACCACTGTGTGACCAGGAAGGTGATTTCCTGTTGGTCACTCTGAAAATTCCATTTCTTTTCATTATATAATCTTTTTGAAATTAATTACAACTTTCTTTCTCTACCTTCATTTTCCATTTGTGTATTTAATTACAAATCCCAAGAAACAAAGCAAGGTTTTATTGGTACTTAAAAATGTAATGGTGTAAAAGATATCTGTTCATCAAAACACCATGGGGTTTACAAAGTAGTATTTTATCTTATCAAAGAATTAACTATAAACACAAAACATTCTTAACTTTTATGAACCATAGTAGCTAAGTCGAGTCATTTGCCAGGACATGGGCTCTTAACTAGTGCATGGCTTAAAAGAATAATAACATAATGGAAGCTGTCAACTCTATAACCATGCAAATGAATGCCAAGGGACTAAGCACCAAATTATTTTTTCTCTCCATTCAAAATCTAATGTTAAAATTTAATTTCTTATTGCCTGTTTTTAAATTATTAATTTTAGTTAAATAATACAAAGGATATATAAAGCAAGGTGGTGGGAACAATTTATAATATTGCCATTACCATGACTTCACACTAAGAAGAGAATCAGAATCTAAAATTCTGATCCTAGATTTAATGAACATTGTTCAGTTACAGATAGGAAACTAATTGAACTGTAGAACTAGCAGTTAACTTTTCATTTTCATCAGATCTCTAAGATTCTGTTTGTCGACGATGGTTAGGAAAGATTTTGGTTGAAAGATGTTAAATGGATATTTTAAAGATTCATAAACATTCTCATTTATACAGTCTAAAAATAATTTTTTTAGTTCTACCTATTTGAAATTCCATTTAGTCTATTAAATTGTAATCTTACGTTTTTCCTAACTAAAATTTGTTCAAATTCTTTCTGCCACTTAATATTTGATCTTTCGTATTTTAATTTGTACACATTTTAATTTACCTAAGCCTTAGTTTACCCAAATTTAAAATGAGACTCCAAATGCCCATCTTGCTGGATAATTGACTGCATTTAATAAGATGATATAAGTAAAGTATGAGCATTCCGGAAAAAGTAATGACTATTATGACATTTCCCAATTCTCTTTATCCTTTAAGAGATATGAGGCATTCCCAAAGGAGTTTCTATTTTACAACATATTTAACTGATTTTTGTCTAATTGCTTTAACTCTAGGCTGGCATACTATGCTAATTTTCTAAGAACTGAATTAAGGTAAGATACTCTTAAAATAAAGTTAAAATTGTTTTTTGTTTTTAATTTATAGAAAAAATGCTTTCCTAATTTCTTTTTCTATTACCATTTTTCTGCAATAAATTTGGTGCTAGTAGTGTTTGCCAAGTAGCATAAGCAGATGATAAAATAAAGAAACAACCAGAGAATTAACATGAATAGAAAAACTGAGCAATGCCATGTCTTAAAAATAGTTTTTATTATTTTCTCAATGCAGAAATTAGCATAAATATAATATTTTCTGCTACTTACACTGTTTTTATTGTACCTGATAAAATTATATACAGATTTCTATTCATTATCCTCTCCAGAGAGTATCAGGGCTTCTTGATACTTTGCTTATCTTTGGAAATATTCTATAATTCAGATTTTTCAAAAATTCAAAAGTATCTCTCCAATTGATACATGTTAATAAGACTTATTAAAAAAATAAAATAGTCTTAGCAGAAGAAATTTTTTAGCAAGACATAGTCAATTCAGTTTTTTTTCTTAATTGTCTCTTTTTTAAGAGGATAATGTTATTAAAGTAGGAATAAAAATAAAAATAAAAATAATTAATACAATTAAATTTGCCAAATAGAAAGTCAGTTAATTTTTAGAATGTATTTTATTATATTCTTATAATGAAATCAATTATATATGTAGAACTGATTTGTTTTACATGTTTTTTATATATTTATTATATTTTATATTTTTAATATCTATTTATCTTCATAGATAAAGACATTTACAGAGCAAAAGGATCTTATTCTTTAGGTTGGTGAGCTAATAAGAACAAAAATTGACCAAAATAATGTTCAAAAGGTTGTTGTGAAATAAAACAATCCCAATTTTTCAAAGATTATATTACGACCCTGCCTTAAACCACTTGTCCCTATGTGAAGCAGTAAGCATATAATGGAGTCTGCATCTTAAGATGTAGAAATCATCCTTTTAACCCATTGATGTAACCAAAGATGTGAGAGCTATGATTTCTGCAACCACATGAGACCAGATCACCGCTTAAAATGTACCTAAAATGTACAGCATAGCGATTAAATATATCTATGTCTTACGTAACCATCACTTAGATGTCTAGTATCTATCTGACACTATATATAGTTATTACAATAAGTAAGAAATAGTCATCACACCTAAGGGCTACTCCTCTGCCACAAGAATTTTACCAAAGTTATGTTTCAGTGCTTCTTGAATTTATCACATATCTACATATTATAAGACATTGATCAAACACCTCCTGCCCCCAGTTAATAAATAGTAAAACTGAAAAACAGATTTTTCTGTGTTCTGAGCACCCCACCAGACAAGAGCAGTTCTGGAAAACCTGACTTCGACTCTGACTGGGAAGCCTGGCTGGGTTCTCTCTGTAGGCTTGCAAGTGCATATGTGTTTCCAAGGACCTCACTGACTCTTCCCAAGTCATTTCACTTGACACTTAACTACTCTTCTATTTTCTGCTCAAGAATTCAGAATTGAAGACCAAAAAAAAAAAAAAAAAAAGGTTTTCTGCAAATCATAGTTTTTAAAGGAACTTGCTCTTTATAATCATCTAAATTTGGAATTGGCTGGGAAAGAAGAGAATGATATAGAATCTTCTGTAATCAAGAATTGGGGAGGAAAAATTTTCTGTGTTCTCAGATCCCTATATAAAATTCTATGTCTGAAATAAGAATTACTATTATTTATTTCCATCGTTGCTCAAAAAAAGCTTTAATTGGTCAACTTTTCTTATATGTGTAGGGAAAAGAATCACTTTTGGTGTCAGAATATAGGATTCATACAATCAAGTTAGGACTAAAGGTCACAATATACAAAAACTACTTTCCACAATAACTAACATTACAAAGATCACTACACCAATAAACATAAACTTAGAAGACTATTTGCAAATATTGGTCTTGCCACCTACTGAATTTGTGATATTAAGCAAATTACTAAACCTTGTATGCCTCAATTTTCATTCAGTTAACTGATGGTAATATCTACCTGAAAGGTTGGGAAAATGAACTTGGCCTGGTTTTGGTAAGTTCTCAATAAATCAAAACTGCTATTTATTTATAATTAGAGTAGGGCAAAAGGAAGCTAGAGTTCCCACTAGAATGAAGGAATCTGGTATAAGTAATAGAAGAACATTTTTAAAAGTCAGTTTATTACTTGAGGATCTCAGAAAATTCAAGGGAAGAGAAAGATGGAAATGAAGAGAAAATAACAACATTAACACACAGTATATAAAATACATTCCTTAATCAGCCATCCATATTTATTAGATTTTTAAAAAGCATCCAGTGCCTTAAAAGGTTTTTGAGAGCTGTGCTATTTTTAATAAAGTCTCATGTGAAGCACCAAATAAGCTCTTAAAAAGCCTGGAAGTGCAATTCCATTCAATTTCTATCAATAAGAATTGCCCAGGTGTAATGTACTTCATGCAGTGCATATCTAGAGAACGAACCCACCGCATTCTTCACAAGTGAAGGCTTCGAGATGCCCTTTCTGGGGAGCTATTCCCAGAACATGTTGGAAAAGATCAGAACGCAAATATGGAAATCACTAGCATCTTTTGATTTTAAAATGAATCTTGTTGTGCATTTACCTGGTTGACATGAATGAAGAAGACTCAAAGCATTGAGTAAGATTTCATAAAAAGTACTATTTTCTTCCCAGAGGTAACACAAATAGCTAAGCTGTTACTAAACATTTTTCTCTCTTTTATGATTTGAGGAGAGAAGTGAATTCTTACAAGCAGACCAGTTTTTAAAATATAGCATGATTTGGATATTTGTCGTAAACATTGGTCTCTGTGATTCACAGAAAATTTCTTCTTACATATTAAAAATTCCTACATTGTCTTTTTACAGTCACATTGCTAGTATATGTTTGATATAAGAGGAATGTTTTATAATTAGGGATATACATGTATACTCAAACCTAAATTTAGCCTAACTGAATTTTCAAAAAGTTGTAAAATACTGTGTTCAGATTTCTCTCCAATGGATTAATCTGAAAAACAACTGGGACTCAATTTAGAATTTCCTGGCAGTGAGCAAGAGAAATGTCAAACTCACAGTTTTACTTTATTGAAGGAGCTCTTAGGAGTCCAGTGGAAAGAATTGTGTGTGCCTGGTAGCCAGAGAGCAGTGGGAGGTAATATTTAGTTTATTAATGTGTCTTTGATTTTTTTCATAGTGTTGATGCCTGGTATTAAAAACCAAAACCTTGATCCAATTCTCCTCCCGCCCTCCCTCTAATGGAAAAGAGCTATGAAAAACAGATAAAGTTAACAAGATGTTGCATAAAATCAAAGTGCATTTCAGTAATCCCAAGATAGTCAATATATTCCATTTGTCTGTGCATTGAAATGGCTCAGTAAATTATATTCCACTTGTAAATATTGAATTTTAATATCTCTGTGCCAGTAATGCACAATGTTCTATATACATTAGACAATGTTCTTGTCCTCTGGAAGCTTCAGTTTTTGTTTTCTTGATGTTCTTCTCATTTTATATTTTATGAATATAGCAAGAGCCACGGATTTATTAGCTGTGTATTGGATCTGAGTTCCTTTATCCCTTTTTTATTGAATTGGACTTGATTTTTGAGAAATTAGGGTACAAAGCACAATAGGTAAAAATTGAATTTAGAGAGTAAGAAAATTGTATTGTTAAATAAGAGGTAAATTCTGATATTTTAATAGCTAATAAACTATTAATAATAATTTAGACAACTGTTGCAAAACTAAATTATAGATTTCTTGCTATATTCTATCAGTATCTGCCTAGTTACTCAAGAGACAGCCACCAAAATGTCAGTGAAACATATGTCTTTTGTTGAAATACTAACTGGATTATGAAAGATTAATCGTGTATTTAGTGCTTTACTAGGATTATTTTAATGGGGTGAAATGAAGGAGAGTAAAAGACCTGGAGATATGTCTGAAACTTAATTTTTATCTATTAAGACACTACCTATCTAGTCTTCAATACGATATAATCAAAGTATAAATTACTTGTTCTGGAGGGGGGATCTTTCAGAAAACCATGTGGCCTAAATGACAAGATACTCTCTGTTCTCAGGTTATTGGTGATCTGGTGATAAGTTTTGTTTTGGGTTTAGCATTATTCATAGACTAAACTTTTAGGGTTTTTCATTCTTTGTTATTAGAAAAAAAACGTTATTTAAGGAAATATTACTTTTAAATTATTCTCTTTGAAATTGCTTTTGCTCATCTATTCTTTATGCGAATGCTTAAATTCCAACCCACATTCAACTCTATTTCTCATCTGTCATTCCCCTATATTTTGGAAAGGTTCTGTTCTCTGGTATACATAATACTATCCATCATAATAAAGTAAGCATTTGTACTCAATACATAAAATAGGTGAGGGAATAGTCAAAGTCATCTTACTTACATCCTTATGTTTTTGTTTTTGTCTTGCCTGAAATAATTTTGATGACCCAAAAATACATCTTAGAGATGCAGATTGCTCTTCTTCCCACACCACTTCTGAAGGTGGACCCGCTGCCAAGGCTGTACTGAGAGGCAGATACCACAGTTTTGTACTAAATTTGGTCAAAATAATTAAAGCAAAAATGGCAAGAGGATGAGTTGAGGTGAGGGGAAGTCAAGATTCATTTGTAAGTCTAACCTATGAGAAAATAAAAGCAAAAACTAGAGAAGTTGGTCTTCAGAGAAGAATGATATAGAAATGTGGAATCATTGAAAGAGAGGGAAAGACAATCAGGGCAAAGGAACAGAATGTGAGCAGGGCTCTACAGACCCTGGAAGAAGCGCAGGAAGAGGAGTTGTTTTCTTTTCTGGTGACTTTTCTGTTCACATTCCAGTACGTGTATCCTTTTATTTAACTCATTTTTACTTGAGGTAATTTAAGTCATTATTCCCTACAATTAAGAAAAGCTTTAACAAAAACAACTGTGGATAATGAAAAAACAAGTCTTAAAATGTTAAACTGAAAAATCATTGAGCCATAGAACTGTAGATATCATCTTGTACAACCTTGAAATGTAGTGAATAGAGGTTAAAAAGACATAAGTCTGTTTTAAATGACATGGTAAAGGTGATATCCTAAAGGTATATAGGTGGTCTACCCTTTTTAAAATATTTCAATGAATTTTGCTAATATTATTTAGGGTAAGAATGAGCATCCTATTTTACAGATGAGGAAATATTTATTTCCCCAAGATTACATGCCTGACATGTAGAAAAATGGGAATACCTTTTCTAACAAATTAAAACTCTGTGTGAATAAGTTAATGGAAGGCAATGTTGATCATAGAATTCTCTGTCCCTGTAGCATGCCATCCCTCAAACACTAACCATGCCTATTGTAAGTAGTTTTAGAAAAATAACACTACACATTTTTAGAAAATATTTCTACTTATTCACATATATCCAAGGGATTTACTTTAAAATTATCATAAAAATTAGGTTTGGATGAAAATGAGGATAGTGGTGATGGTAGTGCTGATGGTAATAATGAATGCCTAGTTACCTACTACACATCTCAAAATGAATGTTCCTCAGCTATCTCACTTTGCATTTTAAGAATAAATCATCTTGCATCCTTTATTATTATTATTATTATTATTATTATTGGCAGATGTGCACTCTGCTTATAATTCCCAAGCTCAGAAACTGAAAGTTGTTCTTGCCTTTTCTGCTTAACTCATTCCTGACATCCAAAGAGTCACCAGTCCTTTGTACATCTTGTCTTCTAAATGTGTCTTGGAACATTCGCCCATGTCTATGCCTACCTGTACTGCCTGTTTCGACCACCAGCATCTCTCTTTGGAACCTCTGAGTGAACCTGAGTAGGCTCTCTGAATCTAGCCTCCTAATCCAAGGATGGAATGCTCATTGATCCTTTTCAACCCTGGGCAGAGTAAGCTGTCTCAAGTGAAATTTGAAAATTTGACATATCTGGTTAAAATGGATCAGTGCTTAAAATCCACAGTCCTTAACATAAATTACTTGTTTTCGTCTAGTTCTCTCACTCTACTGTATTCTTACTCTAGCCCTAGCACACACACTGTATGACACACTCCCAGAATGCTATGCATTTGAACTTTCAATTACCACTCCTGCTGCTGCTGCTGCTGCTGCTGATGATGATGATGATACTACTACCCCTCTATTAATTGGTATCAGAAAAGCCAAATTAGCAATGTATTCTCATCTATAAATTTCAGAAGTAGGCTTTTCAGGGCTCTTAGGTTGAACTAGAGAATAAGGATATATACTCCCTTTTCCTTAAAGTTCTGTCTATCTTGTAGTCTAAAATTATTCTTTAATTTCCAGTCACCACATCCATACTTTATCCAGGAAGAAACAAAATTGTCCACTAGTCTCCACTGGCCAGAACTTATTCATATTATCACTCACAGACCCACCATAGGCTGGAAAACATAATCATAATTTCAGAAAGATATGTGCTCAGCTGGAAACCATGAGTTCTTTTACTAAAGTAGAAAAAATTGTTTGGATTTTTTTACTATTAAGTTGTATGAGTTTTTTATATATTTTTCATATTAACTCTTTATCAGACAGATGGTGTGCAAATATTTTCTCCCATTCAGTATGTTGCCTTTTCATTTTGTTGATGGTTTCTTTTGCTCTGCAGAAACTGTTTTTTTATTAAAGGTCAAGATTTGCTGCCTCTCTAATCTCCATAGTGAGAATCTCAAGGCAGACTGTTGTCCAGGAATTAAGCTGTGACTGTGATTAAAAGTCATAGTAGATCTAAAATGTAATTCGGAGCATAAAATCTAACTCTATGGGAATATTATGATATAAATATGTTTACAATCCTAATGGACAGCTGTTTTCAAGGGGGTTCAACTGTTCCCTAAAGTTACTATTTGTTTTGTTCTGTTTGTTCTTGAATGTAATCAAAAGCCTTTGGTTACATGACTAAACTACATTGTGTCCTCCAGATTCAACAGCTCATTTCAGCCAAAATTTCAAAGGCAGGAAATTCTAAAATTACATTCATCAATGGTTCTTCAAAACAACACAAATAACGACAATAATCAAACCCTTTAAGATTGTTCTCCTTAAAATTTTATAATAACAGAGAAGAATATTCAAAATATTTTGCCCTTTAAGATGGCTAAATATTTTAGAAAAGTCTCTATATGTTTAGTATGAATTTGACTAAATAATAACTTTAAACTATAAACTTCTTGATGACAGGAGCATATCTTATTCAAATTTTCTATCTTCAGAATCTGGCCCAGTGACTGACATAATAAATGAAAGCAGCAAAGAGGACACACACACACACACACACACACACACACACACACACTAATTCTGCTTTCAACTCAATATCCCACATCTATTTTTTAATTATTTTTTCTGAGAACCATTACATTGTACATAATCAATATCATAATCTAATATAACATAATTTTTCTTTTCATAAATCAAATATCTCAAAAGATAATAAACATGTCATCATCCAAAATCACTTATTTCTTCTTTATTTTAATTATTTTCTGCCTGTCTGACAAAGAATAGTCAGAATCAATTTCTGTTGCCATTATGCTCTCCACTATAGCTCTTTTTCCTTTGCTCCTTAGTTTAATCCCTTGAGAATTCATTGGATGTTAAGAGTGTGTACATCTCTACCACATCCACACATCTGCTCCTTTATTTCTGTCATTACTATCTAAAATTATCTTGTGTCTTCATTTGTTTACATGTATACTGTATCATCTGTCTTCCTGACTGAAATACAAATATCAAGAAGGGATGCATTTTGTCTACCATATTAAACCTTGTAGTCTAAGGACCTTGTTCATAGTAAATACCTAGAAAGGAAAGAGGGAGGGAGGGAGAGAATGAGGAAGTAAGGATGTATGGAAGGAAGGAAGGAAGGAAGGAAGGAAGGAAGGAAGGAAGGAAGGAAGGAAGGAAGGAAGGAAGGAAGAAACAAAGGAAAGTTTTTAAAAGAAAAGGAGCTATAGGAGCCATATTTTCTTTGTAGGCTATAAATTTAGTGAAAGACTTTCAAAAAATAATAAGGTTCTTAAGTGGTTTTTTAATATATATGATTGACCAAAGCTCAGTTTCATGGCGATATACAGCTACAGTGATTTTCTAAAACTATGCACCCTGTAGGGCTTTACTGTATAATAAAGGTACAGAATAGATCATCCACTAAGCAGCATTAAAAAAGTAAATTTACATAGATCCATTAGTATTAACAAAATGAAATTGGTTAGTGACCTTGTATTCCTTTTCTTTGGATTTTTGAGATACATAATAAAGATATTGGTAATATAGAATTTTAATAACTAATTAGCTCTAACCTAATAAATTTGTTTTATTAATGTTTTTAATCAATACTTAATTATCTTTCCACATTGGTCTTATTCTTTTAATCTGCTCTCACAGTTTTTAAGTATCCTTAAAGTTATTCATTTTTGAGATATTTTCATTTTTTACCAGTTGAAAGAAAATCTATCTGCAATGTTTATTAAGCACCTAATATGTGCAAGGATCTAAGTAAGGAAGAGGTTAACAATATTCAAAACTATAGCTAGTTTTCCATTTAGGAAATTTAAAACCACCTCCATAGTATGAATTGGTCATAAGCAACAAGTTAGTAAACAGTCAAGTGATATAAAATTTGTGGTTTTAAGTTAGGAAGATATTCTCAAAATAGAAATTTAGAAAGATACATGAGGAGAAATTTTCATGTACTAGGAAACAGCAAAATTAGAAGCACAAATAAGTGAAAGGTCAGATGTATTCTTGTACAGAGTATAGAGTAGTGGATAAGGGCAGTATTTGGAGATGAATAAGAAATTGGGTTGCAGTTAAGATGAGGGGATCCATAATAGTAAAACGAAAGATTTTAACTGTACACTATTGCATAAAATTTAAACAATTTCACAAAATAAATGTTTACAATTCTAAATCATACTCTATGAATTTAAGTGTAAGCCTCTAAATGACTCATTTCTCAGTAGTTCCTGAAAAAAAAAACTGTAATAGAGATATTGCCTTGGTTTCATATAGCAATTCACCATCTAAGAGCTGATAGATGTAATTAAGAAACATTCACTATGTGTAATGCCCATACACTTTATTCATGTCTGTATACATATGCATGCGACCATTCCTCACTATAGAATAGATATTATTTAGCAATGCATTCTAAGTATGCTAGAATGCATTTTTTTGAAACATACTAAATATGAAGAAAAGAGCTGAGATATTAGTTAACAACTTTCATATGTGCACATATATGACAATGAGTTTTAAAACTGGTAGTAGGAGAAGGAAAACAAGAGGAAGACAATACTTACTAAGTACCTACAGTATATTACTCACTGTGATGGATGCTTTATTGATGTGACTTTCATATACTATATGAATCAGAAACCAGAAATTGTGCAGTAAGGAGACTTGAACTGCTGCTCTGCTCCAGCAAATGTACTTGGTCCAGACTCCAGGCAGAATTTTATCCCCTGCAACATACAGATGGCCATGGGTCTGTACACATGATTTCTGGAGACAGTAAGATGTCAAAGCTTTAACCACCTAATGAAATGGGCAAAGTAAAAAACATTATGAAGGTTGATTATGCTTTGTCATGATGATGGAAGCTTTAAGTTGAACCAGTTAATTACAGTTTGTAAAAGCTGTACATCTTTGGGTTCAATCTTTTACCCTGGCATCCATGAGATCATTCAAATTGTCCACAATTTAAATGAACATTGAGAGAAAATGAAGAACTTGAGATGATGAGGAAAGTATTATTAATGTGAGATCAGAGGCAACAAAATGCTTGGGTTCTCTCCTCCAAGACAATTTCACTTCTCTAACTTCTGACTTAAATACTTAACCATTCTCCAACCTAGATCTTAATCCCCAAGGCCTCTTTCAGGCTGCATCTGCCTTCAGGAAAGCTCCATGCAGATGTCCCAAAAGCAATTCAAATATACATGTGCAACAACACAATTGGTTTCAGGGAAGGGGTTGGGTGGGGGTTTGGAGACATATTTTTCCTGTGTCCCTCGGTTGGTACATTGAAGAACTCTCCACCTATCACCAAAGTGGAAATCTGAGAGTCATTTAATCCCTATTTTTTATTTGCCACCTTCAATCACTTCCAAATCTCATCAATTTTATCTCCTCAATTTAATATTTTCTCCTTCAATTAATGTGTAAGTTTAATGTTCTTACTACAATAAAACCTGTTTTTAAGATCTCCACTCTCTGAAACTTCTCCTTTTTCTCATTTATTCCCTTCTAATTTCTTTTTCTTTTTTCCACAGCTAGGAGCTCTGGCTGCAATAATTTTTAAATAGCATCCTCCCTCCCTTGCTTACAAATATTCCTTCTATTTTTCTTGCAAACACCAAAACCAATCAATCTGATTGATCATTCACTTTGGGTAATGCTGGGGGGATTTAATCAAATGGACTAATGCTGTGATAATTCCCTAAACCCATGGCCTCTCATTGCAATGGCTTACCAATACTTTTATATATACACTCTTGCCTTCTCTCCTCTCCTCCTCCTACTCCTTCTTCTCTTCCTTCTTTTCCTCTTCCTCCTCCTCCTCCCTCTCTTCTCTCTCTCTCTCTCTCTCTCTCTCTCTCTCTCTCTCTCTCTCTCTCTCTCTCTCTCTCTCTCTCTCTCTCTCTCTCTCTCTTATTTGTGAATTTTACTATTCTATACATGGCTTCATCTACATATCCTACCTCATCAGAAGGAGAATTTCCTTTCTAATCAATAAAACAACAAAAAATTGTATACATGCTTTATTAATCAGAGGGTCCTTCAAGTTCCCACTCTCATAGAAACTTACCTTCACATATGATCAAATTCTTTTTCTCTCTCCTGGTATGAAACAACTTTTCTTCTCTTACTTATCCAGTCATATGGCTTTAAATACCATCTATGAACCTATCACTTCCAAAACTGTATTTCCAAATTTGCCATCTCCAACTCAGCCTTTGATTTCCACTTCAGTGTATCTTCTGGCCCACTTAATCTTTTTCACCTCAGTAAGTGGCACCAAATTCAGAAATCAGCTTCAGTTCCTTTCCCTCACTACTCATCAATCTATCAGCAAACCCCACATGTACTGAATTCATTCATTTCTCTCTATCTCCAAGCCAGCCACTTTGATTCAGTGCACTGTCATCTCTCACCTAGAATACTCTAATGACAATGACCTTCTACCTCATTTTGCTGTTTTTATTCTGATTCCTTCTACTTCACTCTCTATGTGACAAAAAAATAAAATAAAATGATATTGAAGCTCAGACTTGGTTACACTGTCTTTCAATTTAATTTCCATTGAACAAAATCACACTGTCTTATGATGACTTAAGAGGCCCTATGTGATCAGGCCCCTACTTACCTTTCCCCTCAGAATGAATTGCCACTGCTCTTTTTCTCAGCTCCTCAAACCTACCAGGATCTGTCCCACCACAGAAGCTTTGCAAGTGCTAAGAAATGTGTTATGAGTTTGTTAAATTAACATTTGTTAAGTGGAGTACAGGGTGCTGGGTAGTGAGTCACAATTCAATGATAATCTGCAAGAGAATATGAAATAGAAAAGTTTATTATTCATAGGTCTTGGAGGAAGTACACATCACCCTCCAAGGGGCCAAATGAGACAAAGTACAGCCAGGGAGAATAATAAGTTCTAGGACTAAGGCCAGATTGGTCAATTTGAACCAATAGAGTGGGGTTTTGGTAAGCCCCATGGGGGTCTTTTCTAAGGGGCACATAGCGGAAGGTCCTGGGAGGCAGAAGAGACTGATGATCACAAGGGCTATTGGAAAAGTCATATCAAGAGCTTGCATTTGCTTGTGAGTCTGTGCGCTTACATGAGAGAGCTACTGTCAATTTAAGGTCATGTCAGTTTAAGGTCCCAGAAGGCTGCTTGGCCAAAATAAAATGGATGCCAAGACACAATATCATGGAATAGCTTAGCTAAACTCTCGACAAAATATTTCTTTCAAGCATGGCATTCCCTGCTCTTCAAACACATTACTTGTATTTTCTGTCCTTTCATATATCAGTTTAAATGCCATCTTCACAGACAGAGACTTCCTAATTACACAATCTCATTGGGTTTTTCCATTCATATGCCACCCAATTATTTTTCATTTTAGCCCACTGTTACTTTTCTTCATGATAATGATCATCATTTGTTGTAAGTTCTTTGATTCTTTTGTCTGTATCCCATGCTATACTGCTTCATGAAGGCAAAATCCACATTTCTCTAATTCTCTACTATATCCCCAGAACCTAGCTCAGTGCCTGGGACATGGTGGATTTTTAACAAATGTCTGTACAATGATCAACTGGCTTAATTAGTCCGCAAAGCTAATCCCATCATCTGTGCTCCAGATATGACTCCCCTCATCTTTTGGGAGCTGGTTCCAACTGATAACCCTCTCTCTTTTCTATTTTCAACTTCTGCTCATCCAAACTGCCCTTTGTATCTAAGCAGACTTTCCACTTGAACCTATACCTGAGAAGGCTGCCTTGACTGATAGACACATCTTCCCAGTTATAGGGCTCATTAGCAGACTCTTTTGGCTTGCACATTAAGCCATACTGTCCAAATTAAGCACTATGGTAATAAAAAAAAATAGTTTGCTCCCTTATACCACTGTTCACTTTTATATTTCATTTGTTCAGAATCCAACAACTTCTTTTACACCTGAATAATCCACTGACTTTTTAAATTTAAAATACCTAAAAATAAAACCCTGACCCCAAATAACTCTTCCTCATGTATTTTCTGTCTCTTCTAACATTCAGTCAATCCCAAAAGGTAGAAAATTTGAAATTATCTTGAATTGTTCCCCCTTTCATTGGTCAGCACTTTCTATTAATTGTATCTTCTAAATATCTCTTCTCTGCATTGCTATATATCAGCCCTCTCTATTTCCACATTCTTACTTTGCTGTTTCACTTTCTCTTTATTCTTGCTTCCTAAAAAGAAAAAAATATTTTCATCAAGAAATGCCTCACTTTATATTTTTAATGTTTCTTCAATGCTTTAAAGATATATATCAGATCTTTACCTTGTTGTAATAGATCATCTTTTGTTATTTAACTCCTGTTCATTTCCTCACCTTATGTTCTAATCACTTCTCCATAAGACCATAACTCTGTCCAGGTTGCGCCATCAGAATTCCCCTGAAACCATTATGCTTGGTGCCCACAGCCTAGCCAACCTTGCATGGCTGGCAAATGAGAAAGTTTTCCATCAAGATTCAGGTCAAATATCATCTTTTCTATGAAATCCTGTCCAAATTATTGTCCTTCTCATCTGTAGAAATGTATTATTTGTTTATCTTACATATTTATGGCAATTTCTGAGTTCTGCTCTCAGTAGAATGTGGAATAATAGAGGCCTGGAATATCTATTATCTTCACTAGCTTTGTTTACAGCACTTAGCATACAGCAAGGACTCAGTTAACGCATGCCAAACTGATTAATAAGTGAGTGAAGATGGCTCAGTACTTAAAATCTGCTCTTCATATATCGAAGTTGTGTTCGAGTTAGAGACTAGTATCTACCATGAAGATCCAGGAATGTTGTAGGTAGGATGGCCTAAGGAAAAGATAGGGAGCTTTAGAGCAAGACACACATGAACCTCAACTAGCTCAGCATAGTACCACTGTACAGCAGTCCAATCTTGGATAACCTCTTAAGCTTCTGTTTCCAATGTGTATATTAGGGGTAATAGTACCTTCTTTGTAGACTTATCTGAGGATTAAATAATAAAGTTTATAAGCATTTAACTCAGTCCCTGGCATGTAGTAAAGATTCAATAACTGCAAAAGCAGCTATTGGAAAACATCCCTGCAATGCTGTCAATCTGGTTAATATGCATGTTCCAGCACCCCACAGTAAACGCTTAACTAACATGAATAATAAGTGAATTATCAGTGCCATAAAGACAAGGTTGCTGATAAATACTATTTGCTTTTCACTGATCTATTTTACATGCTCTGTGTCAATCTCACCTCTTCCAAGAAATCTCACCATTTAAATATCACTCTGCTCTGAATGTTTCATTAATTCTCACTCTTTTACCAATTTTACTATCAAATGATGGTGTGTAATTGTAAAATTATTGCCATTTTAAATGTCTTTTCTAGAGTCTCTGAGCATGTTTGTTAGTTTTTATTCCAAGACTTTTGTGATCAGGTCCATTTTCTTGAACTCATTGTATCTCACCTAA
>CM053503.1:23271227-23326227 GCA_028627145.1 Eidolon dupreanum | reverse complement strand
ACTCTAATGGCCTTCTACTTCTTATTTTTAATCTGTGAAACATAGCCTCCTCAGGGTTACCTCTATTTACTTGATAATACATTTTTTTTTAGCTACATCTAAGATGATACATAAAATATGTTTCATTCGAAGTAGTTATTTGTTTCTGGACACTGGAAAAATAAGCAATAACCAATATGTCTAGTGAAGTCTAGTGATGGGTTGTCACAAGACCCCAAGAACTCACAATAGGAGATAAGGGTATCATTCCTTTAAAGTCACATGTTGCCTAGACAAGATGATATCTATTACAATTTTTGAAACTGCTAGTTTCTTGTGATAGACTTGGTTTTTGAAAAAATAAATTCCTTTGAGGTAGGTCTGATGCATCAAATTACCTGTCTTATGTGTGTTAGCTTCATAAAGATACTAAAATTGAGTAAATCCATGTCAGACTGGTCTTTCTCTTATTTTAAGTTATTCTAAGACCCCCTAAAACCACACTATTCATAATAAAATCCTTCTTGCCATAACAAACTATATGATTCAGGCAAGAGATAATGTTAATCTGAATTAAATCAGTGACAATGTGGGTTATGATGACTTAAAGGTTAACAAAATAGAATTATTACTTGAATATGTAATGAATATAGGTATAAGAAAGAAATAATGACTAATTCATATGGTCATATATTCATTCAACAAATATTTACTGAGCACTAAAATATGAGTGCTTAAATATTGAGGTCAGAAGCTGAGCTGATGTTTGATGTACAGTGGTAAAAAATTAGATATGGTCTTTGTCCTTATGGAATTTATATTCTAGTGGGGGTAGTGAGGATGGAGGAGAGGGAACCATGAAGAAAACAATAAAGTAATAACAAAACAAAGACAATCGAATTATTTTAATTTTACCAGGAGGCAAATTAAAAGGGTGATGAAACCAAGAATCAGTTAGAAAGAGTCTACTTTATAAAGTCAAGAACAGAACCTCAGAGGAAATGATGTTGGAGCCAAGGTCTGAAAGATAAAAAGGAGACATCCATACAATGACAGAGGAAGAGTGTTCTGGGCATATTTCTGAGATCCTGAGAAGAAAAGAGCTTGGTGTAACTAAGGAGCAGAAAAGAGATTGGGGTGACTAGAATATAGTAGGCAACAAAAAACATAGTATGATGTGGTGCCAAAAGGTCAAGGTGGAAGGAATCAGACAAATCTCACTAGTTTTCTAGGCCATAGTAAAGAGTTTAAATTTTTTATAAGAGCAAAGCTGTTGGAGCAAGGAAATAACACAATTAATTTGCCTTTTTAAAAGATCATTCTTACATCTATGTATAGACTGAATTGGAAGAGAATAGCAAAAGTAGAGAGATAGTTTAGAAGACTCTTGAAGGAGGTGAAAGTGGTGGTAGTAACAGATGAAGAAAGCAGATTTAAGAGGTATGAAGGAAAAAAAGGAATTAAGCGAGATTAATTTTTGCCATTTATTGAGTTAGCAAGGATTAGTGAAGGAACAAAAGGATAGCAAGATTCAAAGTTCTATTTGGGTCATATAGTTTGAAATTTTATCAACAGACATCATCTGTAGAAATCAGTTAGGCAGTTGGTTATAGGAGACTGGAGAACAGATAGAATTCAGGGAGTCATCAACATACAGAGAATAAAGACAAAAGGCCAAATGAACCAGAAGAGTAGAAACAAAGAAAGAAATCCAGAACTGAGACTCTAAAGACTTCTATATTCACTGCTGGTATGCCAGCAGAAGAAACTGCAACAGGGACTAAGCAGTGACCAGTGAAATCCCAAAGAGTGTGCTGTCAAAAAAAATAAGAGTACAAAAAATAAGAGTAAGAAGCATTTTAAGAATTCCATTGTCACAAATGTATAATGCTGCTGTGGGGTAAAGAAGAATGCATGGTAACAAAGCTATTGTTTTGAGCCATTGGGTGAATAATGATACCATTTGCTAAGAAATGGAACAAAAGAGGAGGGACAGATTTGGACCATGTTGAGTTTTTATTCCATGTTACTACTCATGAAGACTTTATCACCAAGCCTGTCATTTATAATGTCCCTAATGCTTTGTATTAAGCCCTGTATTTACTTGGTACAACTAAAAATTGAGAACTGCTAGATGTCATTTTGTTAGTATTAATAAATTAGAAACATACAGAGGTGATCATATCAAATGAGAGCCTGAATAAAAAGTAATCAGAAAGTTTTCATTGGTTGGTAAGAGAGAGAAGAAAGGAAAGTGAGCAGAAGTAAGAAGCAAGAAAGAAAAGAATTTACTAAACATTCACTAGGTGACAGACACTGCTAAGTGCTTTCTATTTTTTAAAATTAAACCATAGAAAAATTAATATCAAAATTTTTACAAAATAAAAACTAGAACTCAGTAAAATTATTAGCTTAGTTAATGACACAAGTGATAAGTGAGGAAACAGGCATTTACATCAAAATCTATATGATTCAAAATTCTGGGCTCATTCTGTTATGCCTAGTGTTACCAGTCCTTGCAATGACAGAACTCAGCTACATGGGTAGTGGAGAATTTGGACAATTATGAAGAACAGTGTGTGGATACCACTGGAACAGACGTACTTGATGCTGGCTGCCTTCATCCCCAGTCTCTCCCTTTTGGCACCATCTCTCAGTATTATTCCCACCATTCCCACCTGTAGCACGTACATATCATTACTGCTATCATCTTCTCCTGGAGTGTCACACACTTGCTCTGTGCCCAGTCTCTACAAACCATCTGAGTAAACTTGTACTAGAATGAGGACTCAATAGTGAACTAGCTGGATAAGCAGCTCAATTATCTCAATATTGTGGGCTTTCATTATATCACTTGTAGAAATAATTATTCCTACCTCATACTGTTTGACAATTTATACATAAAATCATTCAATATTCTGACTGTCATACAGAAAGCAAGCAATACAGGTTTGTGAAAATGTCAGAGAAAATATGATTAACTTGAATAAATTAGTCCATGTTACCATATGAAGAGAAGAATACGATACTAAATGAACAGAAGTCTAATCAGGTCTCTCCAACTCTCAGGAAACATTCATGTTTTTCCAGTCAGATATCTCTAACTAGATAGAATGTAGCCATTTTAGGTTAAAGGTCATGATTTATAATTTATGTATGTTCTCATAATGCCTAATAATACTTCGTTGTGAAAACAGTGTATTTTAATCTGTATTACAAACCACTTCTGCCAAGTCCTTCTAGTCTAAAGTTATTGACCAAATGGGAAAAGAGGATTAAATTTGATACACTATAAGGAATGATCATTGGTTGGTGGTGCCTTAAAGCCTCCCTGAGACCATGCAGCTCATATCAAGCTGGAAAGTAGCAAGAAGAAATTTTGCAGTGCCCCAAACCGTGGAGTTCTTGTGATGCTTCTCGTGATGACAGTCATAGTCACCGAAAGAGTCTTAATTATGCTGTGTCCCAGGGCACTGTTATAGCAACATGGCCTTCATTGTTGGCATCAGGAAGGTGTCATTTAGATGGCTTTCCTTTTAAAACAAATACAGAAAAATCATTCTAGTACAGGTTATATAAAACAAAGGCCATGCTTCAAATCATCTTCAGAACTGCAATAATCTTTGTTAGAATGATGCACCGTATTTCTTTTTTGATTATCTGATAAGCTTGAAAAATTATTTTCTTCCTTTCAGGCTTAATAAATGACTTTCAAAAAGGCAATTTGGTGAATTAACATGATCCTAAGTCATTGCAGAAAGATTACGTAGGAGCACTCTTCAAAAAATAGTGCAAGTTGTCCTACATGGACAGTTACTAAATTTACTGAACGAAAAAACTACCCCTAGACAAATTGCTCCCTGAATGTTTGGAACCTGCAAATAGCTTACCTTGAGTTCATGGAAATGACTAGGATGACTGGAAAGGGACAAGAACTCCCAATCATTACAATGAGGAGCAATTTTAATAGCAAGCAAACAAAAATTGAATAGCTTTTTAAGATGACCATATAATCAACAGTCTGAAAATTTATTTACAAATGTCACTTAAATTAAAATTGGTTTAATTTTTAAAATTGAAATGATTCAATTTTTAAATGTCAAATCTCTATTAATGAGATGTTTTCAACTATATCCGAAGAGAATTATCTATATACTATGAAAAACAGAGCGAACAGTGTAATTGTGTCAACAGTTGGTTTGAAGAGATGGCACAATGTAAGACTGAACAGGAAAGAAAGGTTGACACTGTCTCCTAATGTACACAAGTCTTCTCTTTGCCAAATAGAGATTTATACTCAAACAGAGAGAAGTTCTTTCAGAAAAAGAAAATAAGCCTCCATTCGAATTTATTGGAAAACTACATTTGCTACATAGGAAATGCTTAGTCGTATTTATATGTTTATTCATCACTATTCACATGTAGTTTTGATTCTAATATGACCACAGAATTTCCAAACTGGACTTCTGTGCTGATTAAAAGTAACGACAATGTGTTTATTAAAGTCAGCAAATCTAAGATTCAAAAAAAAAAAAACACCTTACTATACCTTACTAAAGGGTCAGGATTTTAGATTAAGAAAGAATGTCTGAAAGCATGGAAGAAATGCTACTCTTTGGTTAAAAATATTCTATTGCTGTGAAAATCAGACATTAATAATTCATTTTTCATAGATTCTGCACTTCTGGCTCTTGGAAAGGCATAATAGTTTGAAAGGCCTACTAGGGTGAGAAGGAGCATAATGCGCCTACCTGAGGCATACTTTCAAGTTAACTGACCTCTCTGTACCAGGATACAAAAAGCAACCCTTGAAACATGGTACAAAATTGCCTCCTATTTAAAATAGAATTGAATTAATGTTGTCTATAACCTCCAACTTTAGAAAAGCCTATATTGAATTAATAAAATAAAGCAGACAGAATGCAGGGTTTGAAGAGGATACTTTGGAGAATTTGTAAAAGAAAAAGAGAAAGACTTTCAGGGTATTCCACCTATTGGTTCCAATTATTCAACCTTCAAAAATATAAATTAATTATTGTTATAGGCACTAGGGCTCAAAGATGAATTAGATCTAATTCCTGGCCTGGGAAAGCTCACCCTCTGGTAAAGGGGACAATCACATGAGTCTATTATGACCAGTAGTTTAAAGATGGAGATGTGCATAGAGTATTATTCGAACAAATAAAGCAGGAAGTTATTCCAACTTTCCCAGGCCAGGAAAGAATTCTTTACTAAACCACAAGGAAATGTGTTCTGAAAAAAATTTGGCCTTCAGAGGGACGATCTATGCAAAGACTGTTTAAGCAAAAACAGTGAAAGAAAAAAGCAGTGTGGTGTATTGAGGAAACTAAAAGTATTTTTGAGAGCATAAAATATCAGGTAGGAGGTAAATAGAAATGAGACGAGATATAAGAAAGTGATGCATGTTGGGGAATTTTATATGTCATGTTAAGGAGCTTGGATTTTATCCTGTATGAATAGGAGGCCACTAAATGTGAGCAATTGAGTGATGTGGTTTCAGCAAAGTAGAAGCAAAAATATAAAATACAATTTTTGTCAAGATATACCATTAATATATTAAAATACGGTCTCGATTTCAGTGATCCTCAGGTTCTCTTGTGGATAACACTTGTTATAAACCAATATGTATAGAATAAATGTTGCCTAACCCATTCTATACATATAAATCTGTGGAGGAAAACAAATGAGTTTAAAAAAAGCAGTTAAGTAAAAGTTTAAGACAATATATAATTATGTGCTTAACTTTTAAAAATCATGCTAAGATGGTAAATGTGATCGGAGTTCAAAAAAGGAGTTGAGAGACTTCAGAGGAATTAGAAAAAATCTTCTAAAGTAGGACTTAAATTGAACTCATAGATGCGCACAAACAGAAATCTCTCCATTTTTTTCTCCATTTCTGCTGGAGAATGTGATGTCCAACAAATATTCTATTTCTTTCCCTACGTTTCTCAGCCTCCTTGCCATTAGGGAAGGCCAGGTGACTAGTTCTGCCAAGTGGAATGGGGCAGCAGTGATGCAGCTCACTTCTTGGCTCAGGCAGTAAAAAGCTTATGTGTGATTCCTCAGTTTCTTCTTGCCCAGCCATGGGGTCAGGCAATGTTTCCGGAGGTTGCATCCTGGGTCTCTGAGTGACTGCAGAGAGCAGAGCTCCATACTCCAAAATCAACAAATTAACTTATGTGTTATGTAAATCAGAATAAACCTAGTCTGTCAAAATGAACACCCCGTTCCTTCTTCCTTTGCTGTTCTAACTTTGCCAAGTTTAGGCCTTTGGAGATGGGGAAGGGGGGGCTACTGTGTTTTTTCTTCTGCACTGCAATCTCGTATGTGGCTAATATTGCTTTCAGAAAATAAAGGCATAATTGCTAAATGAAAACAGCAACAAAAAGACAAAGACACAAATGCCATAATAAAACTAAACTTTGAGAAAATATTGAAGAAAACATACCAAAATACTAGTGGAAGTTCTATCTGGGAAGGGTGTGAGTGATTGTTTTGTCCTACTTTATTTTTAATACATTTTCCAATTTTTCTAAGATAAGCCTGAATTATTTTTATAAGAAAAACATAAAACTTTTTAAAATTAAAAAATGTGATTTGGAGTCTTTCCAGAAATTGGTTCGCATGAACACCAAATGAAAATTAAATAGTAGCTAAGCAGATAACAGTCAACTGATTTGTTTAGGCTCTAAACATATGTGTGGATTCTTATTTTCAAGTCTACTCCAATATCTGCAATTCTTTTCCCTTCTTCTTTGGAGAAAATAATCAAATACAATAGTGTAATATCAAATTATAATTATTTTACAGTTTGAAATCAAAGGATCTTAGTACTAAGGATCACTTAAAACCTGTGTTGCCAAAAGTATGTTTGAATTGACTGAAAAGTGAAACATTAGTTTTTTTCACTTATTTGCTTCATTTTGCTTTTCTCCAATAAATTTTCCCTATATGACATTCAAATCATTCCCATAGAACCTTATATTTGATTAGAAATCTTTCATATTAGATTGTTTGTTGCTCTCTGAAAGCTAATATTAAATAATTATTACATCTATTATTTTTACTTACAGATTTATCATTTGAACATTTTGTTGAATTTAAAGAGGTTTTGTTTTTCTAAGTTTTGCAGATATGATGAAAATATTGTGGAAAAACTAAATTAGTATACAAGGTTATGATGTAAGGTTGATTGCTTACCTGTTGAGATATTCTAATTAAATATTTTGCAATTAAATCCCAAAAAACTTACAGTTTCAGATTTCAGTGTGAATTAATAGCTTACTAAAACTGAAGACAATCTGTGCAGAAGAAAAATGTTTAACAGGTATAAGATCTGAAGAACCTGCAGTTGATGAAAGTAACAGTATCTTTGCTGAAAGTACCAAGGATAATTATAGGCAACATGATGACCATAACATTTTAAGTATAACTTTGATGTATATTCTTTCTGTTCTTTAGTTTCATAATTTCCTTAAATTTCAAATGTTTAAGATCTTGATTCTAACCCTGGTAAGGGTGGGAACCAGACTGCAATTTACAAACAAAACACTTCACCCATCAATCTGATTTGTTTTCATTCAGAATATTTGGTTTATTTTTCCCCAATAACATGAAAGCAGAATATGTGATGTTTATGTTTACTAAAATAGAGGATGTGTTTCAAAAGAAATTGTAAAGCCCTGCTTTATATTCTTAACTAAATTCTACCTTATAACAAGCCAACAAGATAGAGTAGCAGTCTAGTCCATAATATCTCTACAAGAAATCTGACAGTCTAAGAAGTACAAGTAAACCTTACCAGGTCATGAGAATCTAGGTCAGACCCATACTGAATTAAAATATCTTTATGTTTAAGAAACAAAGACCATATACTAGAGCTTCCATCATTGTCTGATCATTGTTGATTATTATATTTATATTTTGTCATTATTATCAAAAAGTATGTGTTTAAAAACATTCAAATCCTATTTTTGCATTTTAAATGATTTAGTAGAAAATAATGCACAGCCCACTGCAGTTCTAGTCAAAGCCCTCTGTTATACCATTACTCAACATTTTATCACATCTCTGTTGTGGACTAGACATTGTGTTGTAAACACTAAGCAGTAGAGGAGCACACGAGGGAGAATGCAGCTACAAAATCAATCTTAAACTTCTATATCATCTCCAACCATATATTCCTATCTTTCTAATTGTCTTAGTGTTCTACACAGCATGAGCTCAGGAATCAAGCTACATGATTTAAGTCCTTCTTTCTCCATTTATTATCTATAACTTTAGCAGATTATTTGACCTCTGTGAACCTCACTTGTAAAATTGTGGTAAAAATAATATCTATGTCGTATACATGTGTGAGAATTAAATGAGTTAATAGAAGTAAATTGCTTAGAACAGTGCTTGGCACATATAAGCACTCAATAAATATTTACTGTTGTCATTGTTATTGATAGTAAGATTACTATTGTTATTATTATTACTAATTTTAATGTCATCAAGACAGACACATCTTTGTTTCCATTAGCCACTTCATGCTATCCTTCATTCTACCATTATTTATATTGTACTTACCATGTGTTGTGTAAACTTCTGTATAAACTTTGGAGTCATAAAGATCAGTAAGACACACTGATCACCCTACACAGCCTATGCCCCTTTAACCACTTCCCTCATTCTTCTCATGAGGAGTCATCATTTCATCAGTGATTTGCTCTTCTGTAATTCTAACTCTTCAAAATCAGTTATGGATTCATTTTACTTTTATCCACATTTATCCCTAGGGCAGACAAGCACTGTGGATGGTGCCCTTTCAGAATTATGGTTTCCAGCTGCCTATATTATCATCATGTATTTCAAAGATTTATCACTGAACTCAAGGTACTTACTATACTCTGCTCCTCTCACCCTCAGCAAATGGTCTTGAATGTTTCATGGGGGGAAAAAATATTGTCGAACAGGAGATAAAACTCTGCCCATTCCCTAAGAGCAAAAGACCTACCAATGTCTACACATATCTGTATCTCTTTCCTGCTGTCTCTGAGAAAGAGTGCCTCCCCATGAAAACCAATACCATTATCTTAGCTTTGGAGATCAAACTTTCCCATCTCCTCAAGCCCTCATAGAAAAGTATGATTTTTTTTTTCTTCCTCACATCTTTAAACTCTGATACCTTTAAACTCTATTCCCTATACTCCTCTCTAAAACCCATTCTCCCAAATATTGCTCTCGCTTTCTTCTTCCATTTGTACCCAAGATACTTGAAGTAAGTTTAAAAATTGCCTTACCTTTTATATTCACTCAACCCACAAAAATCTGACTTTATAGCTTACCAATTTCCCTGAGACTATTCTAACTGCCAAATTCGATGGGAGGAAGAGAGGGTTCATTCCATACTGCTAATGACTCATTCTCGTATCTTTCCACTCGTAAAACAGTGCTCATTACTAATTTGCATCCCACCACTTTTTACAACTACATCTTGTCTGCTTCTCCGGTCCTTAAACCTATGCTTTCTAAGTTCCTCAATCTTCTTTTTTTGCACTCTGCAAACTCTCTCAACACACTGTTTACATATTGTGCACCTTCCACATTCACTGATTGTTTTCTGCCTCCAGCTGGATACATCAAGACCACTAGCCAGCACTCATTCACATTTGATTCCATCTCAGGAGGTGAATTCTGGTCAGTTGTCAGTAAAACAAGGCTGTTTTTAGCATGTGCCTGGATAGGTTACCATATATTAAAAAAATGTATGGCTGATTCCACTTCCCTTAAACATACACTCTACCTATAGGCTTCTACTAAATACTCGAAGGGAAACTAATAATATAGAGAGAATAGAGAAAAAAACGGCATTTCTTTTAAGTAAAAATACAAGGTAAGATTTGATCACATATAAGCATTCAGAGTTTAGTGATTTCAGCCTCAAAATAAATGACTAATTTTTGCTGGCAAATGGAATCGAATTATTAAATTATCATACTGGTGTTGTGCATTTGTAATGGAAGGGAGAGGAAACCATTTATTTATTTTTCCCCTCAAGGCCATATTATATTTGAATGTTTCCTGCTTAATAGCTGCACCTGCTGGTAAGGACAAAGGATACACTATAACTTGATTTTGTAAATAACTTATTGCAACAGGCCGAGACTTTGTGCCATATCTAATGGGCATGTTGCCTCCTTCTCTTTTGATTGCTTTTCTTTTTATATCATTTAGAAAGAAAAGTCTTGTACTATTGTGTGTACTAGCTTAAATCTATTTTTTTATTGGTTGAAATACTTCTGTCGTCATCTCAACCATTGTCAGCCAACTGTCGGTAAGGTTTGTTTTCAGAATTTAGGGTGAGTTTGCTAAGTGAAGCTGTCAACCTGCTCAAATATACAGTCAACTTTATTGTTTGCAGTGTTAAGAAATGTAGTTGTTCTTTAGCAAAGTTTGTCTAGAAATAAAAGGAGCATAGTTTCAGAAATAAATTTAAAACACAGAATAATTTGTGATCAACCTAATTTTAGATAAATTTTAAATACAACATCTCTGGAATAAAATTTAAAGCAATTCTTTGATGTTTGACATAAGAGGAATCCAAGACATTTTTTAAAAGGAAAAAATGCTTAGAAAATATGAATGACATGTGGCATTTGTTCTCTTTTTTTTCTTCTTAAATCTTTAAAAAAGTTGTGACCCAGAGACTTGAGAGTGTATTTTACCTGAAGTGCTCAGTTTGGAGACCCAAAGAATAGTCTGTTTAATCAGATATATGGAGGAAGTGTCCCTACCACTTTTCAGTGACAAAATATCATTTAATTCTGCATTAGTATTCTCAAGTGAATTTTGCATCCTTTTTTCTTTGTGTTTACAATTAAAGCCATTATAATAATTATTTTTAATTTTTTCTGTTTCAAAAAACTGCAATGCTTGCTATAAACAAAAGAAAATAGATTATGAAAACTAAATTCACATCACTTCTTTCTTTTTAATTGATCCCTCAAGGAGGGCGTGAGGGGATTGATAGAATCCATGTACTGAGAATAAGATAGAGGATTTGCGCCATGCCACCACCATCTGGATAAAACACAGTCCCATGGTCCGACTGGCAGGAATACACCCAGTTGCTTAGCACCTATTTAGTGAGAGCTTCCTCTTATAAGCCACACACCAACATTCACACTCACAGGCATGTCATACATGTGAATGTAGATGTCAAACAAAGAACAAGTCTTAAGAACCATTTCTCTAACAGTCTGTGTGCCTTTTGCTCACTTTCTGATAACTTATTTTCACTATTATAGGTAAATCTAGAAGACATTATAATGATTTTCATGGGTGCTAAACACTTTTGTCATGATGGACCCCTTTCTCCATAAAATGAAATGTTCTTTTTGGGTTTTTTACAACTGCATTGTTATAAAGACAAATATAATATTATTATATAGTAAGACTTTTTTGAGCTAAAATTCATTTCTTTCTGATCAAAAAATAATAATAATAAAAAGTATGTTTTGGGGTCCCCAAAAGTTTTCTAATCTTCAGTCACTGTGTCTACATTGTCTAATAACTGATACCTGGATACCTATGAATTCAATGTTTATTGACTGCCAAATCTGTCACTCTTACCTTGACCTCTTACTTAACCTCTTGGATTGAGAGATGCCAACAGAAACTTCCTACTTACTCATGTTACCATTACCTTAAATTATCAAAACCAAATTCACAATCACCCCGAAATTAGATCCACCTCTAATTTGCATATTCCCATCATTGGTCTCATCTCTTCCCCATTCTTCAAAAAGCAGGAACTCGGGAATAATCCTGACTCTTTGCTTTTCCTCATATTTTATACTGACTTTATATGGCCTGAACTTTGAATGAGCTAGCTATTCTTTCCCCTGCATACAATTCTCACTACCACCCTTCCTAGATTCAGTAGTCCCATACAAAAAACTGAAACCCTACAACACAAGGTTTCTAAAGAGTTTTCTGACTTCTTTCCTATTATAGTTATTCTGCACATTGATGCTGGATAAACTTTCCTAAAATTCTTATCAGCAGATATTTTTAGCAAAAATCTCTAGTTTGACTATATAAAAACTAAATATTTCTAATTTGCAATCCTAATTTCTAATTTATAACATGATCTCATTAACGTATTTTCCTCAACTCCCCAAATGAATTCTTCACTGGACTGTGGTACTCTCTTGGCCATTCCCCCACACAAATCACACTTGTCCCCACCTTATTTCATTACATTGGGCTGTTCTCTCAGTCACCACCAAAAACTTCTCCGCAGATCCAGATCCAGATTTAGTCTAGTAGCCTCCAGAAGGTCATCTCTAAGTACTCTAGTTTGTATAATCCCATCTTTCTCCTAACACATTTTTAAGATATACTATTACTGCTTACATCAGCCTGGTATGTATATGTCTGCTCATTTCCTAAGTGTCATGTGCAACTCTTGTTTGCTTATATTTTCTGTGTTTCTACAGTACTTAGAATAGTACTAGTTATAATGACAGGGAGTTAATATTTATTAGTTCAGTGATTAATAAAGACATTTTAATTATGTTTTTAATTATGATTATCCAAAATATTTGTAGACTATAAAATTACCATGGAAATAATATTTTTCCATGGATAGATATAATATTGCTAGCATTTTTTTAAAATCCATCTTATAAGTGTAGATAGTTTTTTTTAATTCACCTGGATAGATTGCATAGTAGTATCAACTAATAAGGAACCAGGAATTTATCAGTCATGTTTGGTAGAAATCCAATTCAAACTATGGGAATTATGAAGACCAATAAGTCATCTTCTGTCACACTCACAGAGTTTACACTCTAGTGAAAGGAGGTATATTGCCAGGCAATACTAAATTCTGTGAAGGAAATAAAATAGATTGAGGTTGTAAATAGTGAATAGAAAGTATAGGAATTCATTTAAACTTAATGATCCTGTAGTCTCCTCTGTGTAGACAACTCTAATAAGAGCTAAATGACAAAAAGGAGGTTGGGGGAAAAAAGCTATATGAATAGCTCAGGGAAGAAATTCATAGACTGAGACACCCAGAAGTGCAAAGTCCCTGGGGCAGGAATAAACTTGATATGATAGAGAAAGATCAGACCGTGCTTTGATCATGTGTCTACTCCTGAAACTTACCCCTTGAGTTGGGATATTCTGGTTGACCATCAAATTCCATGTGCCTACTGCTGTAACAGGAGAATTAGAATTCTTGATTAACAGCCTTATTAGAACCACATACAGTAGGGAGAGACTTCCCAGAGGAAGAGATTGCAAGAGATACAAAAAAACAAATGCCCCTGAACATTTTTAAAAACAGTTCAATAAAATCTCATGAACTTTGGGTTCAGAATTACAAATATAAAATAGAAGCTCAGTCTTTACTAAAATTTGAATGACACAAAAATGTGAATGGAAAATTTATAAAGATTTAAAAGTTATTCCTCATGAAAATTTGAAAATTGGTCATTATACTAATAATCCTGTTGTCTCTGCAGAATAATACATTAAAAGTTTTATGATTTGTCTTCAGATTCCATTTCTGTTTAGTAGATCATGCTGATAGAACTATTTGTATTCTTTTATTAGAGTTTTCTAATACATAGAAAAATGATAACGTAAACTCCTCTGTTACTGAGGCAGCCTAAGAGTAAGAGCAGACATAGTTTATGTCTTAGTTCCTCTCCTTATTATATGTGTGACCTTGGCCTGCTCTGTGCCAAATTCTCTGATTCTTACAGTAGGAGAAATAATAGTATTTATGCCTCATAAAGTTTCTTGTGAAGATTAAATGGGCTAATATTCATAAAGAACTCAGAATGATACCTGGCACATAGTAAGGACCTGATAAATGTTAATTACTATTATAATTATGACAGATTTGAAAAATCAGTAGAAAATGTAAAGCTTTACATAAAATGTAAATACCCAAAGAAATGTTATAAAATACATGCTAGTATTTTGAGGTTATTATTAGAGTGCTCTAATGTATTTTCACTTTTTATAAATCAATAAAAACAGATTTAACTTCAGCTATACTACCCAAAATCATTATTGTGGTGAAGATAAAATATAGAATAATATTTAACTGATTTGAAGCACATAAAACAATTGCAACTAAGAATCAAAACTAAAATATGAATGGGAAGTTTAATATTGCATTTGCTATTACCCACAATAATTTAGAAAGTGTTTCCAAATCTTCTAAACCAAAAAGAAACACACATACACACACAAGCATGGACAGAATGTGAATGGTACTGTCAGTTGATAGTATAAATGGAGAGAAGTTAAAAATATGTTATGATACAACAAAATGTATTTTATTAAAAAACTGTAAGTTGTTAATTCTACCATTACACCAGGTATGTTGATCTCTTTTATGAGTTTATTGAGATTTCTTTTTATCAAAAAAACAGATAACATTTTAAGACTGTATGTGATGCATCAATAACGCTTCAACCATATTCTTTCAGCATATGTTAATATATTTAACCAGTGTAATACAATGAGACATAATCTTCTAATTTATTAATCGAATTAATTTCCTTAGAAAGCTTTAATATAAACACTTACAACATTTGACCTATTCTTATGAGAACATCATTTCTTATTGATTTCTTAGTTGATTCATTCATTTGTTCCTATACAACTCTAAAATATGTCAGTTCACTTGGTATAAAATAGATCTCAAATGGATAAATGAGGAGAATAAAAATAAAGTAGTAAAATCACTGGTTGTGATACAAAAGAGGGAAGATTGGAGAGGAAATTAATATTAAGGGTTTACTATGTCACCTGCTTTAAATATGCTCCATTATATTTCATCACTAGTTAGCTAGAGTTGGTATATGTACCCTCATTTTCTGGTGAGAAAATTGAAACTTAGATGAAACTTATGCCAAAGCCAACAGCTAATATATGGTTGAACCCCTATTTATACCTGGGTCTGGATGAAACCAAACTTATTTCTGTAACACCACATTGTGCTGTTTCCTTGCAGTTAATGACATTATGTGTTACTATTTTCCACCAATCTTCACTTTTAACATCTTTTATAATGTACAAGAGACTGAATACATGCATAAAATTATTTTTTCTGTGTATTTTTTGCATTTTTGTACTTGTGATCCAGAATATTGAAGGAATATCTCTTCTGTACCAGTAAAATTTATCTCCAATTTCTTATTTCAATTTTAATTTTTTTAATATTTTGTTCTTATGCCCTGCTGTCATTCTTTCAGCTCTTTTGTTCCCATTGAATGAATAAATAAACAAACAAATAAAGGAAAAAATCAGGTTTACAGTAATGTCTGGGATCCTTGACTTTTTACAAATATTGACAAGGCACAGAATTGAACTTTAAATTTGTGTTTCCAAATAAACATCTAGTTATAAGGACTACATTGAAAGGAAACTAATGAAATTCCAAGGTGCTCTGGGGTGGCTGTTTTATTCTGATCGGTGGTAGATTGCACTATTGACCAAATGTCAGACACGGAGCGATACAATGATTGAATAAAAGTGTATACATAATCGGAGCAGAGAACTTTGCCAGGACCAGCTTTGTCGCCTTTCTCATAATACTAAAGGAAATTCTTTTTTTTTTCTCCTCTCTGAGCGCAAATAATTTTTTTTCTTTCTTGCCCCCCCTCCTTTTATTGGTACCCCCAGATAAAATAATGCAAGATGCCTTAGCCAGAAACGCTGATGAAATATTTTCAGGCTAGATATTAATCTGTTATCAGTTCTGTAGGTGTGAAATGTGATGAAGATGACAGAGAATCATGCTCTGCAGGCCTCAAGTAATTTGCACCAAAGATATTTAGATCTATCTTTGGACACTACAGATCAGTTATTATGGGAGGAGAAAAGCCCTTGGGGAGTCTACCTTGAAACATATTTCAAATGCCAGGGGAGTTGCATGAAAATTGGGTAATGAATGAAACTCTGATTGCAGAAAAATCACTTTGGAATGTGGCTATTGCCGCTCACAGTTGCTCTGTGTAAACCTTAAATTCCTAACAACGTGGACTGAGTAGTGTGGATTCTATGATGCCTTCTGTTACTTCTTTCCATCTTTACTCCTCTTGCACCATTTAATTGAGGATGAATAAATATTTGTCATATAACCTGATGGTTATATTTTTTCCTTTAATTGAAAATAGGACCAAAGTGTGTGTGTTCATGATGTATAAGAACCTGTAGATAGCTTACCGTAAGTTCACCATAGAAATTTTATCTTCTTTATCTCTATCACTGCATAAATCAAACATTGTTTCTTAAACTCTAGTAGGTATTTCTGAAGGCCTATAGACTAAACTAAGCCAAATTCTACAGAAGACTGGGCTTCTCCTTTCCAATAATCAAACTGAAATCAAGAGACATTATAAAAGCTTCTTTTTTGATAACTTATCTGAAATAGCCAGATGTAGTTTACAATGGTAATCAGCCTGATGGAGATGTCAGTGTATTTATTCTTAGTTTTAACTTAGGAGTTTAGCTTGAGACAAAAGACCCATGGTGACTTAGGTCACATAGGCCCTTACCATAAAATATAAGTATGGGATCATAACTCTTAATGCAACTATGCATATATATCATATTAATTTAAATTATAGAAAGAAGTCTGTTTATATAAACTCATCAAATTCTGATGTGCATAGTAAAATCAAAAATATGTTTAATAATGGAAATATTCTCATAGAAATATTTATGCTTACAAGGTCTGAGAACTGTCCCTTTTTTGGAAGTCTGTCCCAGAGTGGAATTGATCATTGTACCCTATTTAAATATGCATATATTTCTCTCACAACCCCTAAAATAATTTCTTTAAATATTTATTTACATGACTGTTTATGTTTTTTTAGGGTATAACCTCTATGGAGGCAGGAAGTGTGTTCTCACCAGAGCTTGGCATATAATAGATGCCTAACAAGTGTTTGTAAAATGAGCATATTAATGAAGGAAAGAAAGGATTATGAGTGAAGGCAAGTGGAATTATGTGTAGGAAAATCACCAATAAAGAGGAAACAAGCTTTCCTTTTGGCTTTTGCTCACACGTTAGAAATGGCAAAAGTAGAAAAGGAAGAAAACAAGAGAGACACTCTAGAATAATTTTTATCTACTGTGAAATCAAAGATTGAAATAAAAACCACCAAAAGTAGAAATACTGTATTCTTTCCACCTGCATCAGAAGGTCATCTACTAGGTGACATCAGAATCAAAGAGATTTCTTTATTCCAGGCTTTGGTGTATATGAGCCAGTTGGATGCTGAAGAAATGAATTCTGTAATGGAAGCTTCTTATGACCTTGGAAGTTATAATCCAAGTCACTTCATTTTTTTCGTTTTCAAAATGGTGCATAGACAGCTCCCAGTTCTACCAGTGGCATCAGTCTTTCCCAAGGTTATTACAAAGTAATAAGTTTGGCGTTACCTTACCTGAGATATCTTTCCCAGTTAGACCTAGTATATATCAGAATCATCGTGTATTTCAAATTCATAGTGTAACTCAGTGGAAAGGAAATTCCTCAACTCAACTCATCAATAAATTCTCAGATATTTCCAAGACCATTGCATCTTAAATCAACATTACTTTTGGTTTATGAGATTTCTCACAAAAAGAAAGCTCATCGCTAAATGACACATTTTTAAAGTAAAAGTTTGACACCACTAGCATACATTCTGCTATTTTTCTCTCTTTGTTGCTCTGCTCTCAACCATTTTAGAGGTGTAAATTTTTGTAGGACCTCCTTCCTGTGAATGGGTTCTTCCATTATACATCACCATCTGGAAGGGAGTACACATGTAGTTTAATACCGGAAAGAAGAATTTTGATCATGACTACACAAACGATGCTAAGATAGGGAAAAATTCATGTTTATGTTCAGTCCCTATAGAGTCTCAGTCTTGAATAGGCCATCCAGGAATTCATTGTCATTAATATTCTTCCCTCCAGGTTCCCTCATTCCTTTAACCATCTTAGCATTCACTCCCTGGGTTCCTTTCAAATCCTGGCAGGAGTCCACAGGGACCAGTTATTGGATCTCACCCAGGAGACAGTCACAGATCTTTCCTTACCTTAAGAGTAGG
Organism: Eidolon dupreanum; assembly: GCA_028627145.1. Taxonomy (NCBI): domain Eukaryota; kingdom Metazoa; phylum Chordata; class Mammalia; order Chiroptera; family Pteropodidae; genus Eidolon; species Eidolon dupreanum. Next base: position 23,308,114 of record CM053503.1, on the reverse strand, counting down.
AGTAGGTGTGGATCTTTCACATGCTCCAGAATGTAGCATCTGTGAAAAACAAACATTGGTTTTGCTATCATAGTGTAGTGTACAGTATTTCATAATATAATTTTGATATAATATAATGCCAAAAGATGCTTTTTATTTATTTTTATTTATTTATTTGTTTGTTTGTTTGTTTGTTTGTTTGTTTTTGTCAGGGCTGAAGAAAGGAAGAAACAACAGAAGTTATTGCTGGGTCAATGAGATTTTAAACTTAGTTTCTAGGAGAAAGACAATTTTTTATACTTCAGAATTTGAGGATGAGAGAAGCTAGAAGGCTCACAGAGGGCAGGATCTAATGCTGCTAATTTCATGTAGTATAAAGTCACCCAAATGGTACTAAAAAATACTCTTTATAAATAAGAATATATGACTACAGAGATGACTACAGAGACCATTTTAATCAGTCCTTGCAAAAGAGAAATCTTCCTACTCCTTCTTTTTATTTTTTCAGTAAATGTGGTGAAATTCTTTCCTTGATCCTATTTTCTCAGTGGGATAGGAAGCGAGATCATCCACTATGAGATGGAGTCATGCCTACATTTTCATACAGTACTTTGTATATGATTACAGTAACTGCTTTCTAAACATGACGAACTGGTATCCCTTCCTCCAGTGCTTAGTAGATATGCTAGCAAGTTTTAGATGTTGCCAAAGCATATTATGAAGACCAGACTCTACATCCCAAGAAATTTCATTTATTCGTTAATTTTATAAATATCGAATGATCCTTACTAAGTTCAAATACTCCTTTGCTATTTCAGAAGAAAGTATAAAAACTGAAATATACAGAAGACTGAAAAATAGTTCTCTGGAGACACACTTGAGCAGAAAAACTTAAAATTTTCAAAATAGATACCTTTCTAAGGAAAAAAAAAGAGAGAGAGAGAAAAGCAAATGATATTGAATTTTCCATGGACATAGGAAAACAGGAATTAGCATATATTCTTCTATTAGGAAATTCAATTTTTTGCTCAGTTATTAATTTTTAGTAGGAAGCCCTCACCATTAGTGGCTCACAGGCAAAGAAAGTGACCACTGATGAAGATAAAGCATGAGATAGTGGGGCAAACATTCTGTTAGAATCAGAAGACCAGAAACAGGTCTCAGATCTATCAAATTGCTATATGTCCCTGAGCAGTTTACTTCATCATTTAAGCCTCAGCACCTCTGTCTGATAAATGGACATACTTAACCTGATTTTGTAGGTTTCATGAGGCTCAAATAAGATGCCAGCTATAAAATCACCAGGAAAATTATTATATGATTTCATTATTTTAAACCTGTTGTCTACATTAAAATTTGGTTTTTCTTTTTTTCCCCAAAGTAGATTATTTTCTTCATACTTTTTTCCTTAGGTATAATCACATATTTTCTAGAATGAAACTACTACATACAATTACAGAATGAAATGCTTATACAAAATTGACTTAATATTTTAAAAATATTTTATTATTGTGTATATTTGTCCCTGATAACTTTACTTCATGATAAAATTACTGACTTGTTTCTTGTTTTCTAAAACAAACAGAAAGTCTTAATGACTAGCCAAGACCTTGAATTATGCCTCCAACTAGGTACAAGTTGGCAAGTGTTGATTTAGTTTATCTACCAGCATGAACAATAGATCCAGTCATTAGGGCCTGCCTATTTTAAAAGCAGTTTTTAAACTTTTAAATCCCTACTTAGATGATCTCTGGAAAATGCCTTCTACACTCTGAGGAAATAAAATGCAGAAATGTTCACATTCATGAGACAATAGCTTTGACTGAATGCTGTAAAATGAAATCTGCTCTTTCAGTTTTTCTTTCAAAAGACAAATTGCATAAATAATACATTTGGGCCTTGCAAAACCAAACAAGCACAATAGCTACTTTACAGCTTTCATCAAAATGAAGGCCATCTTTTTCATTTTATTATGGAACCATTAATACAATATCATCAACTCTGATTGGCTGTAAGGTTCCAGACTGAAAGCATCTTGCCAGATGTCAATGGAGGTGCTAATATCACCGGAATTCAGGGTGGCACAAGCCCAACGACTGGTGAGCTGATCAAATCTGAAAAAAAAAATTAATCTAAAACTTTTCAAATTGGAGGGGCACAGCATTTCCTTGGGAAAATTCAGATAAGATCTACCTTTGTAATGCTCCCCAAATTCACATGAGAATCTCTTAAATAGTGAATAAAGAAGAGAAGTTTTTGCATATTGATTATCTTCTTCGTTCAGTTTTTGGAACGTCTTGGATATAGTTCACTCCCAATTAGCCTTTTCATCTGTCTATCAGAGACATTAAAACAAATGAACAAACGAAAAACAGATATTTGATTAAGTCTATTTTCTACCTATTTTCAGTTCAAACAAGAAAGATTTGTTGGGGGAGGAATGAAAATAATGGTAAAATCAGACTTTTTATTTAATTAACCCTGGATTTAAATTTTTCTTGGTGTCAGTCCTGTGACAACAGATAATTGAGAGCTAGCTGTAATTGACACATTATGGTTTAATAAGGCAAATAGAAGAACACAGACATTGCCTTCTAAATAAAAAGAGCACATGGCAGATAGCCACAAAATGGGAGTTAAAGGGATTTACTGACTTGGGACAAGTATAGTACTGTAAAATAATTTAAAGAATATTCAAAGAAACTCATGGATAACAACCTATGTTATATGTATTTAGTACATTATTTAACTTCTTATACAGAGGAATTAAACAAGGTAGTATAACCTGTGATATTTCTTTCATTCTTATTGGCTTTTTAAAAGTTTTTCTTGTCTATGAAGGTGATTTTTAAAGTTACTCTACAAAATTAAATTTAATCTTTATTTTTATCTTAGGGACATGAAAATATTTAGAATTCATTGACACATTCCAGATCAATAAGAATGAGATAAAAACTGTCAATCTACTCGACATGAACAAATATGTACTTTGAGACTTTACTACATTATAGTATTGTATGTCTATTATGTATAGGTTTCCACTCCAGATTGCTACTTACTTGCTGAATGACCCTGAACAAGTCACTTACTTGGCTAATGACTCAGTTTTTTGTTCTATAAAATGTTCTATAGAACCTACTTCTCTAGGTTCTTGTGAGGTTTAAATATCTATTACTTGTGAAATATTCAGAGAAATGCCTCTCATATAATAAATATTCAAAAAATGTTAGTTATTTTTACTACCCATCAGCATTTGAAATGATAGAAGAGCTGAGTAAATTAAAAAGTAAAAGCAGTTACCATTTTGTTGTTGTTGTCAGCATTACATCCTGGTAAGAGTCAAGAAAATCCTATTTAGTTACAAATTACTGCTGCTGAGATTGACTGAATTAGATTTGAGAAATTTAAAATAGAGTAAGCATCAAATATTTGTGTGTGCTTTTTTAACAGGCAAATTAAAACATTGGCAAGTGCCTTTTAATTTAATTTTTAATTCTTATCTCTTTGGAGACTACACATAAAATATTCATTTATCTTCAGTTTCAGTTTGGTAATATGTGCTTGGCAATTAAGAACTTGATGTAATAAGAGATAAATGTATTTAGGTTAAATGTTAGTGCTTTGTATAAACCTACTTTGCAGGAATTGTATTATACTTCTTACTCTTTAGACTAAAACAAGATGAAACAAATCCCTAATATTTTGAGCTTTGGAATTGCCAATGTGTCCCTATCCTCTTCAATAAAATCACTAATATTAAGAACCCCACCTTAATTTTGCTGTTTAAACACAAAATGCTAAGCATTTAAAAGGCTCACAGCTTACTCTTTATTCATTACATTGATAGCACTGATTTGGTCTGGGTAATTCTAAGGCTCCCTAACACTGGGCTTTGTTGTTGTGGGGTAGTGATAATTAGGAACCAATAATAGATTTAGCATTTTCCAATATTGGTGCCCTTCCTGAGGATCAGCCCAGGTTTTCTAACTTTCTGTGTTTGTTTCATTTATCTAACCCTTCCCCCAAAATACAGAAAGCTTCACCTTCTTTATATGAAGATAGATTATTCTTAACATATTCACATGCATATACAAATAAAAACATGTATATAGGCAACAATAGAAAGGCATAAAACTTAACATCTATAAGAATGGTGTGTGTTAAGTTTTTAAAATTGGTATTACCTATAATTTAATCACTATTTTTTCTTTGTCATTCCTTTCTTTTTGTCATAATTGTATTCATTATAATTTATTAATTATTATAAATAATTAAATTATAGTGTTCTTGAATTACCAAAAAAATAACATGGGGAATTAGTAATATATGAGTAGAAGCCAATAGATACGATTTTGTTTAAGTCATTTGGCTGTTTTGAGAATCAGATGGCCCATATGTTAAGTAAGTAGGTGGCTCTTTGAAATAATTTCAATAGTCCAAGAACCTCAGTGAAATTAAAATTTGGAGAGTATAATTTTACACAAGTTATCTGAAGCATTGATTTCTTTGTCATTGGTTAGAATCTGTCAACTCATTGGGATGGTATTGGTTATCTTAAGCTAGCAAAATAACCAACTGAACACTTTATTTCTTTGATTCATTTTCAATAAGGACAATATTTACGATGCAATCATATGACTTGTTTTATAGGATAACCCATAGTATGGGAATTGAGTTTGAGAAGAGGGCAATGGGAAGTTAGAGACAATCAAGGAATATTTCTTTGGTGGTAGAAAATTTGAGAAGCCTGGAATGGGGTTCTAAGTCTCCTTGTAACTTTATAAATCATTATATCCATTTGTTTGAATTTTCCAATCATACTTTCTCATTCTAATGCAATCAATCTTACTTATTTTAAGAATGATTATGCCTCAAGTCAAACATATAAAGAGAATGAATATATCTTATCCAATACAGACATTCTGTATGAGCTATAAATTAAAGGTATTGTATATTTAAATTAATGATATTAATGTCTATGTGTAGCTCATGAAATTGAAGATGTATGCATATTTGAATATTGATCAAGTCTGTTGGAAATTTGGCTGAGAAGACTATCATATTACTAACTTCATTTGTTCAGGTGCTTTGTACTGAATTAATGAACAATTATTAATTTTGTTTTTAATAAATCCTCCCCATTTGCAATTTCCAATGTACGTACACATCCACATTTATTTAATTGATTTAATATTCATGCTTCTGTAATGTGAATTATTTTTTAATTTTATGTATGTATGTATTTATTTATTTATTTTTATGGTGACATATTTTTTTAAATTTTTGCATAGTCAACTAACCTAAGAAAATAAGCTTTGGCAAAAAATGCTCATTAAGGTTATCAAAGTAATAGAAAATGAGTTGTAATCTAAAGAAAGTTTTCAAAAGACTATTGAGTGGAAAGTTTCCCATTTCTCAGAAACAGTGCTTATTTTAAAATGGACAAATTCTTGTCATGATGTCGTGAAAAAGAAAACACTAGGGTGTCAGATTGTATATATAATTGGAACTATATAATTGGAACTATATAAAAGAGAACCCCCAAAATGTCATAAATCAGAAAAAATACTGTAAAGAAAGACACTGAAATATTTTTTTAGTTTAACGTGTTTATTTTTTATATTTATTGAATTTATTGGATGATTTTGGTTAATAAAATTACATAGATTTCTAGCATACTATTAAATAATACATCATCTGTATATCACATTGTTTGTTCATCATCCATAGTCAAATCTCCTTTCATTGCCATATATTAGACCCCCCTTACCCTTATCTACCTCCCACCTCCTCTGTTCCCTCTGGCAACCTAAGGTCCATAAACTTCAGCATACATACTTGTAACCATCACAAATTAAATACAGTTTGAAAAATTCCATGTAAGTTTACAACAGATTTTTATGTGTATCATCAACAAAAGCAAAATATTCTCTAAGGACAGTATTATTATTTTTTTTTAATGATGAGATACTATTTGGAGGAAAACTTAGTAGTAAAGTCAGGTGGTGAACTTGAATAATATTATTACAAGAATCACCACCCTGTGGTCCTTTGAGCCAAATTTGGCCACTAGATATTTTGTTTTTAGCTACTCTAACATCGGCAGGATATTTCACAATAATTCCATGTATCAGGTCACATGAAAGTTATGCTCAAATTCTGATGTGGCATCAATGAGCTAAAAATCGGTTGTGGCTAACTCTCATAAACGGCATATGGTCTACAATCCTTTAATCTTAAACATCCTCTATTATTTCTGTGCCATTGAGGCTAAGTGGCAGCTACTCTTTATGATAATATTTGTGCTGTTTCCTGTAGCAAAATTAAAGAAGACTTATTCTGTATCCATGTCTCTGTGGAAAATGTTGGGTAAGGAAAGAGGGCCCATGTTTTATAAAAAATGGGGATGTATGTTTATTTGTGGAAATATCAAATATCCTGTGTGTTTAATATGCCAATGTATCGTGTCTATGTAAAAGAACACCTCTTAATTCATATGAAAAAAATCAAGAATAGTTCTGACCAACGTGTGGGAAGTATATAGTAAACTTTTAATTAATTGAAAAATACTGATATTTAAACAGGGTTTATTTTAAAATGCAAACAAAAATGTACTGCAATAAAATGCAAATGTGTATTAACTGAAAAAAAACTTGCTCTGGCATCAAAACCTTTTATGGTTGATAAGTTCATTAAAAAGCGTCTGTACAGAATAGCAGAAATTATGAGTCGTCAAACAGAAACAAGTATTTGCAAATATAAGTAGCTAGAATAGAGAGGATAGAAGATAGACTTGAGAACTTACAGGACAAAGGATGTGTAAAGGTTGAAGTATTTTCAAACTTTCTGTTGCAGCTGATAAAAGCCTAAATATAAATAATAATGCCTATTTGGCTATATTATTTGTGCTGTCAATGAGAATTCTGTGCATGATATATTGACAAGCACGAATTTAAAAAAAATGATTTATTTTTCTGAGAAAAATCCACAAGAGGTAACTGTAGTAATTTAATCGGTATGCATAAATAAGGTATTGTTTTTGCAGTGCCCTTAAATATAAGGCAACAATGTTTTTTACTAGGACTGAAAATTTACATGTTTTCACTCTATCATTTATGAGGTATCTCTTTTAGCTAAAAATGTTAACAATGAAGCACATTATGAACATAATAATGAAGAATTTCTCCCTGGATTTACTCCCAAGGCTTGAACAACTGATATTTTGATGCTTTGTTGAAATGGAGACCTATTTCTTAGTTGGCTACATTGCATAGAGGTTAGTAGCTTGATATGGCATGGTGCTGAAGATATATATTCCTACACACACACACACACACACACACACACACACACACACACACACACGCACATAAATATGCATACACATAGGATTGAAAAGAATTGCTAATTCTCAACATTCAGGTAAATTACCACCTGTCACTAGTTAAAACCCAATAAAAAACTTGGCTTTTTTGATTGATATTTTAAGCATCAAAATTATTTAAATTTCTTTGCAATAATTTATTTTTGCACTACTTACACAAACTTATGATTTGAGTACCTCATTCCTAAGGAAATTTTATCTCTGGGAAATTAAAATGGCACCGAACATTTAGTTCATATTCCTATACCACAACTGTTCTACAAACACAGAAGAAATTGCCTGAAATACATTCATACATTCCCCAAATTCTGTATTTAAAGAAAGACCAAATTCTTAAAAAAAAAAAAAAAAAGGAGATGGCATGAATGAAGAATTAATTTCAAGTTAAAAGATGCATTACAACAGAACATGCAAATATTGACACTAAAGCAGAAGAGTGAAACAATTTTTGGATGCAAACCAAAAGAGAAATGAATTATAAAAGGAAATTTTAATCACTGAACTTACCTAATAGCTAATGGTTTTGCTTTTATTTTAGCTAAAAGTAAATTATCTAAAGTTATAGTTGTATAATGTTATAAAGTAAATACAAATGTGGATTATATTTTTGATGGTTGATTTTTTTCCTCCATCCATCCAATTTCACTCATTTAAATTGTCTGGATGGCCCAACTGTAAAGAAATAAGAAGTTTCAAATAAGAAGTTATATTGTAACTGAAAAAACACACAATCTATTAATTTAACTGCTTGGAAAAGAACCACACAATTTTGCAAATAATTTATCCTAATTTTAATGTCTTTATTTTATAGTCAAAGCTCTGAAATTGTAGAATAATATGTCTTTGTTAAAATTATAAGAAAACTTGAGAAATTTCTTTGATTTCAAACTTTTTGAAAATGAATTAAAAATTTTCAGTTCACTTTTATCTATTGATAGTAATAATTAGAAGGATGATGATATGTAGAATTATAAATGTGATACTAATTTGCAGCACAAATAGTACTAAACACTATACATGAATGCACTAAAAAACAGAATTCTACAAAAATCTTAGAAGTAGCTACTGCAATTATAACTAGCGTGTAAAGATTTTATCCATATTTGGAAGTAGAATTTTTTCCATTATGAGAAAAGGTTAAATACCTTTCTAAAGGTGGCAATATCTTCTCATTAAAAAAAAAATGAATTTGATCTTTGGCTCCAATTGTTCTCAAAATTCACAAGTTTATTCTTATTTTACATTGACAATCAATGTTAAATTCCCTATTAAAATTATAATAACAATATTCTTTTCTGTCTGGAGAGATTGTCATCTTTTCTTTCATATATAAACATTACCTCAATTATCAAGGTTATGATGAATTATATTGTAAAGGGTAACATTATCCATGTCTGCTGAAGATAAACTAAATTAAATGGACAGATAGATTAGATATAAAAAAGGATATTAAGAGATTATGGAATTACTTCCTCCAAGATCTTTAAAAACAGTCCAGATACCCATCTGCCTACAATAGTTTAGGCAAAGTTTGCCTGAAGCCAGCAGGATGAAGCAGAAAGATAACCTCTAGAGGTTTCCTTCAACCATATTTTTTCTAAGATTTCATTCAATTGCCCTCTAACTGTACTAGCATCTTCTCAGTTTTCTGATGAAGATTCTGGGCAGCTTAGATTCTTTTTTTTTTTTTTTTCTTAATGTTAACACAGTGTCACTCTAATTTTTAAGTTATATTTTTTCAATGTGAAAGTAGTCAAAAGAGAAGTATTATCAAAGTTCAGACTTTGTGTAAAAAAATTAAACATGGTAGATCCAGGATAGCATTATTAAAAGCCAGGATGGTGAAGTTAATTTTTTAAAACCCTACTGCATCTATCATTAATGCAGACTTATTGCTAAAAAATTATATGATTCAGAATTTCAAACAGAATTTTTATATTGTTACCACATAAATTGTATAGTTTCAATAAACTGGAATATATTCCCTTAATGCTAAAAGGAGCTTAAATATCTTCCCTATCAAAAACACTTCTTAAGTATTCTTAAATAATAAGTGAATTCAGCATGGCCACCATTTAAGACTAAGCAGTTAGGGCACCTCCAAAATTCAGAGGTGGCCAGGGGCTTGCTGTATACGGAATCCAGCAAGTGAATGGCGCCCCCTAGAGTAGGGCAATTAAAGACTTGCACAAACATTGTGGCTGCCCTGGAATGACAGACAGCTTGATCGTGACCCACTTTTTTCATAACTGTTTTCGTGTTGATTTATTATACAGAATTAGAAAAAAATGCTTTTAATAAGTGTTGGTTATTTAATGTAAGAAGTTAATCAATAGTTCAAAATGTAAAAAAAAATCTGATAGTTTTTTTAAAAATACATCAAAATATTTTTCATTGTTAGTCATTCATTTATAAAAAGATCTCTCCTAAATTACTTATGGCACTGATAATATTTTTAAATGGGTTATGTCATTAAAACTGTGACATTTTACAAGTATTTTGATAGTTTTATTAGCTTCGCAAGCAGGAGGAGAAAAGGCTCTCTTCATGATGTGTAAGAATGACTTACATAATGAATTTTTGCACAAGATATTAACCAATATGTGACAATTTTTTCCAAGATCTGGAATGATTCATTATTTCGGATATAATGGTAATTGTTGTTTAGTACAGGTTTTCTAGAGCAAATTTGTTGATTCAGTGAAAAATTGATCAGCAGAGATTTCAAGAGAGACTAAGTCAACTACTTAGCCAGCATTACAAAGATATGGCTAATTCAATGCATTTCTCCTAGCAAAAACACATGAGATCTCCTGAGGATCTAGTGGTTAGGATTCAGCACTCTCCCTAGCAAAAACACTGTGAAGTATGTGTGACTTACAGTGGTAAATGACTTAAAAATTATGTGTGGGTAATCTTATTCAGTGAAGGGGCATGAGAGAAAATAGTTTTTTCCAGAGGAAAAAAAATCTGATTGACTTTTAATAAATCAGATGCCCAAAGTTTACTTAAGTTGAAAATAAAAATCTCTAGCTTTGTGACACCTAGGAGAACAGTGGCTAGGGAAAAAGATGTAGGAACCACAACTTTCAAGAAAGTATGGTGTCGCTTTAAAAATCTGTTAGAATTTTCACATATGCTTTTTAATCATTATCAGAAGAAAATATTTCCATTTCACAGAATAAAGATATGTAGCTTATAACACAATCTATATGTTGCCATTTTATAACTACAGGTAATATGTAATAAAGGATGGATTGGGTGTTTCTACTAAATTATTGTATTATTCATTAAAAGTACAACAAGGTTTAGGTATCTCTTTAACTGCAGTGTTTATAAAATTTTGTTTCTAATTCCAAAATTAAAAAGATAAATTCTATTATACTGTGTATGACTATATTTTATTTAAATGAGTACAAAAGAAGGAGATACGTATAGTAGTTTATATACAGTTGAAGAAAAGCCTTACATGGCTAGAGCAACTCATTGCCTCGTTTCTCTTTCAATTACATTATACTCATTTAATGAGAAGAAACATTTATCACATCTCTGATCTAATCCAAGAAAAGACCAGTTATCCTTATTTAAGTTTTATGCTTTTTTCATATTTAATATATTTAATGTGACTCATTGTAGCTACTTTACTGTTTTCGCATAATGCATACATCAATTTCTAAAAAGAATTCAATAAATTAGCAATATTTCTGGCCACTACTCAGAGGGAAAAACCTCAAGCATACTGTAACTGTATAAATCATAAGTCCAGTTTAACATGAATTAAACACATAAATCCATCAATGTCACTAGAATTTTGCCCAAAACATTTAAAAACCACAAATAAAGCAAATGTGATGTTACTTTGGTTTGTGAAAGATTCTCTTTTCCTTCATGTTTCAGAAATATAATAAGGCTTGAGTCAAGTGATAAAAATAGTTTAAATTTAAGACTCACAATAAGTCTGTTTAGTAAAGTTTGAAACTGGCAGGAGATTTTGCCATTTCTATATTTTTCATTTCTTGTTGCTAAAGCTTTCGTTGTGGCATCTGTAAAATGTGTGTATATGCTCTGAAACATGCAGTTTGTAGTATTCATTTCAGAACCGTCTGTGTTTGAAAACAATGTTTGGCACAAGAAATCAGCAAAGACATAGGAAAAATATTAAAATCACTGTAGGAGTGACAGCAAAAATGGAGAGAGACAGATTCCTCCAGTCTGATCCTTTATGATACTTTTCTAGTTATTGAGTATATAAATTCCAATCCCCTAGTACAACTGAAGGGGGAAAACATGATTATCATATCACTCGAAGCTTCACAACTTTAAATTCAGCTCTGATGTAAATTCACTGTATAAAATGACTTTTAATATTTTGTTCCTTAACATAAGTATTAAATTTTGCATGATTAAAAATTTATTTACTCTCTCTTTCTTAATTTAGGTTTTTATTTGCTGTGATTGCCATTCCTAACCCATCTCGGCAAAAAAATATTTCTGTACATGAGAGCAAGGGAAATTTTAAAGCAAAAGGTGGCATTAGCCATGGCACATAATTAGACTTTGAAAGCTCTCAATCTTTGGTAAAATAAATAAGGTAAAAGAAAATTGTCATGACCACTTCAGCCTCTCAGGTCCACAGATATGCGTCCTTAATGTTTCATAAGAAAAGAGAATTAGGAAGGTGTAAATAGTCAGAGATTATTGGAATTACTTTTTAGCATTTACTTGATAGAATTATTAGCTAGCTTCCAGCTATAGGACCAAAGTGAAGAATTCCTGGTATATGAGAGCCCTAACAGGAAGATATTTTCACCCTGCTAATGCAAACAGACTCTGTAAATTGTTTCTAAAACAGAAAAACAGGAGGCAGGATGAGCCCGCTTCTCAATTAGAAAGATTACATGCAGAATTGAGACACAACCAGACACGAGTTGGTAGGGAGCAATTTGGTACTGATGTTCATTTATTTTTCTAGTGCTATAAAGTCTTCAATGGCTACAAGTAGTTGATGGTGTTTGCAGAAGAGCTTTGAATACAACCAAATGACAGTCTTTTCAGAAGAGCTTTCCTCTATATCATTCAGGAGTAATTGTTCAGCCTTGGTTTAGAGAAAAGGGGTTCCTTCTGTTGATTGAATTGCCAACACCTTTCAGTACTTTGCTTAAGATAATGATGATCTTGAAGAAAGTGCTATCAGACTCTAGACATTTTTAAATATCTTATTTCTTTAATATATTTAATGTTTCTTAGTTGTTAAGGAGTCTATTCTGTCTTTGATACATGTGCTTGGTGCTCATCAGTGTTAATGGGAATTAGCAACAAAATGGGCCCTTAATCATTTATCTTACATTATAGAAAGGCATGATTTGAGGACTTGATTAGGGCTGTAACTGAACAAGATATTATAAAGATTTGATTCTATTCAAACATGTCCATTGCAATAATTTGACTGGAAATTTATTATAAAATTTTCTTCTCCTAGCTATTTTATCATTATGATTATTATTTAAATATAAGACCAAAATCTTATAAAAAACATTAAAGGTATTTGAACACTAGTTACTTACAAAAGTAAAGACATGTATTCATGGTTCATGCAACATTGATTTTGCATTTACCTGGTATATATCTATTTACGATACTTAAATTGCTTTTGAGAGCGCCGAATTCGAGCCAATAGACCACCAGGGATTAAAATGCTTTTGAAAGTGAAGAGCTTCCTTATATGCCCATGAAGAATTGTGTGAAAAGTATTTTTACTTTTTACTGGGCTTGAAGTTTTTAAGAGATACATACCTTTAGAAAACCTTACCATTTGTGTGACACGTATTTATAAATTCAAGCTGAGAAAAATACTAAGCTATGTAAATATACTATAGGCAATACAGAATGTGTATCTTTTGGGGCAAAACAGCGAGATCAGGGAATTTTTGTGTATTTCAGTTATCCTGATACCGATTATCTGAGCATACGTTTCCATGTGGCTTCTTGCTGCCTTTATCTGTGGTGCTTTTCTCCACCCACAGGATGCACTGTTTACTGCCCCCCGAAGACATCTCTTCTCCTACCAAACTGCTTTGTTTTACAAATCCAAGCCAGAAGTTTTACTATTGCCAGAAGTGTTTCTCACCTCCAGTCCTAAGTTTCAGTGTTTCTCATCATAAACATTATATCACCATTACATTGTGATTGAAATGAATTAGGTAAAGAATACAGATCTTAGATGATTATGAACTTGGTGGTTCAAGTTTTTGGTTTGTTTGTTTTTGTGCTTTGGAGGAAGTGTTATCTGACACAATTTTACTTAACTTGTTTAACTTCCTTTAAATATTCATTCAAAAGAATTATGCTTTTAAAAAGATGCGAGAGTACAATCTATATTTGGATTTTGCAATTCTGATATAACACAGACAAAATAATATTTAAAAACTATCAGAAATATGGATACAAATTATTATTAAATGCATATTATTGATTTAACTAATTAGAAGATCTTATAAAATTAATCTGTCAAATGAAACAAAATTAGTGAGTGTCAATAACTAGGAAAAAATATAAAATTCAGTGGTTTTCTCATGTTGCATTATAGCCAGCTATAAAAATTTTAAAGATCTCATTTACAATAGTAACAAAACACAAAATTCTTAGTAATAACCTTAATACAAAATATACTGTATCTATCAAAATAATATTACAAAATATACTGAGGAATTCTAAGACAAATCGAAAGAATATAGAAATGAACCTTTTACCTAATTGAGAAAATATAGTAGTTTAAGATGTCAAATCTCCCCAAATTTCTGCACCTACCTGAGACAATTCCAAGGTCCTAATAGAATAATTTTGAAATTTTAATGATTCTAATAATCATCCAAAAAACAATGGGTAAAAGTGTCTAAATTTTTTTAGTTATAATAACATAATGATATAAAAATAATCTAAAATATCTAAATTCAAAATACATTGTTATATATAAGAAATAAAAATGTGGTAGTTAGTAAATAATATAAAAATACATAAATGAGATAGATACACAATTTAGCAGGTAAAGTGAATGACTTTCACAGAAACAGTTGCTGCTACGCACCATATTGTATTTTTAAAATTTATTTATTTAAATTAGTTTCAAGTATTCAGTACATTGATTAGACTTCTATATAGTTCATAAAATGATCCCCCTTCTCCCCATGCTATTGCTCCCCCCCTCCCCTGGCCCTTCACCTAGCCATCATATTAATGATAACTGCATTCTCTCTGCTGTGCTCTCCATCCCCGTAACCAATTATCAACTACTAATTTGTACTTCTTTAACTCTTCCTCCTATTCTCCTAGCCCCTCGGCCCCCCTCCCCTCTGTCTATCAGCAAATTGCCCACTATATTTGTGAGTCTGTTTTTGATTAGTTTGTTCTTTTTGTTCCTTAGATTCCAGATATAAGTGAAATTATATGGTATTTATCTTTCTCTGTCTGACTTATTTCACTTAACATAATAACCTCTAGGTCCATCCGTATCGTTGCAAATGGCAGGATTTCATTTTTTTAATGGCTGAGTAATATTCCATTATATATATATATATATACCATCATTTCTTTATCCAATTGTCTATTAATGGGCATTTAGGTTGCTTCCATATCTTGGTTATTGTAAATTGTGTTGTCATGAATATTGGAGTGCATAGATCTTTATAAATTATTGTTTTGATTTTCTTTGGATAAATACCCAGAAGTGCAATTGCTGGGTCAAAAGGTGCATCCATTTTTAATTTTTTGAGAAACCTCCATACTGTTTTTCATAGTGGCTGTATCAATTTGCAATCCCACCAACAATGTATGAAGGTTCCCTTTTCTCCCCATTCTAGCCAACACTTGTTTTTTGATTTATTGATGATAGCCATTCTGACAAATGTGAGATGATATCTCATTGTGATTTGAATTTGCATTGCTCTGATGTTTAGTGATCTTGAGCATCTTTTCATATGTCTGCTAGCCATCTGTACTTCCTCTTTGGAGAAGTATCTGTTCGGATCTTCTGCCCATTTTTTAATTGGCTTGTTTGTTTTTTGTTGTTAAGCCATATAAGTTCTTTATATATTTTGGATATTAACCCCTTATCAAATGTGTCATTAGCCAATATCTTCTCTAAAACAGTCAGTTGTTTTTTTTGTTTTGTTGATGGTTTCCTGTGCTCTACAAAAACTTTTTAGTTTGATGTAGTCACATTTGTTTATTTTTTCTTTTGTTTCTCTTGCCCAGGGAGATATATCCAAAAAGAAATTCCTGTTAGTAATATCAGAGAGTTTACTGCTTATGTTTTCTTCTAGAAGTTTTATGGTTTCGGGTCTTACATTTAAGTCTTTAATCCATTTTGTGTCTATTCTTGTATACGGTGTAAGAAGGTGGTCAAGCTTCTTTATTTTTGCATGTATCTGTCTAATTTTCCCAGCACCATTTATTGAAAAGACTGTCTTTACCCCATTGTATATTCTTACCTCCTTTGTCATATACTAAGTGAGCATATAGGCATGAATTTATTTCTAGGTTCTCTATTCTGTTCTATTGATCACTGTATCTGTTTTTATGCCAGTACCATGCTGTTTTGATTACTGTAGGCTTATAGTATAGTTTGACATCAGGTAGTGTGATGCCTCCAATTTTGTTCTTCTTTCTCAAGATTGCCGTGGCTATTCAAGGTTTTTTTATGGCTCCATATGAATTTTAAGATTATTTGTCCTAGCTCTCTGAAAAATGCTATTGGTATTTTGTCATATTTTAAGATAGTATTAGGTATTACAAATTAATAAATCATTTAATACTTAGTGTTTAGGTAATTAGCTATTTAGGAAAAAGTCATAAACATTTAAATAAAGTAAAAACTAAATAGAATTAGCTATTTTAAAATACAACCAAATGTAGATAGATTACATTGGAATAGAAAAAGATTTTCATGCAAAAAAATAAAACACATTAAGGATGAAAAAGTAATAAATTTAAGTAGGATAAAATCAGTAATTATTACATGCCAAATTTATTATACACAGAACTGAAATCCGAGCAGTAAACTAGGGAGGATTACTTTTAATATAATGTGAAATGACAAATATTTTAATATAATAAAATAGTATATAAATTAAGGTAAAAAAGACATCTATATATGATAGAAAATTTGACCAGATGGTTATTCTATATGAGAAAAAACTAAGTGATTAATAAATATATGTAAAAAGTAATCTTTCTAAGAAACCAAAGTATACAAATTTAAATAAAATTTTATTGTACTTAGTTCATTAGAAAATAGTTTGACAAATGATAAAGTGATGAAACAAAATGTTCACTTTGGCATAATGCTTTAAGAATGCAAATTGATAAGAAATTTAGAAACAGAAATTTGATAGATGCACTAATAAACTGATATACATTAATATCTTTAATTCTGCAATTTCACATTATAGAATTTATCTTGAGAAAATAATCATAGCTCCTCACAAGATTCATGCACATATACATAATTATTTTATGTCATTTTAAAGCAAAAATAAATGATATCTGTACAATGTAAATACTATGAAACATTTTAAATGTTTTAAAACATTTAATGACATAAAAAATGTTCAAAATAATGTTGGTAAAGCATAATATAAAGGAGTATCTATACCATTATACGAATTGTAAAAAAAGGAAAAGAGAGAGAGAGAGTATTGTAGCATTACTTACAACAACCAAGACATGGAAGCAATGAAGTGTCCATTAATAAATTAATGGATAAAGAAAATGTAATATATATGTATATAAATGAAATTTTATTCAGCCATAAAAAAGAAGGAAATCTTTCCATTTACAACAACATAGATGGATCCTGAGAGACTTAGTGAAATAAGTCAGATAAAGACAAATCAGACTGTTTTTACTTGTATGTAGAATCTAAAAAACAAACAAACAAATTCATAGATAGAAGAGACTGGTGCTTACCAGAGGCAGAAGTTGTAGCAAAGGGTGAGTAAAGTGGGTGAAGATAGTTAAAATACACAGACTTCTAGATATAAAATAAATAAGTCTTGAGAATGTAAAATGAATAATATTGTAACTAAAATGAATAATACTGTATCATGTATTTGAAAGACACTAAGAGATTGAATTCTAAAAGTTCTTATCACGAGAAAAAAATTTGTAACTATGTGTGGTGATGGATGCAAGTAGACTTATTATGATGATCATTTCTCAATACCTTAAAATATTGAATTATTATGTTCTACACCTGAAACTTATATAAAAAGAAAGGAGAGAGAGAGAGAGAGAGAGAAGAAGGAAAAGGAGAGGAAGAGGAGGATGAGGAGACAAAAAAAGGAAAAGCATTTAGGATTTATATTTATTTATTTGTTTCATTTATTATGTGGTATTATGCAAAGCATGAGGCTGGAGTCTTTTTTTTTTTAATATGCATATGTCAAACATGCACAAAAGTAGATAGAGGAATGTAACAAGTCCCAATACCTGGTCCTAATAAACATCAATTGTCTCCATCTATTTATTAACCTGCTTTAATATTATTTTGAAGCAAATTCTTAACATCATATAATTTCATTCATAAATATTTCAATATATATATTTTAAAGGAAAAAATCTTTTTTGAAAACTGACTATAATACCATTATCATATCTAAAATATAACAATAACTTCTTAATATTGTCAAATACCTAGTCAATGTTCATTAAAGTCAATTTATACATGTTTTAATATTTAGGTCCACAAATTGTAGTTGGTTGATATGCCTTTTAAGCATCTTGTAATCTATAACAGGGTTTTTAAACATCAGCACAATTGACATTTGGGGCTGATAATTGTAGGGCACTGTCCTGTGTAAAATTGTATATTTATGCTCATCCTAGGCCTGTACCTAGATGCTAGTAGCATTTTCCAGGTTGTGATAACCAAAAATATCTCCAAACTGCAAAGTGCCCCAAGAGGGAACAAAAATCCCATGCTATTGAGCACTGTTGATATAAAAGCTCCTTCCTCCACCTCCATCTTTTTTCTCCTCCATGCAGAATATTTGTCCAAGAGCTTGGGAAGCTTATTGTGAGGAATGTCCTACAGTCTGGATTTTGCCAGTTATATCTCTCTGGTGCAATATAACATATATTTTCAACTTCAATACTTCTTATAAACTGTTGTATTTAGAGGACTAAACACAATCAAGTCCTTTGTTATCAAATTTCTAATATCTTTCAAATTTGTCTAATTTCTTCTTTCACACTGAACTACCATAGTTCAGGCCACTATCATCTCTCATCTGGATTAATACCGCAGCCTCCTAACTGGTCTCTGTGTTTCCGGTCTTATCCGTGTCTTATTTCTTCACACAGAAACCCCCAGATATCTTTCTAAAATGCACACTTAATTATGTTAAGCATGCCCCTGCACCTCACCTCAAACACTTAAAACCCATCAATGACTCTCCATTGCCCTCAGAGTATTGTCTGAACTCCTTGCTCAAGTTTATTTTGTGATTGTACAGCCTCTTACTTTTCTAATTTCTTTTCTATTTCCTCTGCTTCCATATAAGTTTCTACACTTTCTCTTTATATAGGTATAATTCATAAACAATGTATACTGTCAATCTTGCATGTTTAAAATTTTGCATAAATAGTAGCGCATTGTTCCTATTCTTTTGCAACTTACTTTAAAAAAAATACTTAATTCATGTCAATTCAGTTCTTTAAGTACTAATAATCCTTTGTTTAAATGAAATGATTAATTTATTTATTCTTCTAATTTAATATCTTTGTATGTCTAATAACTGGCATAAAATTGGTATTTAAAAGATGTTGATATTCATAAAGCTTTTTAAAATATAGTGTCCTTTGAAAGATAGAAAAGCTTGTTGTGAGGCTGGACTTAATTCTAAATTTACCCTTTCACCTTCTCCACTCCAACCCAACCCAGAACCAAGTCAGAGGAACAAAAACAAAGTCCTAGGAACTCTTAGTAATCTGAGCAATCTCTCCCATTTGAGAGAAGATATTGAGGGGCTGAGAGAGAAAAAACGGGGAAAAGCTCTGGACAGTACAAGTTTCTGTTTGTCAGTTCTGAAGGTCAGTAGCAGAATGAATAACAATCTGAACTCATGATTTTGGTTAGCCAAGCAACACATAAAGGTATAATCAGAAAAACCTAATTATAGAAGGGAAAAAAAGAACATAAGTGACAAGACAGTTTGAGGGAGCAGGGGACCAGGTAAAAAGGTTCCAGGTAATGTTTCCCTTGCCACCACCCATATTCCAAGTGATTAATTAGACTGTAGTCTCAGTCTTTCTCAGTACCCTAAACCTACTGGAATCATTTTCTCTGAAGCTAAGGCTGGGTTGGTAAAAGTTGCTAAGCATAGACAGGGAAGATGAACTACTTTGACAGAAGCAAAGGCCTCCAGGTTCCACACTGAGTTGAAGGAATAATTTTAAAATTCTCCCAAAAGAATAAAATACATTCTCAACTAAGTGGAATGAATGTTTCTCAAATGATTAAAGAAATCTCAGATAAAAGAGTTGATTTATCCAAACAAATTGTGCATAGTTTCAGGTAATGACAAACCATCTTGCCATGCCTTTAGGTATAGAAGGACGGATTGAGAATACAATGTTAAGTTATCATACTATATATCTAAAAGATCAAGAGGTCTCACATAAAGTGGGAAGGAAGTCAAACTGAGTTTTGATGGAACCGACCATGTTAAGCACCAACAAGTTAAAAGAAATGTTGTCAAATATGCAAACCATAACAGCTAAAAGGAAGGAAAAGGGAGGAGGAGGAAGGAAAGGAGAGGGGGGAGAGGAAGAAATAAAACAGGATGGGAAATAATGGAAAAAATATGACTAAAGAAAATGTAGACAATCTTTATGAGTGTTTCTATATTGTCATCTAATCAGAACACAGATTTTTTAATTCACTAAGATGAAATTATTGAAAAAAAAACAGAATAAAATAGAAGGTATTTGTAAAGTTAAGGGCACAAATTGAAGATCATTTTATAATTATGTTTTAAAGCTATTTAACATTTTCATTTATAGGCTGGGGATGAAAGAAATTATTTGGATTTCTTTTGATTTCTCTTTTATTTCTTGATAAGTACATACCATTAAAATGCAATAAGTAGATACAGAAAGCCAAAATCCAAAGTGGGATCTTAGAACAAACACTTGATTTAATCACAGCAAATTCATAAAGATGATTAAAACAATTAGATAATAAATATGGCATACAGATACGATCCAATCTAAATATTACTGATTTTCCCAAAGTAAGCAATACAACAAATAGGATAGAGAGACATTTTCAATGATATAATACAAGAAACATTTCTGAAAATAAATAACCAAATCTGCACTTCATAGGGAGATACTAAATTCTAGAAAAGAAATCATGTCATTAATAAAAGGGAATAATGTAATAAATAGTGTAAAAGTACGAAGTAGGAGGTCAGTGCAGAGAATAAAAGGTTTACATCTCACCAATAGAATTAGAGAAGGCTCCAGAGCAGAGATGTCTTTTGAGATGTGCTTTGAGAGCTGGATTTTTTTCAAAGATAATGGTGGGGAAATATGCAGATAATAGTTTGAGTAAGAGTAAAGTGAGAAATAATAAGGATTATTTGGAGAAATGTCATGAATGGAAGCTTGACAGGCAGGTAAATGTGGAAGTAGGAGTGGAGCTTAAGAAGAGAAGTAACTGAGAAAATATAACCAACATGCTAAACATGAATTTCATTCTGTTGGCATTAAGAAATTGTTAAACATTATTTGAGTTAGGCTTCTACATAACATTTTTTTTATTCCCATGCACAATCCTTCCTATTAGCCAAGAATTTAAAATAAAAGCTATCATTAATATTTCAGACTGAATTGTCCTTCTCTCAAAAGTGGCAGAGTTTAGCCCACTGGTTTTCAACCTCAGACACTTGGCAATGTCTGCAGACATATTTGGTTGCCACACGTGTGAGGAGAGTGCTATTGACACTTAATGTGTAAAGCCAGGTATGCTGGTATTCATTCCATAGTGCAAAAACACCCCTCAAAAGAACTATCATGCCCAAAATGTCAAGAGTGCTAGAGTTGAGAAACCCTGGCCTAAAGCTAAGCTAACCAGCAAAACCAAAACCAAGTTTTTCTTGAGCTGTCCGGATAGCTGCAAAACTCTAAATCTTCTTCACCTTTCACAGACTACTTGTCCCAACAGAAATACTTCTCTACCTCCATTCTATCCAAAAACACTGTGTCTACTTAATACAGCCATGCTGCTCATCTTTGATATCTAAAGATACTGGCCAAGTAAACTTCCTTTCTATAATCTATCATCTTTTGTATCTTATCCCATTATAATTCTATACCTCTTCCCTCCAACTATTCTCCACTGCTGCCTTCTCAGCTCTTTCCTTGGTGACCTGTGGAAGCTCATTAATAAATTATTCTGCATCTTCCACTTCTTCACAAAATGTTCATATACTTTCCTACAGCATTCTCAAATGTCGCAAGTACTATGAGGGCTGGAGAGAGAGTAAACATTCATCTCAATTCCTGTTTCTTTTAAATCATAATGTCACTTTCTTGAATTAACATTTTAGGCTCGTGACATACTCTTAACATCTCCTTTATCTGTCTTTTATTCACCCCTCTGTCACATACCCAAATTCATGAAGGATGCTGGACTTCTCTTCCTACAAATATAATCATGACCATGAGCATTTTCAATGTTCATATGCACAACTTTCCCAACATCCCAGTCTCACAGACCTCCTCAATTCCAAGGAATTTATACCATTCTTTTGGCCATCTACACCCAAAGGTATATAACTTTGAACTCTTTCACCTCTGAAAAAAAAAAAAAACAAAAATCAATATCCCAGTTCTTTACTGCTACAATAGCCAGGGTATCCAGGTACAACAGAAACCAACTCTTGCTAATTTAAGCAGAAAAAAAAAAACTATTGGAAAGAAATTGGGTAATTAGGAGAATGATCAGTAAGGCTGGAATGCAGTTCTGAAAGGGGCCGAACAGAATGGAACTTGGTAGACAGAATAGGAGCCGTAATCATACCATCGAAGCCACCGATAAGGACACCACGGGCCACGACCAAAGCCTCTGGTGGCTTCATTTGAAGCTCAATTCACTGTCATCCTCCCTTGAATATTGGATGTGGCCACTGCCACTGTCAAATGGATTTTCTATTGTCTTTGATCCTCTACAGGACTAATTACTTATTCAAAATTCAAGACAAGTGCTTTTCATGACATCATGCCTTAGCAGGAAACTCCTGCCTTTCTCCTTCGAGAAAGCTCATTTTTCAAAACCTAGCTCACCTGAGAAGCTTTGTCTTTCCCACCCAATAGAGTTAATCATTCTTTCTTTTGTGTCATCTGTGTATCTAGTACCTCAATTACAGCATTTCTAATATTTTATTGAAATTATTTATTTGCAAGTCTGTGTTTCTTACCAAAGAGCTGGTGCCTTGAAAACAAAACCATATTTATTTTTACCTGTGCATTCTCTAGTACATTGTCTAGCAACATTTTAGGTTCAAGAGAAGACACCATCTTTTTCATTTTCACACCTATATTGGGGACTCCTTAGTGTGTTGATAAAAGATTTCCCTGTCATTTTATAAATGAATAGAGTTGATTTTTAGATTAAAGTTGAAAGAGTAATGTCGACCATGCAGAACTATTCTTATATGTAGGCAGGCAGGTAGAGTGGGCTTAAAGGCATCTACTTTCGATGTCAACTCCATTACCTTTGAGGATAACCCACTGGTTCTTGAAAAGTTCCTATGAAATTAAAAATGTGTACACATATAGTCATTAGGTTGCTAGATTACTGGAGAGCAGAACAGGATGTGAGAAGTGGAAACAGAGAGGGGAAAGGAGGACAGGAAAGGTCTGGGGCTTGAGTCCCACAGGAGAGGAGAGATGAGTGGGTAACTTGCCGAGGAGTGACAGGCCCACAGAGGGGCACTGGGCAATTAGAAAAATATTAGAATTTCATTTCGCCCATGTCACAATCTTGCCCAGGTCAAGCCAGCCCTAATCAAATATAAATGTCAAATTTGGGAGTCTATAAAACAAATTTTACCCAGTTTCTTGACTCTCTAAAGTGAGAGCACACTTACATTTTGAATGTTAATATAATAATTTCAGTTTTCCAGGGTGCTTTTTATTAAAATGTAGAATAATACTAAGAAATGTTTAGCTGTAAGTAAAAACAAAAAATATAGTATATTTTATAACTGAGATAAATAAAATTACAGCAAGTATATGAAACTGAGATTTCAAACAATGTTATGATGATTATAGGGGCCTACTTTTGAAAAGAAATAGTGTGTTAAGCAATCACTGAGGTTACACTCTCAGTACTCTGTGTCGCATCTAGATTATAGTAACTTGGAAGGACAAGGAGGAAGAAATACACCGAGTTTTTAAAAAAAATTAAGTATCTTTCTGTCTCTGGCACTCAACTTATACAACAAGAGAAAACTGAAACTTAAAAAAAAAAATGATGGTGTCTTTAAATCTTAATTACTTTCTCTTTTTAGTATCTTCTATGGGCACCTGAACAAACATAGGAATTATAAAGCCATGACCCTCTCTTACCTCCCCAAATCAGTTGGTCAACTAAGTTACATACAGACTACAAATAATAAAGCTGGAGAAAGTAGTCAGAAGATCATCACTTAAATCTAGCAATAATTAAAGCAGAGGTCAGGATTTGCTTTATAAAATAAATGTAAACAATTTTATGCTTAAAATAATATTTTGGTTGGAAATATTTTTATTTATACTTATGTTAGGTTTTTACTTAATAATAACAAAAGAGTAGAACTTTTTCACAGCAATGCACACAGACTATGGGTGAAAAACTTTTTAATGCATCCAAAAAATAAACCCTTAAAAATGTAAAGTGAAAAATAAATTTGCAGTTTAAAGGTGTATGAGTCTCTAAGCTTATTTTGCCCATCATCTCACTGTAAAAGGAAACCAAGGCCCAGAAAAAATTGCACTTGCTCAGCTTCACACAGTTACAAAGCAAAGACTATGCTAAGAACCCTTGATCCAGGTTCATGCTTCTAAGCCAGGCAAACTACTGTCCATGAATTAAAACAAATTTGCCATCTGTTTTTTGTTTGGACTCTTATTTATACATTTTTTAATAGATGAAAAAATATTTTGTGATACATAAAAATAATGTTTGGTAGCCTTTGGATCTAAAGCTTTTCTTAAAAATCAAAGTGTTTAGTATTAGTGAATAAGTTTACAAAATGCAATCTTATTTCATAATGCAACTTGACAAATAATCATTGATTAATGCAATTTTTGTTTTCTTTCACAAAATTGGTGACCACCACAATCCAGAATTTGTAACAGATAAAGTGAAAAATTCAAATATTAAAACATTGAGATACACATTTAAATTTATTTCCAACACAGGATTAAATCTGTATATAAAGTTTAAAACTAAATATGATTCTGTAATATTATATATTTATTTATACAATAGTTCATCATTTTAAAAAATTTATTTAATAAAAAATATAAGATAACTGAATTCAAGCTCAGTTGAGACTTTGTATTTTTACTCCAATGAAATTCCAGACAATTGTAGCAATAGCATAATAAAAAAAATCTAAATTCAGCTTTTCAAAATGATTATTAGACACCCAGCAAGAAATGCAGTCAAATATTTAAATGCCTATATTAATAATGGGAAAATTTAAAAACTAATTTAGATAACTAGAATAATAATTGGTCCCACACAATGTTTCAGTTTTTGAAATAGAGAATGTACTTGACTCTTCTGTAAATAATAAAATTGATCTTCTTTTAACACAGCACTAAAATATATGACAGTAGTGATTATATGTCTATTCTATAATATCACTTAAATGTATCCATCTTCCTCTGATATACAAATAACACAATATAGCATTATTCTTCCTAAAAGAAACTGACTATATGAAAGTTCAACATATGGGGAAATAATAACATGCCTGCAAAAGTAAAGGAGAAGCTCTTATGATATGACATTAAATTCTAGATCTAAAGTTGTTCTGGGAATAGCTATTTACACTGCTGGTAAATTTCATATTAGAGGTCCTTGTCTATTGAGTACTTTCCTCTTATTCCCATCATAAAAAAAAAAACATAAAACAAACACTCCTCTAAATACAAAAATCCTGTCCTGGACATCTAATATCTCTGCGTTTAAAATTCCCCTACAACTGCCTCTATCTGTAATGAAATGTGTGTGTGTATGTGTGTGTGTGTACATACATATATATACATATATATACATATATATACACATACACACATACATACATGCATAAATGTATTCATAGTTATCTAATAATGTATACCATTGTTTCTCTGGCTTTATTTTATTGTAAATTTCATTAAAAATATTTTTAAAACAATTTGTTCAATAAGAAGAGTTGATATTTTCTGGAAGATTTGATACAAAAAGTCTGTGTGAGTGGCTTATAAAATATTATCTTATTAAATGTAATTATATCTTAATGCTGAGTTGGACTTAAATTATTTAAATCATTCCACTTTTCATTTGGTGTATATTTATTTTAACATTAATATAATATTATACTACAAAGAACTATATACTATGTTAATGGACTATCAAATCTTGTTCTTAGTGTAAATTTGGATTTATCATTGACCATCTTCTACCTCCATCTCCCAGCTCCCATCTGCAACTTACAGGAAAAGCCCAATATGCCAATATCAACATAGTTCACCATTACAGGAAACTTGTCTTAGCATTCTCCACATACATGTCGATAAAGGAATCAATATAAGATATGTTGATTTAAAATAAAATATTTTACTAATGTGTATACTTACACATATATACATATATATGTATGTGTGTGTATATATATAAATTCCCCAAAGGTTGTATCTCTATGATAGAAAAATCACATATGTTATATATACATACATATATACATAACATTGAGTCATTCCATATAGTATTAAATATTAACTTTGGAAGTTTTTCCCTTCTGCATAAACTTGTCCTCACAAATATTTGAAATAATTCAAAATATATGACAATTTTTGTGATTAATTCCTATCAAAGAAAAAGAATCTCAAGTCATGCAATAAGAAAAAAATATCACAAAGTCATTTGTATGAAAACAAGAATTGTGGCCATATTGAATTGGTAACTGTGACTTTATGTATACGAACGTGAATGAAGACAATAAGTTTGTCAGCGCATGTGGTAGATGATTTCATTTGCCTACTTCCTTCCTCTGAGGCAGCAGATGAAGAAAATAGCCACCGTCCTTTCTCTCCCAATGTAAACTTTTACTCACTCTGTGCAAGTAGGCAGATGTTATATATTTTTCTTCCAGACAGCAGAAACTTCCATCTTTCCCAGTCACAAAAATCAGTGACAAATAGAATAACATGTAGAATCTGCCATGTTACATTTGCTTTTACCATTAGCATTGAATTAATATTTATATGCTTTTAGGAAGGCCCAATGGTAGAAAAGTAAATAACCTAGAGAGCAAAATTTTAAATTTACCTGCAGGTTTACACAAAAGCTAACCTATGAACTCTTTCTTGCTGGTTATTTTGTGTGAAACACAAGGAGTTTCTGGATGACTCAATGTCATTTCATTTCTAATACACATATAACATAATACTGTTGTCCATAGAATTTAAAATTTTCTAATTTATATGTCAATGTTTGAACCAAAATATTTCATAAAAACTGTATTTTTTAGGTACCGGGAATTAAAGGAGAGTGTTTAAAATCCAGAAGGAAGAGAAAAGATGAGGGAAAGGGAAAAATAAGGCCAAATCAAGGAAAACATTGTCCATTGTGACAACCAATTCATCATGGACCTTTGTTTGGAATTATCCTCAATAGGCCAGAACACAGTTTTTGTTTGCATAGTCTTTTTTTTTTTTTTTTTTTTTTGTGGCAAGCAGTTTCCCTGCAAGTTAACTATGTTCTTACCCACGTTATTCTTTCACAAACTGGTGGTTTTCTATCATAGAGCTATAGCCTCAGGAGAACTCTTTTTCTCTTTCAAACACATTTTGAAAGGGAGTGCACATAATGCTTTTTTTCTGTCCTAATTTTGTTTTTGCCACAAGGCCAGCCTCATGTCAAAGTATTAATGTCTATTTTCAAAGAAAACTAAAGGTCCCCTAACATTATAGCATTATAAATTGAATTTACTGTCCCCAGATTACTTGGCTAGATGTCCTGTATAAAATTTTAAAGATATATATTATTTAAACATGGTTTTCTAAGACATTGCACATGGTTGTCTCTGGACCCTGAGATTTATACTGTTAACTGATATTTCCCATGTATGCGATTGAGTTGTGATTTGGAAGCCAACTACATATGATGTGTTAGTGAACATGGACCCAAGCAAGTACCAGCAGAAAGTTCATCTAGGGAGACGCCATTGGGAACAGATTGTTCCTTTGTACAAAAAATATGAAAGTATCAAGGAAAGAGATTATTGGTCCATTGTGGTCTGTGGGGGTTAGATGATGAGAAATCTCGTTAGCAATCTTCAAAGGCTAACATCTATTCTGCATTAGAGCTGAATCACAGGAGGGTACACTAACCTGATCTGCTCCCAGATAGTGAGATAGCCTGACCATAATAACAGACGTAGAATCTAAGAATAGTACAATGCAAAGATTTTGGTCCTTGGAGTCGAATGGCTAATTCTAAGCTCCACTTTTTCTCCTCTACTTAATAAACATTCTTTTTGGGCTTTACTGAGGTCTAATTTGCAAATAAAACTGTAAGATATTTAAATCATACATTGTGATAATTTGATATATGTATACATCTGTTTCCACATTTTAACAACAGATATTACCTTTGACAATGTAAGCTCTCTGAACTCTAATATTTTTTATTTGTAAAATAAAAATTATACCCATGTCATAGAGTTATTGTAAGGACTTAAGTAAAAGCTGCTTTTCAATAATGTTCTCTCCTCCCCTCTTCTTCCTTCCCCTCCACTCTCCTCTTCTTTCCTCTGCCTCTTAAAGAATTTCCCCAGAGAAATTTAAGAAAAACTAGACCAGTTACCATTTTTAAGAAATCCTGAAAGGAGCTTATTAAAAGATCACATTCACTGTTACTTAACCAATGACATCATAGGAAAAAAAAATATATTAATATAGTAGGGGTATGCACACCAAAGGTGGTGTGGAGTCATAGGGAGGGACATCATAACCCAATGTGACTATAGTACCTGTCATGAGGCATGGAGTAATAAGAGATAAGTCTGCAGAAGGTGGTTAGTTACCTGAGAGTGGCATTGAAAGGTGGAAATCTAAAGAGTGAGTAATTTAGTGAGATATAAATTTTAGATAGATACTTCTGGCAGCAGAGTGGAACATAGACTGAGGAATAGAAGCAAGAGTTAAGGTGGAATGCTGACGTTTAATTGTTCACTTGAGGAATGACAGGGCCTGAATGAGAACAATGGCAAATGAACAGACAGACAATAACATCAGGACCCGGTTTTGCTAGCCTTGTGGGGTTGCCACAGAAAGGCATGGGGAATATAGAAAGAGAAGGCTTGAGGGAGAAAGTAAGAGAGAAGACATCGCTCAAGACTAAAAGGAAACAAATGTTTTTTATCTCACCCACCTAGTTTAAGCAGATTTAGACCTTAAACATCCCTTGTAGAAAGCAGGAAATTGTAGTTCAGGGCCTTGGAAATTGTGTTCAATTAATAGTTTAAGGTAAAATATATGACAGTAATTGATGAAAATACAATATTAAAATAATATGCTATTAGACCATAAATAAAATGTCCACATAGTCCAGATATAAAATTAGGATATGTCTGATAATAGACTTATTTTTCTTTCTCATTACTGAATTTAATTATACAAAAATAATTCAAACAGTGAATTACGTTTGATTATACATTTAGAGATTTGTTTTTATCTAAAAGAAGACATTATTTGTGACATCTGGACTGATTTGGAAAATCAGACTATACTGTCACTTCCATAACATACAGAAGAATTGACCACAAATAAAAAAATACATAAAAATATAATACGTCATCAAATTTTCAACTATTTTAAGAAAAATGCATGTGTTTTGCTGGGACTCAGGTAAACTTGGTTATCACTACTATCCTTTTGAACTTTACGCTTTGAAAACAACAATGTGACTCAACACGCTAATATGTATGTTATCTCTTAAGACCAGCACAGATACTAATGTGTGAGTAATATATAACTTTTATTCTAATTCTTTTGTTTTCTACTTCTTTTTTGTTTTGTTTTAGTTTGGTTTGGTTTGGTTTTTTTTCCCCCTAAAGAAACATGGGAATCTCTACAATTTCATTTTAAAAGCTATAACCTAGTTGCAGGTGGCTTATCCTTCTAGTCCATATGTCTTTCTATTTTTTGAATTATACCCTCACCTATTGTCAGCCCTAGATTTTATTAAAATATTTTTTAAAATTTACTGTGATATATTATAACATTTTCTAAATGTTGATTTTGTTTCCATTGCACTAGTCAGACAGAAATACCCCAAACTGGAGTCACTCAGCTTTTAAACTTGGTAGTTATATTAGAAAACATACATATGTGTTTAACACTATGGTTAAACAATGACAATGTTATTTAAGTTGATTATAATCACATAAATTTTAATAACATGCATTATTACCATTTTCATAATTTTTATTATGAATAAATATAATATGTCTCTTTGCCATACAATGAATTCACTCAAATGTTTTCAACAGTTATCTTGAGTAACTAAATTTGTTCTGCTAACTTATTGTTTTATTCCAAGTCCCACTGAAAATAAATTTGATCACACAGCTGTTATTATCACTGTAATTTAGTTGCATCTTACAGTTATATCTTAAATGTCATCAGCACTGCCTCAAATACAAAGTACAGGATAACTCTTTATGCCCTATTCTTTGCCTTTGTTTTACTACCACTTAAAACTCTCAATTAATCACATTTATTAATTTAAAGCTTTTAGGTTTAGTATAAAGCAGAAAACCAAACCACATAACCACAGTGACACTAATTCAATGGGTCATTGAACTGCTAGCTTTGCCAGAGAAGCAAATCTTAAATGAACTACATTTGGCATATCCTTTACAAGAGTTACTCTGAAAAAGGAAAGTAATATTTGTGTGTTGTGTTTTAATGACAGAACATATAAAAAAATCTACAGTGACAAAGAATTTTTTTATCAGAACCAAAATTTCGAAGTAGACACTTTAAAATCACATTTTTGCAAATAGAATGGTATTTTATTTGTAAAAAAATCAATTTTCTGAGAATTCCTCAAAATGTATGCATTATATAAAATGAGATAAAGCTATAACAGTAGCAGTTAAAGTGTGACACCAATCTGGTTGTAACATCTGTAATCCAACGATTTGCAGGTTCTATATGGTTTCTGCAGTTATAGAGAAGGAG
Organism: Eidolon dupreanum; assembly: GCA_028627145.1. Classification (NCBI taxonomy): domain Eukaryota; kingdom Metazoa; phylum Chordata; class Mammalia; order Chiroptera; family Pteropodidae; genus Eidolon; species Eidolon dupreanum. The sequence goes on along the minus strand of CM053503.1, from coordinate 23,277,246 downwards.
TCCCTAGGAATTCTGATTGTTCAGTTCTCAGATCCTGAAGATCTGTTAGAACTGTGGTGTCACTGACAGAGTAAAGAAGTCACAGAGAGAGGTTAACTTTCTGAGAAAATGTTATAACTTTAGTTTCTACTAATTATGCATTCAGCTAAAATATCTAACAGGCAATTTAAAGTAATAAGTACTCAGGGGAATTGTTTCATAAACTATATAAATGTCTAACCAACATACTGTATGCTTGAAACTAATAATAAAATAAAACAAAAAAATCATAACACATATCTTAAGTATATAAAAATTTTAATTGCCATTTATACCCCAATAAAGTTGAAAAAAAGAGTTAAAAACTAACATCATAAGTACCATTCAATAATGTTTTAAATTTAACAAAGCATGTTTATAATTACTATCTCATTTGATCACCACAAAAAATCCTATGAATTAGTAAGCAGGAAAGATATTATCATTACTAATTTTTTTTTTAAGTGAGAAGATTTAGGAATGGAAACTATAAACTTGGGAAGAATACAAAATGTTTTGAACTTTCTGTTTTTACACCACCATTTGATGGACCAATATTTTGAGCCCTGACTTTGACACTTTGATACTTTGACTATTTATGAACATAAATATTTTATCATTATAAAAGCGTTGATAAATTTTAATTATTTTTAGAATAAATATTTTAGGTTATTATTTTAGAATGAATCCATTAAGCTAATTTAATTCCATGATCAACTTGTTCCACACTATAGTTAAATACTTTTCTTATTTCCATTGTTTTTTACCAAAAATTTTAATTAAAATAAGTTATTTGCAATGTAAATTTTATGAGAAATTTGATTAATAAATCAATTTTTGTCTAAATCAAAACTTTTTAATGGTTATACTATATCATGGCTTGTTTTTAGTCATTATTCTACCTAGATAAGTTTTCCTGGATTTAATATTACACATAAATATTTCAATAAGATATTATTCTTTATCTAACTTCAGTTAATAAAATTTTTATGTTCAATTATATCTTTTCTTGATTTTATTTTCTATTGATTATTTCTAGCAAGTGCACTTATTAAGGATCACCAAACCAAATGTCATTGAAGTTAAAATAGTAACTTCAAAAATACTTGCTCTGAATGGGTACTATCTGTACTTAGGTGACTCTTATTGCAAAATCTGGAGTAATACTCATTTTAGAAAGCAAAAAGAGAATGATGAACCAAGAAAGGATTTAGAGATCACTAAATTTTAAGCCTCATCGTAAATGAGAATCCCTAGAAACCAATATTTTTTCAACAAATAATATTTTGTACATCATTGCACTTCCTTTTTGTTAAGAAGTACTAAGCGAAACTTATATTTTCCAGCCAACCAACATAAAAAGGATGGGCTGAATTGAATGATATCCAAGAAACCATTTCATTGATATAAAGAATTTCAGATGAAGAATTTAAGATCAGAAAATTGATAGAAGTCAGGGGAATTTCAAAAGATGCCTACCTGGACTGTCGAGCAAAATAATCTCTTAATAACTATATTCAAATTTTCTTAGACCATTCAAAACATCTAAGTCTTCTGAATAGTTTCTTCACCTCTTCCAACATAATAATTCCATACCTTTTCAAAAGTATCTCTCATTATTTAACAACATTATGGCTTATTCACATTTACTGTATGGAAAGATTAAGGCATTAAAGTAACTAGTATAAGTGACAGCATGGGAAAAATAAATTAAAAATCTTCACTCAGAAAGGTTAACTTGAAGGGTAAGAGCACAGGTTTTAGAGTCAGATAGATGTGTATTCAAGTGCTTCCTTTGTCACATCCTAGTGGGATCTCTTGTGCAAGTCACTGTCTCTCTTGAGACCCCAATTTCCCCATTTATTAAGTGAAGATAATAATAGCTTCATAGGTTTTTGTAAAAATTAAGTAAGATAATGTATACAGAACACTTAGGCCAGGGCAAGCAATACACCAGATATTTAATAAATGCTATTTAATTGAAAATTATAATAGTATATGTTTTAAGTATTTAAAACTGTTTAAAGCACTACAGAGATCATAGTTTTGCACTGAATCATATGTCTTTGATGTTATCATAGGCATTGTTCTTTATCTATTAGTATAAACCTGGCCTGTAGAATCTAGTCGACAGTGCTATAAAATGCCACTGTCCTACATGTTACTTAAAATGAATATATATATAATATATATATATATAACATATATATCATACATATATATGTGTGTGTGTATATATATATGTATAGTAGTTGTTGGAAAATTTGCTTGCTGAAGAAGACTAGACATTTAATGCAGACATCTTCTGGTGGAACTGATTTCATATTTTAGTTACAGAAGTGATACCAAATATTTCCCATATGGTGTCTTAAATTCAATGATTATCAAATTATCATTCTAAATGGTATATAAGATCTTACAAAATAAATATTTTTATATCCATTTTTGTAAAATACAACATATGTATTATCTGTACAGGTCTTTAGAAGAATCTTTGCTGTTTTTAAGTGAAATAAATTGTCAAACCTTGTTGCCTAGAGTAAATTTTCAGTTACACAGTATAGTACAGAATTTTTCTTAGCTTTTATATACATGGAAAATTATTTTAACACAAGAAAAACAAAGATGACAACCTGTTGAAGAAAAAATATTAAGACTTAATAGAAGCAAACCTAATCTTACAGTTTCTATATTAATTCATTGTACTCTTGAAGAGTTATAAATGGACGTTAGAATTAGAGCTAAATATAGGAAGCTCTGGGTTTTTAATTATTCCCCAAACAGTAATTAGGTTGCCATAAAAGCCCAGTCTCACCTGGGTTAGCAGTGAAATAACATCAGTGACTAATAAATATACATTTTTAAATAGATCAAGGTGATAAAGATAGATATAGTAAAGAAGGGGGGAAATAAACTACTAAAATAGACCGTTGTACTTGAAATAGTCATTTTTAATTACAAAAAATCCTCATTGATATATCCTAGCCTTGGAGAAACCAATCATTTGACCAAAAAAAAAAAAAAAAAAAGACTATAGACTCTAATAAGAAATGCAGATATATTACTTTCAAATTCACCCTGTAAATCTAGTTGCTAATAAAAGTATTTCTAAGTAACAGACTTTCATTGTGTGCTTTAATAAATAGGTGGAAATCATTTGAAATTAGATCCATTTGTATCACACAATGTGTTAAAATCTTTAAGAACAGCTTGGTTAAAAGCCTCAAGCAATCTTGTTTACACTATTAGCAAATCCTTGCTTCATAGATCATACAAAAGTAAATTTCAGCCTAGCCTAGTTCAAATTATCATAAGTTCTGAATTATATTCAGCATTTTAAAGCTGGAAGGGAAGGGACCTCAGAGATATTCCAGTAAAGTCTATAATAATGAGGTTTTTTTTTTGGCTGTTGTATCTAAAATGCATGTCATGTGTATAAACAAATTCTAAACATTGTCGACTATTTTTAAAAATGTTACTGACACTATATTGGTACCTCTCAATATGGTGTATCTTTTCAACTTATCAATAATTTCACATGGTATTTCAAGAATATTTTGTTGGGGTGATTTAAAATCATTAGATGTGCGTTGCATTGTTTCTATTGTTTGCTTTACTTTTTTGTTTTCTCATCTTACTCTGATCTAGAAAGTTCAGGAATAATAATCTTCACACTAACAGTTTGACCAGATACAACACACAAATAGCATATCCAACAATTTCAAGAAGCTGTAAAAAGTAAAAAGATTAGACAGATCTGAAATCACTAGTGGTGGGAGCCACCATGTGGCTTTCTACACACATGAGAGAAAGCTTAGAATTTCACTCCTGTATTCTCTTCTGCTGAGGTGTATTTTATATTGGGAGGAAGTCAGAGAAGCCTGTTCATGCAATAAAGCTGAATCGTATACTGCAATTGTCAAAAAAAAACTGTTTCTCTTCTTGCCAGGCTCTTTACCTGTATATTCTAGTTCTAAGAAAATTTTCTGGGGCCTAATGGAAAAACTATCAAAATATGCCACCACTTCCAGGAGGAAAAAGTGGAGCTTTTGTCATTTGGGCACCATCTGCCCAGTCACCCTGCTCCCTGATGTAACCTACTTTATTTATCAGTGCAATAAATATTTATTGAGCAGCAACCAGGTGCCCAGCATATGCTATGTTGCCAAGAGGAATGCAAAAGGAATGTTAGACACAGTTTCTGACCTAAAAGTGTTTTGTGTCTGATTATAGAAAAAAAAAACACACTCTTGCGAAGCAACTAAATGACAACACATAACAGTATGCAATAATTGCCAGAGGACTGGCACAATTAATGCTACAAAAATTAATGTTACACAAAGGGGGAGATCAGTATGGACTCAATGTCAGAAAGATGACCTGTAGAAGACAGATGTAGATCTATGCTTACTGGAATAGGTAGAATTTTCTGAACTGAGAAAATAACGACGGGTAGTCCAAGTGTAAAAAAGTATCCAAGCGAAGAAAAGTCAAGAAAATAACTCTTAAATTGCAAAATAAATATTCTCTGTCATTACATTTAAAATAATTAAAATTACTAAAATTAAAGATTCACTTTCTTCATCAAGGTAAATCATTTCAAGTGCTAACTTTATGAACTAACTTATTTGCAGATGTCATATACACAAGGTGAAGCTGTATAAAAACAATTAGCAATGTCCAAGGGCAAGAAAATAACTGGAAGAAAGAACAATAGGAAGCAATTTGTGAGTCTGACAAAAATTCTACCTTGCAAATAACAGTTGACCTGCAGATGCAAGACAGTCTTAGATTGCTGTGAGCTTAGAGTGGTTTGCTTGCAAGAAGAGTAAAAGAAAATCTAAACTAAATGACTGAAAAGGAAAAAGTACTAAAAAGCAGAAGAGGAATGTTGGAGGAGTTTTGCATATTCATTTACTTAAGCTACCCCATCTTGTGGGAAAGGGAGAAAGCCTGGGAGGAAAAATTATAAAGTAAGAAACATTTTTTGTACTGTATCTTTGATGGCCAGAGATCACCAAGCACTCCTTAAGTCTCTCCACTTTAGGACTGTGTAAACACTATTCTTTTTATAATCATAATATTTGCATGTTTATATAGCATATGCTCTAGGCCTTATATGGGGAACTTGTATATTATTGAGTTCTAATTATGATGCTATCTGATAATATCCAAGAAAACATAGACCATGGATGTACCCTCCAATCATGCTTCCTTTTGTGACTGAGATTTTACCAGTAACCACAAGGACACAATTGGTTGATTTAAAATTTTAATAACTATAAATCAATGTTTACATATTTATCCCGGTCCCTGGCAGAGCTGACTGATTGATAAGGAAATCTGAGTTACATTTTTGTTTTCACATGTTTCTATTTTTACTTGATTTTTAAGGATATGGCAAATTTTAGAGCTGGAAAGGTGTTAAGAAGTGATTTAGTTCAAGACATTTGTTTTAATATATAAAAAGATGAGGTCTAGAAAATTTAAATGACATCCTAAAAGGCTCACGACTCAATGGCAACTCTGCGTATTTTATCTCTTAGACCAAATTTTTTATTTTACTGCACTATGTTATTAGCTATTATATTAATTTTAGCAGCCAATATATTAGAAAGAGCTCAATTCTCAGTTCTCATCCTGGCTAATCAAATAATATGTGATTCTAATTACAGTAATTAATTTTTTTATCCACAAAATTTGTGTATGCCCCCAAATATTTCTAAGTATTTTTATAAATATATACCCATATACTTTATTACTGTCTTCTTCCTTCCTAGGGAAGCAGTATTTGAAGATGCATGATCAGATGCAAATGATAGGTCAACACAGACAGAAATACGCCTAAATTTCCCCCCTTGTAGTAGGCTATCACATGTCTGGCCCTTAAAGCACCACATTTCATAGTATTCATGTGCTTGTATAGTCTTTTCCCACTCTTGGCTTGGCCTTGTGACTTGCTTTGGGCAATGAGATGGTGGCAGAAATGATGCAAGCAGAG
>CM053503.1:23266396-23271127 GCA_028627145.1 Eidolon dupreanum | reverse complement strand
TTCTCAATAAAGCAAAAAAAAGAAAAAAAGAAAAAGGAAAGTAAGGAAAAGGAAAACCACCCAACTGAACACAGTCAAGCCAAAGTTGATTATCAATGTCTACTTTCATAATATGATAATAATGTCATTATGATCGAATCCTAAAAGTATAAAAATGTGTGTCCTTAACTTGCAATTCTAGAGATAATCCACAATGCCAATTCCATATTTCTTTAATGACTTTGTTCCTTCATTTCACCAGAGGGACAACTCTGATATTGGTTGTTGAAGGAGAAATAAAGGTAGCATGCCTCTTCTTTGAACTAATTAGTACATTTAGACTTCATTGGAATTTTTTACCTTTATGGCATTTTTAAAATTTGGGAGGATCTCAAAAGGAACTTAGAGCTTTTAATAAACAAAGTTTTTCAAAGTTAATATTAGTCTTTGTATTTTAGTAAAGAGAGGTAGATAGAATACTTTTGGGGAGTAAAGGTCTCAATATCATCTATTTTTTGTCTCAGATTTCTCTCCAAAAAATGTAACGCCAGGCTATAATCGGATTCAAAGTGATCAAGAGAATAGATGTCAAAAAAAAAAAAAAAAAGCAGTTGGACTCCATCATGCCAACTGGAAATGAGAAAAGTGACTTTCAGATATAGATATATATCTTTATGGAGGATAACTATACACTTGGGAGTTAAACAATATAGGTTAAACTAATTGCAAATTTTTGGTGGCATAAAGGTTATTATTTTTTTTCTGGTGAAATATATATATATAGCAAACAGAAACTGTCAAGCAAAACATTTCAGCCATGTAAATATAGTTTATAGTTATCTCACAAGTGCTATTTAGTTCATAGGTCACTGACCCTAATAAGAGATTCTATCTGAACTTCGAGATGAAGAATGGAACATGAAAAATATGTTTCTTGGTGATGGGGATAGGGTGGGAGTTGAAGAGAAACAAATGAAAAAAGCTCTGGCTTACAGCATCATCCTACCAATGAATTATCTGGAGGGACTTCAGATGGTCTGATCCAAATAGAGAAAGGACAAACTCCAACAACTTTTTGTGCCATTACTCTCTTGTATCTGGGTTTGTAAATCTGATTCTTTGAGCTTGATTCAAAGCAATCCTTCAAATAATTTGTAAAGTTCTGTATATGTTGTTTTTCTGACCACATGCATCTGAAGCCATCCTCAAATAGCTTTTACACAAGAAAATACAAAATGTTTGGATGTGAAGTCCTTAGGTAACAATATTACCCTTCCAAATTCTTAGATTTTTTTATTGTTTTAGAATTTTTATTTGTAACGTCTGAAGCTACCTAAATACATTTCCCTTTATACATAATCTTTTCCTTTTTCCTCCTTATTTGGATACTTGACTGCTTTTTAATTATTAATCATTTTCATTGCAATTCAAAAGTTTGTCACTATGGGTTTTGTAGGTCTTTATTGTTTTATCTTGAATTTAGTTAAGTCTTTCAAATCTGCATATGCGGGTCAATCAGTCAAGTTTTCTTCTATCCTATTTTTATTTACTACTTCTGTTCTATATGTTTTGTTTTCTTCTTCAGGAACACTAAGTAGTTATATATTGAAATTCCTTTTTGGTCATGTTCTCTTATAATTTTCATTTCTTTATCCTCATACATTCTAGGAGAACTTCTCAAGTCTATCTTCCACATCACTGATTCATGCTTCTGTATTATTACAACTATAGTTTAATATTTTCAGTGCCTTTTAAAATGTGGCTTTGATTTTCCTGTTATAGATTTCATTTAATTGAAATTCTTTAGTTTACCTATCATCCTTCTGTATCTGTTACTGCTTCATGGAGACTCATTCTCTTACATTTTAATTGAGTATAGCAAACAAGTTTCAAAATGCTTTCTTGAGTGTAAAAAGACATTGATTTTAGAAACATACTCTTTAAGACTTCGAGTTGGTAATTTTTTCCCCTTATTTTACATTATTTTTTGTTGCGTATTGTTTCATGACTACTTTTTACAAGTTTTTGAATGGGACATTTCCTAAACTTGTTAACCATCAGAATATAGGATGGATAGATTACCTTAAGCCACATTCTTTGGTGAATCAATGAGAACAAAATCTCCTCAGATTCACACCCAGAAAGGAAGTTAATATGCTCAGATTCAATGTGATTTTCAGTTTCTAGAAGGCATTATTTCTATGTAGGTGACAATTCCTCATACCTCCTGCCTGATCCTCTGAAACTGAGAAGCCATAATAGACAACAGTATAAAAGTCCCACCATTCACTATATCCAGAATATTTCTGACACCATCTTCAGACCTTTGCTTGTGGAGGCAAAAGCATCCAGCATGAATGAGCAATCAGTGGTCCCACTTCATAGCTCCTGCCCAGCTATTTCTAAAAAATTCTCTTTCTGAATGGTGGGAAAGATTGCAATTATAAAGGTGGGAGACATCTAAGAATAGACCTTTAAATACCCTAAAATCAACGCATAGATAGTCTCTTTTGTTGGTTGGTGTATACCCTGGATATAGACCCATAAGAATAACATGGGGAAACTACAAAGTGTCTTTCTATCTTTTTTAGGTGTTCTCTTTGTCTTGAGATGAAACCTTAAGAATGCCAAGAAAACTGAGTGACTATTGGTTATCAGAAGTTCCTCCTAGATTCTATCTTTAAGTTCTTTGAGATGTGATGCCATGTACTGTCTTTTTAGTGTTTTTATAAGTATCTTAAGACATAATTAGAAAAAGTTATATCTTGGACCGTTTTAAATAAGTTACCTGAGATGTTCTTTCACTACTAATGGCTTCTTAAAGGTATTACTTTTACTTACCAATAATAACTATCATCTGCTTAACATTCTTATTACTATAAACCTTTCAAAAATTCCAATTTTTCTTTATATCTTGGGAAACTGTTGTGATTCCAAGTTGTGTTGAAAATTCCATTGATTTCCATTTTTGTCTCCTTCTTTACTTGTCTCACAAAGCTAGTGATTTTAAGTAATGATAATTTTATTTAGATCTACTGTCTTTTCAGTCTTTCTCTTCATTTATTATTTTTTCATTTAGCTATTCATGCAGTCTCGTTTATTAAGTTGTTACTATGCACTGTGATAGACCCTGCAGATACTGAGATGTAGGTTCTGCCCTCAAGAACTTATGATGTAATCATAAGACAGACATGAAACAAATGTTCACTATCACACAATCTTTCTGAAAGGATACTTAATGTAAAAAATATCTAAACATTAGTGTCAGTAACCTCTGGTTTTAATATGCTTAGGTTATTATTATCAACAACTTAGATTCAAAATTTCCTTTTGAATTGTTTTCAGGACTGTAGTTTCTTTGTTTAATTTAAACTATTTTAATCAGCATTTAACAAATGTCTGCTGTGAGCAAGACATTCCATTTGGTGCTGTATAGAATGAAAAGCCAATTAGGACAAAATTTGAGTCCTCAAAGTATTTAGCCTAGCAGTTTCTTAGTTCATCCGGACTGCTATAACAAAATTCCTCACACTGGGTAGCTTATAAACAGCAGAAATATAATTATTTCTCACAGTTTTGGAGGCTAGAAATCTAAGATTACGGCACCAGGATGATCATGTTTGTGTGAGGACTTTCTTTCTGGATCATACCTGGTGCCATCTCATTGTGTCCTCATATGGTAGAAGGGACAAGGGGTCTCTGTGGAGTCTCTTTTGTACTAGTTCCATTTATTAGGGCTCTACCCTCATGACCTAAGCAACTCACGAAGGCCCCATCTCCAAATTCTATCACATTGGGCATTAGGATTTCAACATTTTTGTGGGACACAAATATTCAGACCATAGCAATCAGCGAATACTGACTAACTATAATTAACTTTCAATAAAACACACAAAGTGTTATAGAAGCACAGTAGCAAGGAAGATTATGACAAGAATAACCCCTTGTTGAAGAGTAAAAATTGAGCCGGGCCATTGTGAATATAATAATAATCAGTGCCATTTATTAAGGAGCTTCTCTATATGCTAGTAACTATAGCACATAATGCTTCCTGTACATTATCTCTTATCTTGAAAAATGGAAATATTTTAACTTTATATTCTATCAGTTCAGACGACCTAACAGAGATAGAATATGTATTTAAAACTTTGCTTGAAAATCATTAAAACTATGGGGGGGTGCATGGAGCAGGTAAGGAGGACACTAGGAGAAATTAGGTAATTTAATACTGAAAGAAAGACATGAAAGACTATGATCTGCATTAAATATAGCTCCTTCGACAGATTGCATTGCCTATCTACTCAACTCACAGCTACGAAGGGCGTAAACTTTCCAACCGCTATATAGCCTTACGAAGAAATAGCTTGAGGATTGTCAACTGTCACCCTCTTTTGAGTTATATACATCTTATCTCTAAAAGAATTCAACCAAGATAAACATATTAACTTTGTCTCTGAAATATGAAGAGGTGACTAATATTTTTCATGTAAGAATTAAATATTGTTGGGTTTTTTTAAAAAAAATATCTCAATCAAATTGAAGAGAAACTAGCAGTGGCCAGAATTGTGGTTGGCTCAGATTCTTAAAAAACACCATCATTTTGAAGCCTCAGATAAGTTTTCTTTTAGCAGCGGCTGATGATTCTGCTCAATATGTGGAAAATTCACAAAGAAGTGTGCGATTGTGAAGGAGAAATTTGAGAGAGGAATACAAACTTACAAAACTAGTAGGCGTGGCAGATGGTTGATCATT
>CM053503.1:23221396-23261396 GCA_028627145.1 Eidolon dupreanum | reverse complement strand
TTATTAATCTGCCGTCTGTGACTTTCGTTATTTTTCAGGTTAGTTCTGAGTTTTGTTACCTTTTTAAGGGAGAGGAAAGCAAACCATATACTGTTTTATTATGAGTCTTTGAAAAAGGAAAGGGATTCAAAATAAGTTATCAATGTTGTACCATTTTTCTATATGGAGAGAAGTATAATTTAGCCTAAATATTCATGAAAAGCATGCTTTGATTTTTTTTTTTTTTTTTAACTAGAACTAAGTTAAAACTGATGGTGCTGAGAAGAAAAAAAGTTTTTTGGAGTTCAACAATTAAATTTTTCTTGGCCCTTAAAACATTTCAGCCAGTGTTATTCAAATTTGGACTATTTTTAAGCTTGACCTTTGACAGGACTTTGGAGAAATCTGGTGAGGATGCTATCTATGATAGTTACCAAAAGGGAAGATGACTTTGAAGTTTGAAAACTTAGAAAAATAATAAGATACTTTAAAGCTGCCAGTGGCTTTTACAGATACAAAGTTAAGAGGCGAGGAGGTTGGGGGAATGGGACCTATTCATGAAAAAGAAAAATCCGTCAAGGCCTCTAAAACAAGCGCAGGAAGAAGGCGATAATGGTGAAGATACTCAATAACTCTTTGACCAAGTTAGCCATGAAATCATGTTTATGGGTGTTCTTGGGTGTTTTTCATTCTGGCATGTAAATTTTAAATTGTGAGAAATTCAAGTAATTGCAGAAACTGATTCAGTTGGGGGCGGGAGGGTTTTGAGTGTTGGTCATTGAGGAACAAGTTCACAGTTTGGTTCTTGGGCCATTGGAGTAAGGGAGGAAGGGGAATGTGTCATCCACTGGACCCTGCCTGTGTGGCAGACCTGCCCTGTGGAGCAGTGACTTTAGAGAGTTCATTAATGGAAGTCAGAGACCGGGCAACTGCAACCATCCCTTAGACATTTCTGAAAGGGGAGGGTTGTGTGCTTTTCCAGTGTATTCTGGTAGCAGTTTGATTCCCTTGCTTTTATTTTAATTTCCATAATTGGCAGCTTCAGAAATGGCTTTGGCAGACAGTTTGCTTTAAATGTGGCCACCTATTCCAAAATGCTCGGGTTATTTTAGGAACTCTACTCTTTTTCTCGGGAGCTCTTTCTCAGGACTTCTTTTGGACGAGTCCAGGAGGTATGGTCCTTCCTGAGTAGACTCCAGCAGAGGTCACTTTTTGTACGCGGGGTCGTCCCCGGTGTTTGTGAGTAGCATATGCATGTGGCTGTGCTGACTGCACTCGCAGTCTTGTAAATTTTCACCCTGGGAAATTAGCAACAAAGCCGGATCTGTCTCGCGGCTGCTTTGCACTTTCCGAGGGCGGCTGTACTTGACTGAGCTGCAGAACAGGCACACGAGAGCGAGCGAGAGGGAGCCAGCGAGAGAGGGAGGGAGAGAAGGAAAGGAGAGAAGAGGGGAGGGGTGGGGGCGAGAGGTAAATAGTCTTAAATCGGAAGGGAGCTGCTTCTCTGTGGTCTTGACAAGCGCTGCCTGGGCTCCGTCGGCTCAGTAATAACTGAGTGACCTTTTCTTTGGCTGTATTATGTCTGGCTGGGAAGGGATTGCGTTTTGCAGCTGAGAGCCGGGGCTTCCTTCAGCTCGGCTCCTCGCTTGCTGCTGGGTAAGTTGTCTTGAGCCAGGACGGAGAGAGAGACAGCCTCGGACTGCAGTTGCCTAAAAGGAGGACACCTGTGGCTCAGATGCGGTCAACACCATTACTTGGCGGATCCTTGAGGACCTCATTATTTTAAACTTAAAAAATAGAAATCCTCCCCCCCCTTTTTTTTCAAACAATGCTTCTTTTTGACCTTTCCCAAGGAGAAGAGCTACAAAGCAGCCACTGTGCTTTCTGAACGGCCTCCCCCTGTATCGCTTAATTGAGAAGGTAAGTGCAGCAACTGTGTACACACGCGTCGGCTTATTTGTGGTGTGTATGTCTGCGGGTGCGCGCGTGCGTGTGCGGATGTGGGTATTTTTTTCTTCCCCAAGCCTCCTAATGAGGCATAAACTGGAGCTGCAGCCCAGCTCCGCACTGCAACTTTCGCTCGGGCTGCAGCTCTGCTGAGACGGTTTTGTTTAAATCATGTGAGGCTTCATTATTTTTATGATGAGACATGAAATAGATAGATGCAGGCGGAAGATGTGGATGGAAGGAGGGAGAGCGGCTGCGGCGCGGAACGTCTCAAGTACGACTCGAGTGGATAATAGTCAAAGTTCACGATGAACTGCAGCATTTCCACACCCCTGACTTCCGGGGACAGAGGGGCAGAGAGAGTTTGGAATTAGGACATGTTCACTCAGGTCAAGCCCATAGGAAGGGAATTCGGTCCTAGGTCGGTTACGGACACCCCCCCCACCCCCGTTCTCCTTACTTACTGGAATTCTTGATTCCCCCCTACCCCAAGAGTTGAAATTACAATCTTTTGGTTCTTGTTGACACTTCTGCTTCTCCCGCTCTGCCATAACAAAATGTGGTTCCTACGAGAAAGAAAAGTGACTATTTGGGGAGAAGGGGCAGGTTGGGGAGAAGTGACCAGAAGAGAGAGGTTCTGTGGAGCAGGATGCCTATGTCCTAATAGGTTGAGATTCAAACTGAGGCAGTGCATTTTTACAGGGGCTACCCACATAGCCGTTATGAAATACAACTCAGATTTATGATCTTTTTCATATTGAACATGATATGCTATGCTAACGCTGCATGTGACAGTTTAATCAAATCCATTTGTTACCACGAAGCTAAAAGGGGCCGCTGGGATTTTAGGATTACGGGCAGAGTTAGGGAAGCATGTGGCTTTGTCATTCGCCATCATTTTGCACACTGCCACACTGCGAGGGGCTCTGTGTGTGCGCCGTGTCTCGTCTGGTCGCCCTCATCCCTTCCCCCACCCCCCGCCGCCACTCCGACCCGCTCCCAAAGTGGCTTCACAATAGTCAGTCCTCGGCTGTGTGGGCTGCGCACCAGGTCCACACTTGAGCTTATCCAAGGAGACCCCCTTCTACGTCTACCTTTGGGCTTGGTGCTCAATGAGAAGCCGTTGCAACTCAGGCACGCCTAAGTCAACTCATGCAGAAAAAGGAGAAAAGTTTTGGTAAGGTTACAATCTATCATAGATGTACTTTGCCGGCGCTCGGCACTCTTGGCTCCTCAAAAGCCTCCCTGCTCTTCCGCTGCTTTTGTGTCTTTCTAAAAGATCCAAAATATTATTGTCGTAACTGCTTTGAAAGACTGCTGCTTAAACCAATTAATCTTGCTAGGTGCAACAAATACTGCTACATTCTTTGCAAATCATCGCTGTGTGGCTGCAAAGACACAACCACAAAAGGCTGGAGCATAACTCCGCAAGGGATTCTTTGTTAGAGTGTATGTATGTTTCTTATTTTTTTTTTTTTTATTTTGCATGTGAGCTGCATCAAAATTGAACTCAGTCTTGCAAATCTCTTGTTGGCCTTTGCCAAGCACTAGCACTTTGCTGCCATGGTAACTGTAATTAAACTGATAAGAGTGGAAAAATGTCAGTATCTCTGAGCCTTGCAGCTGCATTGGAGAAAAAGGGAATCAAATTGGTTCCCAGCTCCATTGCTCAAAAAGGGGAGGGGGTGGTGGGAGCGTGGGGGGGGGGGTGGGAGTTGAAGGGGCAGAACAGAGTTAAGCAGCTCCAGTGCCTGAGATCTGGGGACATCTATTTGCATTGTTGTCCCTTAGGGGGCTTCAGCCTGTAGGGATGCTCTGGGCCAGTGAACAGAGAGAAACAAGCTTTTAGGCCCAATCCAGTTCTCCAGTCAGGGCTGGGGGCTGGGAGAGGATGAAGATGGGCAGGAAGAGAAAATCTTTTGTTTGGTACCTCTTGGCAATCGAATGGCCGTGTTGGCCAAATTCTTTTAATCTGTGTCACTGCTCCCAGCTGCAGAACCTGCATTCCCATTTTAGCATCTTCCTGAGGCACCTCATCTCTGCCAACCCCCTTTATGTATTCCCTCTTCCAATTCCTTTTCCCAAATTGTTCTCAGTGAATCTTCCGACGGGGACAAAATGTTTTCCATTCACTGTGTAGTTAGTCCAAAAATATAAAAGACTGTGTCTAAGTGCTGCAAATCTTTTATTATGATTATTTTTTTAAACCCCTGTGTGTTGTGGAGTTGTGGTTACTTTGTTGTGTTAACTACTGAAGCTGAGACTGCGCGGATGAATGGCACAGAACAAGGGAACATAATGGAGGCAATCAACCGTTAGGCCGCCTCACAATGCAATCCAGGCAATTAAAAGCTCACCAGAGTTTAAATGAAATGGTTCTACTTATTTCTGCACACCACACTGCACAGGCTATTATTTATGTCTTTTTTTTAATTATGATTTCCCTTAAACTGTCAAATAACTCAGAATGGCAGGGTCTCAGAGGCAATAAGAATTTCCCTCAGAACAATTTACATGCCAATCTAAAACTAGTTATGAGTCCTGATGTGCTATGAGCAACTTGTGAAATGTTTCTCAGCTCTAAACACATAACTCTACCCAGACGTGTACTTCTGGGTAGTGAGGGGAGGCTGTTTTATGCCTTTTAGGTTCATGGCAAAGTGGTGACTACAAAATAGTTCTTTTTATACAGCTGGTAAAGTTGCAGAGTATTGAAAAGATTTCCTTTGCAAGAGAAATGTGATGGTTTTGTCTAAAAAAACAATAACAGGATGGAGTGTGTAAAATATCAAACTCCTTTTATGCCCAAGGCCAAACAGAATGTAAGAGTTTCAAATATTAATTGGCCTCTGAGTGCTAAATTAAAATGTCAACACAGCAAAAACATTTTGTGAAGACAAGCAGGGTAGTGTCATTTGTGCCAAATGTTGGTATACACAACACAGGAAAATATATATAGCTTAGCTATCACTAAGAAGGATTTTTACCAAAAAATTTTAACTTTGTGATATAAAAAAAATAGCCTTATAAATTGGATAATTAGAATAGCCATTCTTAATATATCTCTAGATGTTTTCAATAATGAAATCCAGAATGTCATTTAGTAAATCAAAACTTCCCCCCTCCCCCAGGTATATGGTTAAGAGGCACTAGGGTATGATCTGTGCTATAATTAATGGGATTCATCCCTTGTGGAACCTTGCTAGAAGACAGTAACTAGTTCTGATCAAAGAAACTTCATTTGTTAGAAGTTCTAGAGAGTGAGATTTAGCAGAGCTATCAAGGGTTATGATTAATCTACACTAGACCCTTAGGTCCTTCAAAGAAAAGGAACAGAAAGCAGGCTACAGGAATACCACCTGCTCTTCTGTACAAACCCAGCTGCTAGTTCGCAGCTCCATAGACCATGGCTATGCATATCATACAGAAAGAACAGCTCTTCTGTTTTCTTCTGTGTTATTCCCTATTTCATTACTCTACCAAGTTATTTTCTAGTGGAAGCTCAACTTTATAACAATATTCTTGCAATTCATGTATTATTTGTAGCTAGAAAAGTTTTCAGCTGTGAGGGTATGTTGCCTTCATGTCTCTTATTAATGTGATTATAAAAGAAAATGATTGCAAAGGTAGTGGAGATGAAGCCTCCTTCATAAGACATTAAAGGAACTGATGAAGGTTTAACTATTTTGGAGTAGAAAAATATTCAGAAAATACTCAAATTATGGCATTTCTTTTCTTGAAACTGTTTCAAATGCATGTATATTTGGTGTTTTGTATCCTTCCATGTCCTAGTTTAAAAACTTTATGTTGAGGAAGTATGATATAGCAGTGTAATCTCTGGACTGTAAGAAAGCCACCAAGTCTAATGTTTAACTGTTGTTCAGCTTTGAGCAAGTTCCTTGATGTCTCAAAGGCCCCTGTGTATCATGATTTGTAAAATAAGTGATTCGGAATTTATGATATCTATGGTATTTTATAGTGCTTTAAATGTATTATTTGAGAAATGTGAAGCTCTGAATAGTTGGTCTAGCTTTTTTTTAAAGGAAAGCAGAAAAAATTCAAAGATGAATATTCTTTCATTGAAAAAAAAATTCAGTCAAGTTGTAAAACCCATTGAACCCAGCTAGACTCTTTATTTATGATGAAAATATATCTCCAAAATACAGAAATGTCTCTATGTATAGTATAGCATTATATATGTATATAATATATTTACCTTTGTATGTGTAATTTTGTGTATATTTAGACTTTGCCTTCTGTTGCTTTTTCTTCTATAAAATAAATAAATGCATGTTTATGGCAATAAATTACATAATCCCATACTTTAGTCATTTACTCACATTTTATTCCTGAAGGAACCACTCTGTGTAGAGAATGGGGACACTACAAAATTATTTAATGTGTTTTAACTTCGTGCAAATGAGGTAATCTTACTTATGTACAACACAAATTCATTACTTTTGCCACTTTATATGTTTGACTTTATAAATTCTCTAACAAGAACTTTATATAGTTTGAGCCTTCCTGTTTCCAAAATTTAGTTTGATTTTAGTACGGCCTTAAAAAAGACAGTGTAATATTCTTTGAAAAATGCAATGTTAAATATTTAACTTGTTTGAGATCTTTTGACATCTTCTGATTCTTTCTTGTAAGTCCCAGCTCTCTCTCTCTCTCTCTCTTTTTTTTTTTTTATCTGTCTTCCTTTAGGTATACAAATGCTCTCAGTCCAGCCAGACACCAAGCCGAAAGGTTGTGCTGGCTGCAACCGAAAGATCAAGGACCGGTATCTTCTAAAGGCACTGGACAAATACTGGCATGAAGACTGCCTGAAGTGTGCCTGCTGTGACTGTCGTTTGGGAGAGGTGGGCTCCACCCTGTACACTAAAGCTAATCTTATCCTTTGTCGCAGAGACTATCTGAGGTAGGAATTATCCTTGCACACCAGTGATGACTGGATTCCTTTTAAAATACTTTTGTAAGTGTATTTTTTGTTTATTTGTTTCATTTCCTTACTACCAGCCTATATTCCTGAAAGATGTCGACCTGTCAGCCTTCAAATTGTTGCCAGGTGCCTATTACCCAAATTATTGCTTAAGCAATAGTCAACAACACACAATATCTAAAGTGTTTCGATTTGGCTTGCTTGTATGCCCATATTAGGGCTAGGTTATTCTACTGCCTATGTATTGAAACTGCCAGTTCATGTCAAGGATGTATTTTGTAGAAATCATCATACAGATTTTTTATTAGACCACACATGACAAGGTAGGCTGAGCACAACATAAAATTATTCAGCTATCTGTTTCAGATTTGTCAGAGAAATTCTGTTTGTAATTCTTAAATGGCATTTATTAGTATTTTATTGTACAGTTTTGAAAACTTTCCCCAAGTTTAGAATTCATCTTTCCTCCATGGCATTCCAAGTTGTCATCACAAAGACATCACTTAGCATTAACAGTCTCAGACTTGCCAGTAGCTTTATGGAAATTAACAAAGTAAAGATCACCATCATTTTGGGGAAGAGATACCCATTCTCTGAACTGTAGACATCTGAACAGTTTCACTACAATGCAAATGTTCTTGCTTTTGAAGCCATGAAGTCAATTTAACTTTGTTTCCTAGTATTCAGTACTTAACACATGAACTTCTATTTAAGAAAAATTATTTTTCTTTTCAGGGAACTTTGTGACTTGATTCAGCTGCAAATTACTTTTATTAATAAAATAGGATCAATCAAATTAAAGAAATGATATATGGCATCATTTGAGTTTTCATATTTGATACAGTTAATCATTTTTCTAGTCTGACATTAAGCGATTTATTTAAAATTTTTTCTCTGATGACACAAAATTTAGCAATCAGCCATAACTCCTTAACTGTCTTGGTCATTTGGGGAGGTCCTTTCTAGGAAATTTGGTGCTTCTTAGTATATAACTCAGTTATTTTCAGTCCACTTTAATCTTGATATATAAAAACATACTGTTTGATTAATGATAGTTACAAGAGGGTGAATTCAGTATTGTTTTTCAGATTCTACTCTTTCCCCATCTTAGGACTGCCTCATCTGACAGCCTCCTGACTAAATTATGACCACTTGTTACTACTTCTCAGTGATCTGAGGGCACAAAATACATGCAAGTTGCCAACAATGGGAAGTGAATCTCTATAGCCAGAATTTTCCTCATTGCGGTGGCAAAACTAATCAGAATTAACTTATTGCGTGAATTCTTTTAGAACTGCAGTCTTTGAACTTTTCTCTTTGAAATAAAAATTTCTCCTCTGCTCATTGTGAATTAGAGCCTCATTTCCACATAAAGCATTTGTACTTGCTTGTAGTGATTTAACACTGCTTGCTAATTTTGCTTCATCTTTACCAACCAACAGTCATGGATTTTTACTTTTTTTTACTTTTACATTTATTTATAACTACAGTATCTCAAGTGGATTTATGTAAGAATGCCAAAACAATAAGTTTATATAGTCTTGACAAGGTTGAGGTATCCTAATAAGTAATAAAGATAGATTTGAGTGAAATTTAATGAAAAGCTCTTGAAAGATCTGGTTTTTTAAAATCAAAAATGTAGATTTGCCACTGAAATACATCGGTCCTGAGTGAAGCTGTTTTGCAATTGTCTATATAGTATTGAGAAGAGAAAGTAACCTTAAATTTGTTTTATTTTATTCTTCCTTATAGTAATAAAGATACAATGTTTAGCTGCCATTTGCTATCTCAAATAAGTGTTTTGCTGAAGGGAATTTTCAAAATAGTTTTCATATCAGAAATCAGAAATCCTATCTATCTCTAAAAGAGTTTATATATTGCTTTTTGTCTGGTTAATTACTGATAAGTTCAAACTTTTAATGCTTGTTAACTTATTTAAAAAATTTCCTATCTTTTAAAATAAAACCCTTGTCCTGATTGCCAATATATTCATTTCTCTGAGTACAATTTCCTCCTAAATCGGTCATTACCACATTAATGGCCAGTTGTTATGTTAACAGCCTAAAGGTTGTTAACATTTCAAACTAAGTTAACAGCAAGCTTATTCCTTATTTAAACTGAGGGTTTGTTGTATATAACGTGACTTCTTTGGCAACTAGTAATTCATCAACACTTGAAAATTGCAGAAGTGAAATGTGAAATTGGTATGTGTATAAAATACTGTATTATGTGTTACAGATTATGCCACAGATGTGGTATTTATGTTTATGTGGAAAGTGTGTATCTCAGTGAAATTGTGTGGATGTTCAAAGGCATATGTCTCTGATTGGGAAATTAAAGTAGTCTAATCTGTATGTCAAATGGACAAATACAATCAGATAAATTTTATTTATATATTAATTTCTTTGAATTGTATAAATAGTCATTCAAAATGTTTATTGAATGCCTGCTGTTTGAAAGGCATAATTTTAGATAATGGATGAAATAACTAATAGAAAAATGGAGGTTTACCTTAAATTGTTACTATCCAACTGTTTATTAATTACATAAATCTGTAGTATGATCAGTGAACAAGTAGTATTCTGTGGCTATTTGTCCAAGCTTTGAAAATAATTTTTCTCATTTCTCTACTGTTTGTGTTTGGAAAAGCCAGTGCTTAACCATTTAAATCCTATTAAAAAGTGGTTTGGTTTGGTTTTTGGTCTTTGGATAATATATAATTTCTTTGAGGCAACAAACAAGCCAGAAATAACTCAGTTTGTATTTCTCTGTCTAAAGCACTAGATATCTAAGTAAGAATATGGAAAATGACAAAGAAAAAAATAGTTTACCTATATTAGTAAATTCCTGGCTTTGGTATTATTCTGGGCTAGATAATTTTCTTGTATCTGCCAACTGTATTAACTTCCTGATAACTTCTCCTTCCAAAAAAGGAAGTAAAAAGACGCTACTAAACAATGAGTTGAAGTTTTTATGCTTTATTTTGTGTTACTTGGAGCAGTGGTAGTACTGGCATGTTTTTACAAGTTCTTTAAATGATGAATCCAAGAATTTAAATCATAAGATATTTTCGTGAGTTATTGAAACTATTATTGTGGCATTTTTGATTTCTCTCAGATTCCTTTTTTTCCTTTGTGGTACAATTAGCTATGTTTAAGAAAAAGAAAATACTTTACAGTTTATGTGGTTAGTTTTAAATCTTAACAGTTCACTTTTCATAACAGGGCTGGTAAAATGCTTTTGATTTTTCTGTAGAATATAAAATGCACAGATCTAATGTGAGGAATTTGCCGGTTTGTAGGCTTGTTCACCTTCAGAAACAGAAGGATTGACTTTTAAAAACTTTCTCTATTAACTGCCTTCTGACTTAAACTATTAAGTCAATTTGCCCATCAATATTTATATACCAAGACCTAGAATTGTATCTGTTAAAAATGTATCTAACACATTTATAACTTTATATTTTTAAAAGTTGAGCTTTTGATCAATTAGATGTGGAAACATCTTTGTACCTTGAACTAGAGCTTAAAATTAATAGACTGCCTAAAGTAGATTAACAGTTATTGTGTTAAAATGGCAGTTTTAGTAGTGATTTTTACAGGACTCTAACTACCGCCAGACTATCATCCTTATTTCAGTTTGGAAATATGAATAAAGCAGTTATAGTAAGAGTTTTAGAATTAAGATTTTGTGGTACGTGTTAAGAAGTAAAACTAGGAGAAATAAAATATTTTTCAAATTGGTGGCAGTAAAGGATATCAGAATTTATCACTCAGGCTTTTGGGCAATTTTTGCGTGTGTGTATGTATGTTTTGTTGTTGTTAAGCCTGAAACTTATTACTTGTGGTATATTTTAAGCATTAAGTCAATATAGCCTATATCTTTCATCTCTATAAATGGTGTCTCACCAGCGAATGTATTCAAAGCTGTTCACTGTGACATGTGTGTGCCATGGAAGCTATTTATAGATTTATATAAGTTGAAAATATATAAATTTTAATGCAATTTACTATTTTTATATGTGAGGATGATTTGTTTAAAATGAAACTACTGGGAAAGAGTGATGCTTCATGCTCCATCAGATTTGCCAATTAACAAAAAGGATTTGAAGTTGCTATGCTTACTACAAATTTTACATACTTTTAATATAATAATATAATAACTTTAAAATAGAAAGTTAAAATTAAATGCTACATAAAATATGACTCTAGCTATAATTTTATTTCACACTGATCAAATCTGGTGCCTCTAAATTTTTATGTAAGGTTAAGTTTTTATTAGTACATAACTAAGGCTTTGAAAGTAAACATGAATATGTTAATATTATTTTATCTGACAATTCACTGCACAAATTCTTTTCTAATGTTGAATAAAATGTTTATTGTTTTTTTCTTTATCATCATCTTTTTAATATTAGACAGTTGATAATATCTTCCCCAGAAAGCAGTGAATTATTTTTACTTGAAAAATTACTTTTATTTTAAATTCTGAAAATGTAAGCTATTAAATGAAATAGAACTCCTCCCAAATAAGTTTTTTCTTCTCTACAAGCTTCATTTAAGCTTTTTAACACTTTATTATAGTCATAACTTTTACCTAGTATCTAAATGTCAAAGCTAATCTTAGTATTATAAAATATTTTGACATCTGAGTGTATTAGGCTCCATGGTTTTTTAAAAATAGTTATATTCTTGCAAATTACCTTATTTATAGCCTTGTAAAAAGTTATAATTTATGTTTGTTTTTCTGCTTCTCATAGTAAAGCATTATTAAATTCTATTTAAAATATTTTAGACTATATATCGGTCATAGACAAGTACATATCAGGAGTGATAATTTTGTTTTGTACAAAACTTTGGGACAGTATCCCTTACTTTGGAAAAAATTCGTGGTTTCACACCAGACTTCCTCAGTGACGACTTCTTTGCGATAATCTCTTCAAAATATTTTCTCTACATGGAGAATTTCTTATTTGTAAATTTATCAACAATATCTGTCCTTAATTCTGTGATGCACCTGTTTTCAGTGAATAAGTATTTAATATAATTATTTTAGTTTTGTGGATTTTTGCTTTGGTTTGTTTGGCAGATTTGAGATATTTTCACTGAAAATAACACATACCTCATGCCAAACATATTAAAAATACAAAAATACTTTATACTTTTTCTATATCTTTACCATATTTTATCTTTTTTAAAACATGGAATACTTAAGTCAGGATAGTTTTTACACATAAGATGGATAAGTTAGACATACCTGACTTAGCAGAAAAAATATTCTGTTTCTATAAGTATATTTAGGATTAAATGCATCTGGAAGAACTACATTTGAGAATTGCTAAAATTGCTTATTTTGCACTTTATAAATACATAGAACTCTGGAAAAGAATCTCTATTTTTGATTGCTCTTAGAGTATATCAAAGTAAGCCAGCACTTCATTTATAAACTCACCATTAACTTCCATTAAGTAACTAATAATAAATTTTAATGCTGTGTTTTGACTAAATGTAATTTATTAAGGAACCTCATTTTTAAGATATGCTAAAAAGTAGCGATTCTGTAAATGGTTTTGATGAATATAGGCATTGTAGAAATGCATTATGTGGTTCAGTTTTCTGCCTCACATAAAAATTATACAGCCTAAAAGAATTGCACCAACCTAAACGGCTATTGTATTTTCCTTCATTACATGGTGAGACATTGAGATCTTATTTTGGCACTTGATTTGGAAACATTTTCCACTTCCTATGGGAATGTCTTATATTATTCAAAATTATATCCTGTAACCTCATTCTATTTTCCAAAGAAAATTTACCTAACATTTCCTCACTTTTATCAATAAACAAAATATATGAATTGTAAATTCAGAACAAGATCTTGAAAATGAGGAAAGTAACAATAAAAATAGCAATGTTCTGTTCAACTGACCAGATATATTTTTTTAGACAGCCAACATTCGCATTAGCCATGTTTCTTTTAAAAAGCATTTTCCTTTTGTTTTCATTTTTTAAATTGGTTTTTGTAAGTAATTACTCCTAGTGATATGTGGAATTTCTCCTATTAAGCATTTAAAGTGATGTAGGTATAAATATGCATGCTGTACATGCAGATGTTAGAATCTAAATAACCTTAGAATAGACATTAACTTTTGTCATAATTGACTTTCACCAGATCACTATGGTTTCACCAGGCTCTGAAACTTGTAAAATTTAGATATTGATGCCAGCTAATTTTTTAGTATTGGGAACTGGAGCACTGACTTATTCTTACAGGGTATTTACCATTCAAAGAGGAAAGACAGTGTTATAATAATGATAGAATGCCAAATTTATTCTGTTATGATTTTTATCACCCGATTCTGTCTTTCTCAGCTCTGTGGAGTTTGATACTGTCTGTTCTATTTCTGTTCCTACCATTGAACATACTTGTTTTGATGATTAACCATACATTTCTCTCTTCAAAGTATTTATAAGAGATGTATTTTGAAATGGAAGTTTACATTGTGAAGCAAGAAATGTGTCAGATTTTCATTTCTTACTCTAAAGCAATTTCTTTTGCTTATTAAGCTTTTTTTGCCCCTTATAATTGATATTAATGGATAACTTTTCTCTAAAGAAATTAAAGTCTAAACTTACTCTTTTATTATATCCATCAAATGTATTTACTATAATAACAAACTACTCACGTCAGTCACCTGTGCATTCACCTATGCCATTTTTGCTTTCTGTCCTATATTATCAAAACTTCCTAATAGACCTTTTTCCTTTTCAATGATATTTTTTATTGTTAGGTAAAGATTCTAAATGTTTTGTTGAATTATTTTCCTCCTAGTGTTAATTGTTTATAATACAAAAAAAAAAAAAAAAAAAAAAAAAACTCTAGCCATGGGCTTTACTCGTTTTTTTTGTTTTTTGTTTTTTTTTTAAATCACACTTGAGAAATAATCATCTTGGAATAGTCAGATCCCTGATTTGAAGTTGGAAAATTAACATTAAGCTTCATGTATTAAGTTAGACTCTAACCAGCATGTGTTGTTACGATTCAACTTAATATTAAAAACTCTCCAACTGGGCTACTGGGAAAATAAAAGACTCTTAGGAATTCAAAGATTATTTGCAGAGTATACCAAAACCATATTTAAGTAAAATTGTTATTACTAATATAGTAATGCATCATCTATGTTAAACCTATTCTGTTAATAAAAACAAAATCAGTTTTAGTAAACATAAATATCTAATATGACAAGGACTAGTAAGGGGGTGGGGAACTTCATAAAATGTGCTAATGCTAACATTCAGTAGTAATCTAAATACCACAGAGAAAAAATAAATGCCCATCTCTCATCTATGCCATGCAATCCCAACAGGCAACTTGAAGGGGAAAATAGCAAATTTTCAACTTTGGTAGCTTACTCTTATTTTCTAAAACTTTTAGAACAATACTCTGTTTCTCTTATAGCAATTCTAACGAGATGCAATGATTTTTGAAATCATTTTATTCTCGTTTTCAAAATATTTCAAAATCTCTTACATAATATCCTTTGATAGATTGCTCACATTTCACCAAAAATAGCAGAGTCAAGACTTACTTGGCGTTGGATGTGATAATTAATTTGCATTTATCAACTGCTCAATAAAAATATATTCTGATAAACAGCTACATGTTAGACTGGGTAAGGTGAGTGACTTAGTACCTATTCTTTAGCTTGGGTGGATGGGGTGGCAGTGGGAGAGACAAATGGAAAAAGCAATCATAATTTCTAATACTAAATATGAGTATTAGTTTCAATGGGCAGGTTTGTTTGTATTTTACAAACGAGATGTTCAATTATACTGTGGACATAATTTTAAAGCCTGCAAATATTTCATGTGAATATTTGTGGAGGGATCATTTGTGCTTTGGAAGATACAAAGAAATTAAAAGTTATTGAATTGCCTTAAAATTTATAAACTACTATTTTCTGTAGCCATTTATAGGAAAAAAAAATGAGAAATGTTCTGAGCTACGAGTCCTTTCTTTCCACAGCGTGTCCTTGATGAGCGAGTAGTATTGGTGTTTATATTTATGGTTACATGTTTTGCTATCTAACAGTTTAAAAATGAGACCATTTAGTCACTTAACAAATATTTGAGTGCCAATACTTCATTCCTATAAATAATGAATATAGAATATATTTCCAATTGATTTTATTTAATATATAAATATAAAGTTAGTAATATTTTACCATTTGGAGAACAAGATAGTCAGTGTGGAAAATTTGGGAAGAATGTAAAGACAAGTTATTTTTTATATTTTCTACAACTGATGGAGTCATCATTGTTTTTTAGTAACTAAGTAAAATATATAAAGTTTTAGTCTAATTATGTCCCATGGAGCTGATATAGAGAATGAGGAAAGGTACACTCAAGAGAGAATTTGAAAAATTTTGAGAAGGGAGTTTATACATAATAAGCAAATTATAGTTATAAATTATATTACACATTATTATTTGTAAATTATAAATTATATATCTTATAAATTATAAATTGTATATTATAAAAATGAGTAAAAATTGGGCTCTGTAAAAGTCCTTTGTAAGTCAGTAGTCTTATAAAAACTGAATTTCAAGCTTTATAGTTATATTTTAGATGTAGAATAAGATAGCATTCATTAGCTCTAACTTTCACACTGTTTGCATTGTTTCATTTCTTATCATAGATATAGGTACAGTTTTAACAGCAATACAATTGATACACCTTGTAAAACACTTAGCATTCCTGGTCCCCATTTTCCCATTCAACAAATATTATTATTCTATATGTGCTACTGTACAAAGCCCTGGATACAGCACTGAAAAAAAATAAGATACAGTAATACTTTGCCCCTTGTAGAGTTTATATTCTAGTTAAGGGAAACAGATAATCAACAAAATAACTATTGAATACATTAGAATGAAAAACACTACAGGAAAAATAGAGTAGTGTAAGAGGTTTGCAGAATTTGTATTTATGCATGTGTGTGTTTGCACGTGTGTGTGTATGTGAGAGAGAGGGAGGGGAACAGAGAGAGGGAAGGAGGGAGAAGAATTTGAACAACTGAATGAAGTACACAGGGACAGCCTTGTTGAGATGGTTGAGTAAAGACCTGAAAAGAGTGAAGGACCTAACCATGAGAATGTATAGGGAAGACATCATTCTGAATCAGCCAGTACAAAGGCCTTGAGATGGGAGCTTTTCTAATGCATTTGAGGAGCATCAGGGATGTTAGTGTGGTTAGAGTGAGAGCAGAAGAAAGGATTAGAGACAACCACTATGTGGTCCTGTGTTTTACCCTGTTGTTGTTAAAACTTAGCATACACCTATACTTTTCTAAACATCCTCCAAGGAAGTGGTAGTACAATTGGCCCTCTATATTTTCAAACTGCAGGTAGGAATCCATAGATGTGGAGAGCTGGTTGTATGCATTTTTCTATGCCATTTTATATAGGGGATATGAGTAAATGCAGATTTTGTTTTCTGCTGTGGTCCTGGAACCATTCACCTGCAGATTTGAGAAACATGGTGACGTTTATTTGATTAGGCTGTTATGAACTGAATTTTTTGGGATTATAGAACTCATCTGCTAAATTAAATGGGATTAGTTTTCATTTACTATTTACCAGTAGATTTTTTTGGGGGGGAGATGTCTTTTTATTTGGACTCAGGGATGACCCTGTGTGATTAAGTAACAGCTGTGAGACATGAATCTCAAATAGGTCTCAGGATCTGGTCATTTGACTATGTTGCCAATTCATGGGTAATAGTGTAGTTGTATGTTTATGTTTAGGTCAGCACATCTACATACATCTACCAAAATGGTTAATGGACTATTTATACATTATAATATTTCAATGTGAGATACAAAGGAATGCCCAAATGGATGAACTAGGGCTGCCAAAACAGACTGTGTAAGGGTAACATCTTGGCCAAAGATGTCCTTAAACTCTGTCCTGGTCACAATGTAATTGATATTTTTTGAATAGGTCATAAAAATTGCAAAGATGTGGATTTTGCAAGGCCTGCCAATTTCTACTCTTGAAGTGGAAACATCGGTTATTCTAGGTCTGAAGGGTGAATTTTTTCATTATTTTTAAAGTCAAGTTTCACTTAATTAAATTACTTTCTAGTACAAAACATTTAAAATAACATATTTGCTCTAATTATCATAAATGCTTCTGAATCCAGCATTCAGAGAAAATACATCAAAGACAAATTGTTATTTAAAACAATTTATTTAATCGCATTCTTGATGAGATGAGACAAAATAGTCTTCTGTTTATACTTAATGTTTCTCACCCCTACCCTAATCCTAGCTCACTAATTTTAGTTTCACATCAGGAAGAGCTAAATTTTCAAAACTTAAAGATTAATATGCATTCGAAACTAAAAGATTAATACACACTCCTATTTTTAAGAATGGGATTTGTATGTAAAAATTGTCTTTACCTTTAAAAATTAAATAAGTTAAATAAAATTTCAAATGTAAATCAAATACTTGACCTTGTATTTATATTCATAAAATGGACTGAGAGGCATCATAGGTATTGGTGGAGAAGCTGGGCTAATGTGCCTTGAATCTGAGAACGCAACACAGAGTGAATGGGTGAGCTTTCAAAATGGTGGCCATCTAGGTACTTCTTGCACAAAGTGATTGAAAGCATACTTTTTAGAAAGCTGGGTGGGAGGTGGTGGCCAAATGGCTTTATAGGCTTTAATTCCTGTTGACCCCTTGTACATCTTTGCGCTCTCTTCTATTATACTATGGAGCAGTCCTCCTATACTCTGGCAGATAGGTAGCTGTTGTAATGGCCATCTTGTCCTGGTTGACTGGCACTCCGACATTCCTGATCACTTGGCAATTCTCACCTTTCCAAGTGGATCGATTTGAGCTTGTTTGTAAGGAAAAGTCACTTGATTTTGAGCTGATCATTTGCTTGGTGTTTAAATAATCTTGTTAATGGTAATTGTTAAACTAACCATTATCTTTGGAAGAGAGATCACATGCTTATTTGACTAAAGGTGTTAAATGCTTTATCTCCTGAGTTTACTCTGGATTTCTCTAGTGATGTAAAAAAAAGTTATACATTTTGAGGAAACGTTATAAAATGTTTTTCATATATTTTTTATTTTCCTTTGAGGATTTTTCTGCTGAGTAGTAAACAGAGACTTTTATTTTCACTGCAACTCTGGTTTTTACTGTGATTCTAAAGTCACAAGCTTAGCCTATATTCATTTTGACACATACAGTGAATTTTAAATCATTTTGCTGTGTGTTTCTCATTATTCTATCATATGGGTGTTGCCCTACCTCCTCCAAGTATCATTAATGGCAAATTATTCATGTATTACTAATATGATGCATTTATCTGCTGGTTTTTACCTTCTCCAAATATCGTTTTATATAAAGAAAAAACTCAGAGGAATTTTTGCTAATTCCTTAAACATCTTCCAAATGAGGTGAGGTTAGACTTAATCCCTAGGTTTCAGATTGAAGTCTGCCCAATTCTGCTACATCCTGGCTATATGTTCCTAGACAAGTTACACAACCTCCCTAAGTCCCAGTTTACTTGTGTGTAAATAGAAATATCACTGAGTTATGAAGGCATGAGAGTTTGAAAATTAAACAGAAGATGAAAGAAAGATTAAGTTGAGATTTAAAAATGATAAATAATCAAGAATATGAAAAAATAACTATAATAATGTATTTTACCAACTTTTCATCTACAAAAAAAAAAAGATAGATGAAGAAATGCCTAAATGCCATGTGTACCTGAAGCCATATAGGAAAAAATATATTTAATGGTGAAAATTATTGGAATCTGGAATGAGTTGTTAAATTAAGATTATAGTATAGTTTGCATAGATTAAGATTAATTTGAATCTCGGGGAATTATTGACATGGGATTTCTTTTGTAACTGATATGGTAGTTTTCTGAAATATATGCCCATGCTCTCCATATTTTAGCATGTGAAAGTCTCATGGCCTTGTAAAGCATTATGTTTAATATCCCATAAGGTGGAATTATATATAAAATTTCAGTGTGCTCAAGATTTCCTTTATAGTCTTGATTTCTGTATATTTTTCCTCAGATGGCAAGGACAATATCTTTTAACTCGTATCCTTTGACACAGTATTCTCTAAATAGTTTGATTAAATACCTCTATTCCTAAAGAAATGTAAGAGTGCACCTTCAACATAAATATATATTTATCAATCATAAATACTTCATTGTACATTTTTAAAATTAGGAAACAATGTTTAAAGATGTTATAAAATAAATAGAAATAGAAATGCTAATAATTGTTTAAGCATCTCTGGGATCTGTTCACCCTCAATATGGAGAGTACTATTATTTCTTAATAGCTTTTTAAGCTTAATTAAAAGTTATTTGGTAGTGATATTTGTGAATAAAAGGGGAGAAAGACGAATACTTTGGAAAAGAGTTGTATCAGAGAGATGTGATAGTCGTTCGAAAGAAAAGGACTTTCTAAACATGAGCTAATATGCCTTCCTCTGTCCATTTAATATTGAATCAAGGTTTTCTTTCATGAGAAATATGGCAATGGGTGTGGACTCTTTTCTAATGCTGTACTAGCTATACTATAGCCACTGGCAACATTAATATGATGCAAGGTTTCCTTCTCTCCCACAACCTCCTATTCAGGATACAGTGAGATTTTAGACAGATAAATGCTAAGAGAACCCTATGTACCAAAGGCAGTGTTTACTGCATGTAATACATATCA
Organism: Eidolon dupreanum; assembly: GCA_028627145.1. Taxonomy (NCBI): domain Eukaryota; kingdom Metazoa; phylum Chordata; class Mammalia; order Chiroptera; family Pteropodidae; genus Eidolon; species Eidolon dupreanum. The sequence goes on along the minus strand of CM053503.1, from coordinate 23,241,764 downwards.
TTGTTTGTCTCCTGTAGTGAAAAATACTTGTGTCGTGCTGTTAAAATGCACTCCTGACAGACCAGTGCTTGCTATTATAGGGTCCATTGCTTAAAAAAATGATACACTGACAGAAATACAATTTAAGAAAATTTAACACCAAGGGTAGTCAACCATGTAGGCTACTATTAAGGGGCCAAAACTCAAGGCCAGGGGTTTATTTAAAAAAGAGGCACAGTTTATTTGCTAGTAGTAGGCAAAGTTAAAAGAAAAAAAAAAAAGTCGAACTTGAATTCCTTGCTCTCTAGTCTGTAGAAAATTAATGAAAGTAACAGTTCAATAAGATTTTATTGCAGAAATGTTTAAGTGAAACATTTTAAGAATGCTTCAGAATTTTTAAACAGTTACTTACCATTTAGAAAGCTGTAACACTGCAGTGCGTAACAAATTGTTAGCATTGGATCCTAGGCACACCCAGTGATTTTCTTAAAATGTGTAGTCAGTGCTGGTTAATTGGAATCACTTTGGTCATTTTATTTTTGTGCGTGTAGCTTATAAATATATTTGAGATTGACAGGTCAGCAGCACCCACAATTACTATAATTTAAAACATAAGCTATTGTCCAAGTACCCTATAAGCATAGTTTGGTAGTTAAATGCATCGGATTTATAACAAAGCCTTTTGAGAAGGAAGATAACCAAGTATGAGATGTGATGAGATATGTTAGATTTCAGAAGAGTACAGAATGTTCTAATGAATAAACTGCTACTGAATGATGATAAAGCATATGTTTTTAAGCTATCACATGGCTCTGTTATTAGGGGAGAAAATTCCATGAATTTAGATGAGATGTATTATCTAATTTTACCATTTTAAAAACAAATCTGCCATCTAGTAATATCTGCCAACTGTGTATGGATTACATGTTCCTTTGGGAGAAAGGTTACAAAAGTAATACAATAAATAATCCGAGCTTCAAGGAGCTTAACTCGAGTATCAGAGAAATAGAAAAAAAAAAAGCACCGTCTATTGCTATGAAGAATTTAAAGATGTGTATCTTACATTTTCTACCCTGATGGTATAGACTTATTGCCACACCCTAGGATGGGCCTTGGGAGGCAGTTGATCCTGCCAAGAAAGGATGTCCAAGGACGGAAAGCATTATCTTTGCAGATGTCCCCCCGAATTCATTTGGCCTGAATCTGACAATATTATAGAACAGATTTTTTATCTATGAACATGGAATATGTACTGTGAAATTTGTCCAGGGCCTCTGTGACTCAGCTGTGTGTTGGAGCAGACCCAGGACTGTTTTCTGAGGAAGACTGATCCTCAGCCCTCCTTGACACAGCCATGTGGTGACTTTCCATTCATGGATATTTTAGTTAAATTTCTAAATTTCACATGCGGACTTTATTGTACTATGGTACCACTTCAGCCTGTGATTTTAGCAGAGATTACAGCTTCGAATACTGTTTTTCAATGCTTTTTAAAAAGTTATCTGAATGAAATAGTATTTATGGTAGATTACCTGAAAAACTGGATATTAAGCTACTTCTGATAGTTTTAAGTTTATCCTTTGGATCACTCCAGAGAGCTACGTACTTGACCTTGATTCCTATTGTTTCGGCCCTTTACAATTTTTCACTGAATTGTACATCACAGTTTTACCATAAGCTTGTGTTGAAGCATATTTTAATAAGTAAATTCCATGTCTTGAGGATGCTGTTGTGGACTTTGTTTATTGTATCCTACAGACTTACTGTTGAAATTTCCTTCAAGATCTTAGAATAGGAAAAGTTCCTGGGACTCTAAATAATTAAATGGTGTTTTTCTTGGCCCTTTGAATCATATATTTGTTTGCATCTTTTTTCTTTGTCTCCTAGGAAGCTAAAATTCAGATTTGCTTTCTTTTTCTCACAATAGCATGATATGCTAATATATTCTCCAAACTTTTATATTCTCTTAACCACATTTTTTCTTTATTATAGTATCTGAAGCTATTAATCTGAGGATGATTTTTGCATTCATTGAAATGAAATAGTTTAAATAATTGGAATGAGTGAACAATAATGGAGAAAAAAAATAGAGGTAGGAGCACAGGGCCTAATGCATGAGAAATGCTGATAACTGAATGAAATTTGGGAAAAAGTGGATGTGACAAAATTAATTCTCTAGTCTAGAGATTATATATAAAATATAGGTAGATGTGAACAATATTTGTAACAATGTTTGAGCTTACTGTATTCAGGATGAAGACTGTAACAAATATAACCTTTTGTGTTTTTTAATTTTCATCTTTATTGTCGTGTTATTATTTAGCATAAAGTTAATCCATTATTTTAATGTAAACATATGTATGCAATTCTTTATTTCATGAACTAGTAATCAATAACTTGTTTTTGTAGTAATACTTTGATGTAAATAAAATAGGCTGAAAGTTATCTCATGAAGGTCTAAGACAGCAATTAACAAACTCAAATTCCTCCAAGTTCAAAGGTCCAGGCAGGGAAAATAATGTAGTGAACTGGGGCTTGCATATTCCATTCAAAAGGAGCAGCTAAAACTATTTCAGTAGACTCAGGAAGCATAAGTCTACATTGCTGATTTCTCTAGATGAACTAGATTTTTAGTTTTTGGATCTTTAAGTGGAATCTCTTGGGTTAAAGATATTGGCAACTAATTCTAAATGTCGTACATAAACCACTGGAATGTAAACTCTTAATCAGAACTCTAGAATTCTAATTTCAAATATCTGACCAGGCTCTTCAGTCTATACAATTGGCTGAAGTGTTTGAAAATGTGTCTTAGCATCCTGAATTCTCAAAGAGGGAAGTCTCTTTCATCCCACGTAGACTAGTTATATATCTGCTTTAAAAATCTACTGGAAATTTTTGAAATCATTGGAATGAAATGGTTTAAATAATTGGAATGAGTGAATTACAATGAAGAGAACTCCCATGGAGAACTCACTGCTCTGTGAGGTGGGAGGCAGCCCCTCCTGAGTTCAGAGCTCTTTTGCCTGATCTTGAACCTCATGGCCATTACAATTTCCCTGGGATTAAACAAGGTATTCTTTGGGAACTTCACTGTGCTAAAGTTAAGACATTTGAGGCCATCTGCTTCTAAACATGTCTTTCAACGCTATAATTATTCATCACTGAATGAAAGGCAAATCCACTACCACCACCCTTAACCAATTAGTATTCGTTCTAATCCTCTCTCATTTCCATTCTTTTCCTCATTTCTGCTGTTACGTTGATTTAACACTTTTTCACTGAGTCTTCTGGAAAACTCATGTCACTGTCAATAATCTTTCATATATCCACAATCTTTTGGCAAGATGCTTTTTTCATTAAAACATTGTCTTAACTGAATTTATGACGTTGCTTTAACTGGAACCTGTTTCTTCTTTAAAGGGGTGGTTTCCCTTTCAGCTGTCAACAGTGGCATGCTACTACCTTACTTTTATAAATCCCACATTCTAGGAAGCCAAAGGAGAAACTGGCATTCTCTTAGATACACACAACCATCTCCACTCACTAATAAAAATGCATCCTCCAATAAAAGTCATACAGTCTAGTTACACTACCTTATACCCATTCTCACTCCTGCTATTTCTCTCACCACAATTCTAGGAGATTTTAAAGGCATATAGCTAACCCATTAGAAACCTAGCCATATCTTGTTGAACCTACTTAACTCTACTAAACATCAGCCCTCCAGTCCCAGGATCACATAAAGCTTGTTGTCCTTAAAGAAAAACACTTTATCTCAGGAATCTTAAACTCTGTGATATCAGCCTGTCTCACTTATAATACAACTGCTCTTTTATTTCAGATATTCAACCTTTGGTTATGTCTTTTTCTCCTAATTTGATCAAATCTATCAGGCTGCTATCCTTCCCTGACCAGCGGGCACCCAGTTCTTGCTCATTTGAGCCCCCCTTTCATCGTCTGATACCATGTCTTTCCCTCTATGTCAGTGCTCAGCAAGGCTCTAGTCTGGCAAATTGGCATTGGTATATCACTCCATTTTTCTCCTACTCCTATAGTATGGTTGAGTATTGCTGGAAATAAGCAAATAAAATGTTGATTGATACTCTCACAAATAACTGGTTTCTCCTCTAATCTCAAGGGCCGAACTGGTTATTTGTACTTAGCCACCATTATTGCTCATGACCTTCAACAGCTCTACTGAATATTCACAGTTCTCATTGAGGCCCTTTCTTTGGATAGTTGTTCTGTCTCCTCATTCTCAGCAGATGCCTTTGCTGCCTCCATCAAAACTGAAGCCATCAGGCTTGATTAAATCAGCCTCTTACCACTATTTACATTTCACCTACTTTTCCATTTATCTTTAACTTCTTTTATCTTGTCTTTGTGGTCGAGGTATTCCAGTTCTTTTAAGGCTAAATCTATGTCCTTGGCTGTATTCCCTTCAATATCCTTTGGGTGTTCTTTTTTTGTTTTGGAGGGCTCTCCTTTTTCTTTGGTATTTTAATATCTCCTTCTCTATAAACTCTTGACCCTCAATATATGAATATACATAAAACTTTCTCGTTCAGAAAAAAATCATTATCCCTGAAATATATACTGATATTATTCAACTCCTTTACTGCCCAAACTTTTAGAAACATAACCTACCCTTGTCATCCATACTTCCTCAGCCTCATTTGCTTCTTATCCACTTGTGATCTGGCTTCTATCTCTATGTAGTCTATTAAAATTTCTTTCTCTGTTATCTAATTGCTAAAACCAATGGATGTTTTCTAAGGGATTATCTTATAGTTTTTTTTCTCTTTTAATAGTGTTGATCACTTCTTTCTAAAAGCTTCCTACTATTTTGGAAGTTATGACTCTACATCGTTCAGATTCTTTTCTGGGAGTCTCATTCCATCAGACACTTAAAAGAGTGAAAGATAGTACCTTAGGGACACTGATCTTATTGAGGTATATACTTTTTACTAGGAGATATTATCTGTCTTCATAGTTTTAATTTCTGCTCATATTGTGATGACTCTTAAATCTCTACCTGCAGTGCTTTACTGTCCTCCAAGCTTAAGCCATGTATATCTAGCATTTTTCTTAGCATCTGCAATTGAACGTTTCACAGGAAACTCAAGCTCAAAATATCTAAAACTCAGCTTATATAAAATTAATATGTCTAGTACAGTACCTTAACCTGATAAAGATAATATAAAAATATATAGAGACTAATTTTATTTACGAATACAGATGTAACAACTTGAAAGCTTTTAGCAACTAGTCTATCAATGTATAAAATTGATAATACATCAGGAACAGGTAAGACTATTTTTAGAATGCAAGAAATGAACACCAGGGCATGTTTCAGCCTTCGTTACATCATCAAACCAAAGGAGGGAATACCATTTCTATAGCAATATGTGCCAAAAGAGCAAGTGATAAAATTCAGCAGCCAGTACAAACTTCCAGGTAAAGAAAAGTAAGAGGAAGTCAGATAAACATGATTAAGAAAGTTTGCTGAAACTTAGCAAATATATAAAACAGTTAAATACTGAGAAGGTTATTTTCATTAAAACCAGGAAAAAAAATCCAGGAATATTCACTGTCACTTTTTCTTTTTGCTTAGACATTTATATAATTTATAAAGTGATCCCGGCAATTACTATAGCACCCATCTGGCACTACACACAGCCATTACAATAATATTGACTATATTCCCTGTGTTATACTTTAAAACCCTGTGGCTGTTTACTGTCACTTTTATTTGATGTTGTTTTAAAGGTTCTAGCTAATATAACAGAATAAGAAAATAATCAGTATAAATATTAAAAAGGAAATTATTTTCTTTGCAGATAATTGGGAAAACTCAAGAATTAATAAGAAAATTTGGCAGAGTAGCTAGCTAAAAGACAAGGTAAATAGAATTTGTAGTTTTACTCTATGCCAAAAAAATGACTCTATAAATGGAGAAGAAATTCATTAAGAATGGTAATAAGTGCATAGGCATTAGAGTCCAGCATTCCTATGAAGAAATCTTTTTAAAGGAAAACTAAAAAAGATTGTTCTCTATTTTTCTGTTTACGTATACTAGATAAATATAAAACAGTTTCAACTGGACTGAGGCTAGAGCTGTTATAACAGCAATGAAATTAGGTGGGTTGATTTTAACATTGTGAAATAAAGTCACCAGAAGTGAGACTCAGGTGATGATAAATACCTCTCAAGGATCTACTCTCTTCCAGATACTGTTCCAGAGACTGGGACTATAACAGTGAAAAATACAGATGAAAATTTTTTCCCCTTAGTACTATTTTTGAGACATTTTCCATGAGTTGGGAACTTTGCTAATTAATCGTTTCACAGATGTAAACTTATTTCCTTTTGGGAACATTTATTATACCCATTTAAGAGATGAAGACACCGAGGCACAGGATGATTAGGTTATTTAGCCAAAGATTCCCAAGATGCAAATGGTCAAGGAAAGGTTCAAATCCAGACAGCGTTCCTCAAAAACCCATTCTCTGCCTGTGCTTTAGTGTGTAGTGACCACAGTCACAGTGTGCCTTAATGCTGCCAGTCAGAAGCAAGGGAACTGTTCACTTAAACATCTGTGTTACTTTTCAAAGCTACTGGTACAACACCGCTAAATTGTCAGTCAATTAAATGTATACCTGGCAGGGTATGAAGTACTTACAGGAAGCCTGTTTCTCATCAGTGGCATCAGATACATTTGATCTTAATTCTGTTCTGAGCCTTCTCCATTGTTTTTCTGGTAAAAAAAAAAAAAAAAATATATATATATATATATATATATATATATATATATATATATATATATATGAGTAAAGAAATTTGAATAACTTTTTTTTGGTTTCTTAAGCCTATTGGAAAACAGCCAAATCATTTTGTAATGGTTTCTCTAAATACTTAGTAATGTGTATGTAAGGGGATTATGTGTGTGTGTGTGTGTGTGTGTGTGTGTGTGTGTGTGTGTATAAATTCTATATGTATATAATGTAATGCTAGAAAAGACATTTTGTTCCCTTTTTTAAAAAATCCCTATGGAAGTTTATGACCTTTGTAATCAATGCCTTTTTTAAAAAACTAGGCTCTAGAGAGTATTTGGGTTGGAAAAGGTCACCTTTTCGCAGTGATATATTCTGTCAAGAGTGTGTATAAATGTAATATGCTAGACTTTAACAATGCAATATATTTCATTGGAATAAAGGACTTCTTTTTTGCTTTTTATTTCAAATGAGACTTTATTAAGAATAGAACTATGAATGATTTCTTCTTAAATATACTTTCTGTGAATTAATATGATATTTGTAGTGCTTTGAATTCAGACCTGAGCCTGGGCAGGTTGAGATGGATCTATACCAAAAGAACAGAACTTCCTTGCCCCGCCCAGCTCCCTTTCTACTCTCCTCCTTCCCTCTTCCCCCAACCCATTTAATATTGGAGAGGTGAGAAGTTATTTCGAATTTATATTGTTCAAGTGAGCCAAGTAAAAATGATATTTCTCAAACTAGAGTAGTTTCCTTTAGAAGGGAAAAAAATAATTCTCTTAGAACCCCCCAAATATTCAATTCGATTTGAGAATATTGTAGTACAATCACTTTAGGTAGTTACTTAATGTTTTCTAAGTTTAATTAAACTCTAAGAGTTCATAGGAAAGTGCAGTCTCTAAGAAGATTTCTGGGAGGGGATGGGATGGGTTGGCATGAAACATTTAAAGATAACACATTTCAGATGAAAGCAGCTGCCTACCCAAGCTCTAGAATCCATGTTAAATTTAACAATGAGGCAAGTGGGTTGGTCAAATTAAGCATAGAATTGCCAAACAAAATGCAGGATCCCCAGTTAAACTTAAATTTCAGATAAGTGATAGGTAATGTTTTAAGTATAAGTATGCTCCATGCAATATTTGTGCATCCTAAATCTGACAATCTTAATTAGGTAGCTCATTTAAAAGAGAGAACTCTGGTCCTGTAGAATTGGTTCAGAGAGCCATCCTGGGCAGGGCAAATATTATTATAAGATGGAGCCATTGGAAGTCATTGAACAGATTAATGAAATGAGGAAATTAACTACAAGAAAAAAATTCTCTTTCAGATATGGCAGACTGGTTTGTTATAAAGAGAGAATGTACTTTTGCTCTTATGCCTACTTGTCTCTCTTTCCAGCACTAGACTGCAAACTTTTTGAGGGTAAAGAAGTGTTGTATTTGTTTTACTGTATTGAGCATCTATTAGAATACCTGACAGGTAGTAGGAGCTCAATAAATATTGACTGGAGAGCAGAAAGAGGGTGTGGAGTAGAATGAAATATTTAGCAATGCTTAAATGGTTATAATAAAGGTGGCAACATATATAATAAAAATAAGAAAGAATAATCAGATGGTTGGGAAAATGTGATTTTTAATAACTGAGCATCATGAAGAATTGCAGTAAGAGATGGTCCTGGAAGCTGGAAAGGAGATTTAGGAGATGTATCTTGACACTCAGAAGGAGGTGTGCTTTCTCACAACATTAGACTGTATGTTGGTGCACTTTTGGAGTTGACTGCCTAAGGTTAGATATAGAATTTTACGACCTGTGTTTTTTATTACTCTGTAGAGTAATGACATAATTATGGTAAAGAAATTTTACCAGATATGGGTAGAGATGATACCAGTTAACAAGTTTTCTGTAGTTGCTAGTAGCAGTTCTGATGTGTTGACGCCTAAACTATCTGGAATATGATAAAGGACAGACCTAATCTGAGCTGAGTTTGAGCAAAGAGTTGATGATGTTGCCTAACATGGTCATGATGTAGCTTTACTCAATGCAGCTTTGGCCTTATTGAGTTATTTCTATGAGATATAGTTCGGGAAAGGACACGAGGAGGGTGGTCTGATCATGTCTATTTTGACTTCCACTTACAGGTATAATATCCATTATACACTGATTTTCGAATGGGATTTTAACAATAGTTGATATTAATCTAGTAGTTAAAAGTAAAACTCCTGTATGAAATTTATTTAGTTGACAAGGGAATGGTGCTAATTTCCAGTTATGGCCCTATTCTGTAATTCAATAATTTCAAAGCTTGTGAATATTACATGAGTTAGGCACTGAAAAAAGAAGAGGGCATGCTATCAGGGAGCCTACTATTGATCAAGAAAGAGACAAACAGAGGGATATAAGCTGGTACAAATGAAGTAAGTTTCAGGTAGTATATAAAAACAACTTCTTTAATATCCAAAAGAGGGTGTTATTCATTTTGCCTCAAGGAAATCAGAGGGACTTCATAGAACCAATTACATTTGAGCTAAACATAGAAAAGGAATAGTAGTTGCCCAGGAAGACTAGTTTTGGTAGGAATAACAGGGAGTCAGGCATGAAAGTAGATGGTGAGTCTAGGGAGGAATGAACATGTTGGGAGTGAGGTGCAATTGTAGAAGAGAAGACAGAGAGGAAGACTGAGGCCAGAAAGGTTGGCCTTTTTGTGCCTTCATGCATTTATCGTGCATTCAATGGGGAGCTATAGAAGGTTATAGGCAGAAGCAACAAATTGGATCTGTGTTATAGAAAGGTAACTGGCTGCAGAGTGTAGAGTGAAGAGTAGGGCTGGTAGAAAAGACATTCAGCTAGGAGGTCAGGGCCTGAGTCCAGGGAAGAAATGATGCATGCTAGAGGGAGACCACTTAAAAGGAAGAAAAAAGGATCTGTCCATATGGTATTTAAGAGAAAATTATCAGGGTGTGGTTTGTGGGTGAATTTGAGACCTCTGGTTTGAAGAACTTACAGATTGTCACAATTCATTTCAACATTGAATGTGAAGGGGTGGGGGTGGCGTGGGTGGGTATGTAGTCTGCAGAATAGGATGTTGTATGTAAGGAAAACTAGACTTGTCCCTTAAGGGCTTAGTGTGGAAGGTCTAGGAGGCAGATTTAGCCTTGAGTATAAGCCCTTCCTAGTGGTCAGGAAGCAAAGAGTGATCCTTAAGAAGGGGGAGGAGTGAATTACCTCTGACCTTTCGTCTGACCTCTTGAGGTAAGAGGGAGAGTCTGTGGAGTTCAGCTCTCCTATTAACTATCTGAGTATGTTACATGACTCTGAATGCTTCATTTTCTTTATCTGTAAAATGGGAGAATAAACTACCACCTGCCTCATTGGCTTATTGTGAGGGCGAATGTGATAATGCTTGTAAAACACTTTAAGAGAGTGTCAGGTCCAGACAGGGCTAAATAAACATCAGCCTTCATACACTAAGCCCTTACATAATTGACCAGATTTTATATGGATATTGATTTGAGATGTTTCTTTAAAACATAAGTACAAGGAAATCTTTTAAGTGATCTGTATAATTTGCTGAGGTATAATTATTAGAGAGGACAGACTTTTAGTGGCTTTTGTCATTAAAAATGCTTCGTAGACAGTATCACCTTTAGTGTGTGGAAGTTGATCCTACGCTTAAGATTTTCTAAAATAAGTAAAGCCTCAGTTTTAGTGGGGTTTTATTCTTGTGGGTTTGTTTCTTAATGTTGAGCTCCAAAAGAGAATGTTGAGCTCGCTGTTCATAAAAACATGACAGACACTGTAATGTTAAGTTTAGATTATGACTGGGCAGTCAGTGTTGCATAAGAGTACTATGGATTGCCCTGTCAGCTTTTCCTAGGTAAGAAAATATCTTTTGCTCGTGTATGTTTTTTGTTCATTTGTTTCTCTTTGTTACTCGTTTATCACACTGTCTTATCTATCATACTTGGATTGAGAGCAAGAAAGGAGGTTTGATGTGGAATTAGCACCAGCCTGGGTCTCAGAAAACATACACTGCTAGGTCTAATAGACTGTAAGATATGAAGTGACTGACTGCTACCTCTGTGCCTCAGTTTCCCCACCTATACAATGATTGCCACCTACCATTTCCCAATAAGTATGGTAAAGATTAATTTTTCTTTTACAAATTTCTCTAAGCATTTTTTTCTAATGGCCAATAAATAAATAAATACATCTTTATAGTTGGAAGCAAACTTTTTTTCCTATGTCCCTGTGGTTAATAGAGGACAGACAGAAATTAATTCTATTTTCTCAGAAAACTGAAATACATAATTTAAAAATGGTAGAAATAAGAGAGGAAGATCTTAATTCAGGTTCACCCCTTCCCCTCCTCCCAAAGCACATAGTTGGTGAGGTGCTTTGAAACTGTCAGAAATAAGAGTATCGGAAAAAACACCAAGTAATACTAGCCTGCCAGTCTGGGCTGTCGGAAATATCTATTATGCCATCTGTCATAGGAGATTTTAGGTTGGAGGGCAGGAAATCCATGACTAGGAACTCAAAGTTCAAATGCAGGTCTCTCTTCTCTTTCACACACTGTGAGGTGTCTAAATCACCCTCTGTTTTCAAGCATTTTCATTGATCATACTTTGTGAATCTGCAACCTCATAAAAAAAATGAAAAGAGAAAAAGAAAAAAACTTTAAAGAGACACTGTTTACAAACTGTCCAAGAGTTCTACTAATTTGAATCAATGTCATTGAGATATGTAATACAGAATTTCTAACCCAATTATCTTCCTATAACTCATTTGGGGTTCGGTGGTGGTAATGTTTTTCTAGTAGCAAAAAAATTGGCAAAGGGAACAGGTAAGCTGCAGGTCCACCACGTGGTCACATTTGTTAACTTGGGGGAAGTGGAGGAGTAGCAATTAGGCAGTGAAGTAATGCTTCTCAGGCATCGGCCTCAGCTCCATAATACATTCCTTTCTTAATGTGACTTGATGTAGATAGAGTGAGGGCCTATCAGGTGTGAAAAGCCCTGCTGCTCCTGGCGTGGAGTGGCCTCCAGACGGTGATTTGGCGACGTCAATCTAGTCATGCTTGATTTCGACACTTAACGTGGTAAAGCAGGATTTCTCTACCCCCGATCAACTTCTCAATTAGCAAGCTGCCTTGTGTAACGGCCTTGTTTTGCAATCCCTCAGGGCTGCTTCAGGGGTCATTAGGGTGAGAAAACTTGAAGGCTAGCTTGGCTGGAGCAGAGAAGGAAGGGAGCCGGAGAGCTTTCTAAATACATATAACCGTTTTTCAAGTTGTTTGCTTTCATGGGATTGATTCTTGGCACATTAAGAAGCTTAAGGCTCCAGTATCTTCTTTAAACTGCCCCCCTTATCGCCTTTGCAGCTGACAGTTTTTTTTGACAGGCTGAGAGTAAAAAGAGATAACTAGTAGGTTAGTACTTTATTTATACACGTGGACACACAGCACATAGAGAGACTCACACGCATAAGTTCAAATATCTTTTAAGTTGTCTTCTCAGGGCCTCCGGTTACTAGGAAACATCAGCTGTCAAAGGATTCCAAGTACTTCATTTCTCTATATTCGATATGTTTGCATTCCAAATCTTTATTTCTACTTTGTCTGATTTTGTTCACTAATAATCTTAAATTTTTTATGCCTTATTCAATATTTTCTCTCATAACCCCAATTAACATTTATATGAGTAATATATGGGTATTTATGAATAAACATTGAAATATATTTAATTAAAATGGTTTTCTTTATGATTTGACTAAATGGCTTATTCTCAAATTTAATAGAAAAAAATTAAAATTTCAAGTGATTTAAACATAACTTTTTTCTTCATAAAATGTATCTGGATAGGAAAATACATAATATAAGCATTAAAAAGTATTTTGAGATTTGCACTAATTACTTAGAAAGTATCTCTACTTTCAGTAATTATAGATTTAATATTTGTAATTTCCTGTTTTGATGACTTATTTTTATATCCGCTTGGTATTATTCTCACAGTTAGAAAATTAGATGAATGAATTTGTATCAAATCTTTTAGCAGATTCTGCCTTAATGTAATATTCTTAGAGCAAATTATTTTAACATATATTCATTGAATAGTTTTTTCCAAAATGGTTTGCCTAGATTTCTTACAAAATTATTTATTCTATTGACACTAAGAAGAGCTTTATACGGTTAGTAATATATGCATGGTTCTAGAGATAACTGAACTCAGTGTATTTAAAAATTGGAGGTTACTATATATTGATGTTATACACCCCAGTACACTCTCTATTTATTAAGAGTTGACATCCAATCTTAGAAGTGTTAAAGAATAGTTAAAATTCTGGACACCGTGGCATAGCAATTTCTAAGAAATACTTCAAATAAGTCCTAAAGGTGGCACAACAAAGGAAGTACCTCAGCAGCTCTATCTTTTTATAAAGAAAATATATACACATTCCAAAATCAAAGTCTTTACTTAAACTTAGTGCTATGAAAATAGCATTTTACAAAAGTAAGTGCTTTAAAACTATTTTTAAAAATCATGTATGTTTATGAATGATATTATACACGTATATACAAAAATATAATCTATGGGTTTGATTTTAATTCTTCTTGTATAGTTTTTTACTAGACAAAAATTAGACTTTAGTGTTTCTCCTCCATAATACTGTGTTGAGTTTCATAGTAATTTATTGAGGAAAGCATCAGGCTTGAACATAGTAATAGTAAGGAATTATACCTCTTCCTTCCACAAAACTGGTTTACCTTTTTGAGTCTTCTAGCTTTTGTTAATTTCTTATTCCAAAGGGGAACTCATCTAATCATACAAATAATTGGTTTCATGGCTTTATTTTGGCAATTCTTCTAAATCCTACATTAAGCAATCTAAAATTTTTTATAAGAATTTTCAAATTAAAAATTCAATTTGAATATATAATATATATTCTCAAACATATATATATGCATATATATGTATACATATATATTACTACTAACCCATGTTGAATGAAATGTGCGTGCTTTCCCTTTTAACTGAGTTTTAGAGAATATTACAAATTCATTCTGACAATTAAAAGTCGGATTCTCCAAATTAGTTTTAACCTGAATCATTCAGTTACACTTCAACTAGAGTGCAGAATCACAGAATTTTAAAATTATACAAAAGCCCTTAAAGTGTATTTAGTTCAATTTGCCTATTTGGGTCAAAAAATAAAAAAGGACTGAAGAACAGATTTTGAAAACCCTGAATTCTAATTGACCTTTGGTTATTACTAGAGTTGCCATATAATGTATCCAACCCAGGACACTTGATAAAGAGAGCACTGCTAATAATTAGACTGGGACACAGGAACACATACAGGATTGTCCTGGGCAAACTGCAATTCATAAATACCCTTATTACAGATAGTTAACCCACACGTGATTTTTTTAAATGATGGTTTTGAGAGTGCTTTCTTATAAGAATTTAATAACAATTATCCATTAAAACCCTAAAGAATTTTTCTGCAGAAAATATTTTTTAAAAAGAGAACAAATAAAATATATTTCATGAAACTCTGAAGATAATATTAATGGAATTTGGAGCCAGGGAATACCCTGATGCTCCCATAACAAAATAACCTTGATTGAAAACAAGGACGGATATCTGTGAAAACAATTTCTGTACCTTTTTTCTTTGGTAAATTTAACTTATAAAATAAATTACACAATGTCCCAAATCCTGCCATTTACTTTAAAATAACATGTTGTAATTAAGTTGTTTCTTCAAAGAAGTAGGATAAAAGATTTAAATAAAATTTTAAACTAAATTGTAAACAATAGGTCCTTATATAGGTTGTCACTATTCTCCTACAAAGTTCTTTTTCTTAGAAGTCATACTAATTAATCCCAGAAGAAATGTTTGTCTGAAATTTTACTGGCTATTTTAAAGAATAAGTAAATGCCTTAGTAAGTGATTTGTTTACTTTTTATAAATAAGCAATTACTGTCACTTATTTGTAAATCTCTGGACAAGAAAGATACACTTTACATCAGAACAGATGAGTTTTGTATTGCAGTTCCGATCACACTGCCATCATCAAGTCCGTGTTTCCCAGTGGAGCATTAGTGTGTCTTGGTTAGTGCCTGAATGAATGAGTGAGTGGCACTTGGAAACATGGTGAAATTGACATGAAAATATTAAGTGGCTTATTTGAAAAAGATCAAAGAAAAGATCTTTCCCATGATTAATTCTCAAATAACTGTTGACACAGTAACCTTCATCACCTTCCTGTAAATGTTTTTTCCTCTTTATTTTTCTTCTCTGTTGAAACGTTTCAGTATTTCAAGTTCATTAGTTATAAGATGTGTAAAAATAATATTTTCAAATGAAATTCCTCACCACTTACTTTCTTGTTCACTTTTATATACAGTATATGCAAAGAAAAGTGTGAAAAACAAAGATAAAAGAAAAAGTAATTGTAGGCCTCTAAGAATCTATAAAGATATCAAAAGATTTCAGTGTGAGTTTTAGAAACATATTACTTACTTAAAAAGTCTCCACCTTGAAAGACCTGTGAAATTTTAAGTAGACAAAGCTTTTTGAAACTCATGATAAAACAGATTATCACTTGAAAAAATTCTTAAAAGCTTTTATTATAAAATTGTATCTAGCATATTCCAATTAGCACTTATTGTACTGTGGCTAAAACTAGTGTCGAATTTATTTTGCTCTATAAACAACTTCCTCACTTATATCAGGAGAGAAATATATAATAACTAAATTACCTATAATATCTGTAAAAATAGTCATAGATTTTTGTGCTCATACAATTGTGACTGATTTGCCCTCTTCTTCGCTGAAAACGAAATTAGAGCAGGGATGCTATAGTAATTACATGAAATTTCTACTTTTATTATTTAAAAAATCTATTTCTAATTTTAGTTCATATATTTTCCTTTGTTTCATTGTTTCTTATTTTCTCTACCTCTTATTATTGTAGATGTTTCCATAACTGTATTTAAAAATTTGAAAAATCTGATTTTTTAAATATCACAACAATAAATAGCAAGCTTGACATCTTTCTTTTGTTCTAGTTACAAAAGTTTCTCTTCAGGACTAAGATTTTATGATTCTATGAAATGTTGGTGCAACTGCCGTATTTGCCCAGAAGTATTATCCTCATCAAATGTTGAAGGAAAAATATTCAATTTTACTTTTCCCTGAATCACTTTTCCCAGTGGGTTGCAATGCCAATCATAAATAGCAGTAACACCTGCTTATAAAGCTTTACAAAATGGGTATGAGGCAAAATTGACAGTTATTTGTTAAAAGTGAAAGTGTATTATTTAAATACTATTTGCAACTTTTAACTGAGTCAGGTGTGAAGAAAGAGATGATTTTGCGTAAATCACTCTCTGTCAGGTCAGCAACCCAGAGACTTTGTCCAGTGCAGCCTCTCCTTGCCCCATTTTAACAGGGTAAAACAGAAAAGTATACTAGTGAGAAAAGGACCATATTTGGATAAAAAAGGGAGAGCTTTTCATGCTCACTCTGACATTAAATAAAGCTTCTGTATATAGACATGGGGTATTTCCTGCTCCTCATGGAAGAGCTGAGACAGAGGCCAGGTAGGCCGAATGTCAGCTCATTTTTCTTTACATATTACTCCATTGATGCCTTCATGGAGCAGAAAATGCTAAGTTTAGAAAGAAGTTAATACTGAGTAAGCCTAAAACTGGAAAAATTGATGGGACATTTTTATCTATTTAAGATACAGGTACACTATAATGATTCCATGCCATTAGTATACAGAGAATAAAATATCACTAGCCTAACCTTTTTTTTTTTATCTATAGCCATAGAACACTGGAAGAGAGATTTCTAGGATGAGTTTCAATTACAAGATTCTACATCTTCATTTGTTTAACTGTTATAAGCCTTGTATATCCAGGGGTACAAAGAAAGCTAAGGCTATAGACTTGTACTGTCAAGTAGAAATATAATGTGATCCTCATTTTAATTTTTCTAGTAGCCCCATTAAAAAGAAAGTTTTTTTAAAACTCAAATTAATTTTAAAAAGTATATTTTCTTTAACCAAATGAATTCAAACAGTTATCATTTCAATATGTAATCAATATTTAAAAATTATTCAGGGAATATCTTACTACTCTGTGCTAAGCTTTGAAATCCAGTGTGTATATCACAATTAAAATATATCTCGATAAAGACTACCCATATATCAAGTGGTCAACAGCCATATATGGCTAGTGGTTGCCATATTGGTCAACACAGCTACAGACAACGAGTGAAAGGGTAATTAGCTTGGCTTAGAGTCGACTGGAAGTGAGGAAAGAACCATCTCTATGGTAAAACTTAAAGGTCTATATTTACAGTATGAGTTTTGTTTTGTTTTCCTGAACTATCTCAAGTCTACAGCAACCTATTTTGAATCATAGTGCCCAAACTGGAGTAGATTCTGATTGTTCAGGGCAGGGACTTCTAACCAAACATTCATGGAACTTGAACTAGTTCTAGAATGATAGTTTCCTATAAGTCAGATATAGTTTTAATAAGGCAATCAAGACTTTCTAGAATGTTTTTCTTAGTCTTTTCTTTGCCTAAAATGCAAGGCCCAGAGAGATGGACAATGGCTTTCGCCAAAAACCTCCTTCACTTTCAGCATTCTTTAATTTATTCTTTTTTCACCGTTCCCAATGTAGTACTGAGTATAGATCTCAAGAATTCCAAAACTCAGAAAGTTAATTCATCTTCCTTTCTGTCTGGTGTTGACTTTTTACCTAAAATTTTATTATCCCCACCATGTTGTTGTGGTTTAATTGGGTTGGATCATAAGCTGATACTCAGTAAATTCACCTGGTAGTTGGCAGATGCTTAGGAATTAGCCCTCTGCATTGGGTGTGAGCACCCAGCCTCATGCTGCCTAGAGCTATTCTCTCTGATTCAAGGAAGAGTGGAGTTTTGCCTGAGCATGGGAGAGGGACACATTCTGAGGATCCTCTAAAAATACTACTTCGCCAAACATGAAACCTCAGTGACCCATCTAGGCTATTTAGCCTTCTCATATACATATGAGATATATACACATCACACACACACACACACACACACACACACACACACACATGCAATACATATACACACATTCATATAAATATGCGTATATATACACACATACACACACATACAGAGAATACATGTATACGTATATTAATATATATATTAATATATATTAAACTTTAGTTTTAGCAAATGGCTTTATGTTTCTGTTTGACATGATCTATATATGTTAATAAAAAATATATCAAAGCTGAACTTAATAAGCTAAAATAAAGTTAATTTCATAGACTAAAAGGACTTAATTATGAAAGAGATAGTCTCTAAGTTTCCTCTAAACAGGAAATGTATCTAGTTTCTTTAAAACATGAAACATGATCGACTTCTTTGGCTTGTTTAAGCCTAATTTTGGAAAAATTCAAAGTCATTATCATGCACAAATGTATACTGAAAATGTGTGCTAAGCCCAACTGTGTAGCAATTAGTAGTTCAAACTAATGTTAAACATTTTTTACATTTTTCTTTGTACATTTTCAGATGTTCAGTGTTTCCTTTTTTTTCTTTAACCCCACAATATCTTCATCTCTGTGACAGCGGAGCACACGCTAAGACCCAACAGGAGAGAGAACAATAGGTTCATCTCTCTTCAGCCTTGTGATGGGTGAGGTTTTTACATTTAAAACAAAATAATTGAATGTTTAAAGTATTTTCATTTTCTCTCACTACATTCCTTAGTTTAAGAAAAAAATGAAATAGAAAAGAAGATGAGAAGTATATTTGTAATACACAAAAAAGCAGCTGTTCTTCCCAATCTGTGAGAATGTTCCATTCCTTCCCTCATAGCATATTCAGTATAACGTCACCATCCAGCAGTCAAAAGTTAAAGGTCTTTTCAATTGATTACAATTTCATCTTCTTAAAAACCAAACTTTCATTTCTCTATTCATCTCTAATTATTCTGCAGAGAGAGTTTTTTACATGGGATGATAATGAAACTAAGTCTTACCCTCAATATTTAAAAAAAATATATATTTACTGTTAAACTCATATCATTTTAAGTTGCTAAAATAAGAATTACCTGAATACTAGAAGAGAATATTTGATCTTGGTTGAGAGTTAAGGTTTACTGCAGTGATATTTCTTTATGCATTTTTTCCCAAATAATAAATTAATTTGAGTCAAGTGCCATGCTTTCCATTGGCTTGGGGGGAATTTGATTTAGTGACTTGAGCCACTGACCTGGTAAAAAATCTATAGAAACATCTGGTGCTGTGAAATAAAAGACGCTAATACAACGAGCACTCATTCTTCCCTCTACCCATGCCTGTAGTAAACCATATTCATTATTGCCATGTTAAATGATTATACGTCTTGAGTTTTTTTCCTATCCCCACCCCCAAGAACTTTAGTAATGGATATATACTAGCCATATAGAATTCACCTGATTTATGACTGTTGCAAAAGCTGTTGCACATTTAGTAAAAATGCAAAATTTTCTGGGTACCATTAAAATGTATGTGTGTATTATTTTAGTTCTTGCTATGCCGCCCATAAACAAAAAATATGAAATATTTTGTCATCCTCATACTGTGTAGGAAATGTCATACAGCATACAGATAAGCTGAGTTCATACCCATAAGAAAGTTGTCTGTTTGGTTTTTAGCTTCGTGTCTGTGTTTAGATTGTCAGTACCAGGTAGTAACAGTAAAAATGGAATGGAAAAGAGACAGAAACGTCCTTTGGGATTTCTACAAATAGTAATATGCACCGATATTGTATAGATGACAGTTGTCACCTTTTATATTGTAAGTCTACTTTTGGTAGTGTGTCAGACACAAGATAAAGGTCATATTGCTTAAAGCCTTTTATGAGCATAAATGGTAAGGAACAGTGTAGCCCATATATTGGCAAATTAACCCCTGCCATGCTTTAATAATCTGTAAGACATCTTAAGATGAACAAAATGGATCAATAATCTCATTTTTTTTCTTACTGTAAATTTATGAGTTGTTATTCTATGATTAATTTATGTGAACATTTCAAAATGATTTTCTTTTTAAATAAAGCTTTGTCTGTCTCAATGTACTACTTCCTAAATGCACTTAGGTTCTCCTTTTATGTGATACTATAAACAAGAGATTACTGATATCCCTACCTTAAACAGATAGTGGATCAGTATTAACACCCTTGTAAATGAGTTTATAGTGAGGAGTGGGGAGGAAGGGGTTACAGGAATTTCTAGCATTATGAATAGTCTAAATGAATTTGATAATTAAAAGACTCCTTGAATATTTCCTAGACATATCTGTAAAAATCTTACAAATGAGGACTATGCATGCCTTAAGCTTAATTGATATACATGAAAATTCTTTTTGGCTGAGAGTCTGAATGTTACATTTGAAAAGCAAAGGATCACATTATGTATTTTGAAAAACCCATCTTGTAAAACAGGACTTTGTTTCCTTTCTGGGAGAATCTTCAGTTTGTCCCACTGAGAAAAAGGAGCCTGTGAATGTGGCTATAGAATGATCTCTCTTGATCCGTGGACCAAACTGAGGG
>CM053503.1:23126396-23218896 GCA_028627145.1 Eidolon dupreanum | reverse complement strand
AAAGGTCAGCTGTGTATGTATTATCGAAGAATATTTATGTATACACCTAGGATAAAACTCACTTGAGTACATTATAAGGCATTGTGTATTGATATCTTTACAAAGTATATTAGTGTCTTCTCTAGTCACCATCTCAGATTTCCCTGTAAGAGTTTGAAAAAAATGTTTATTGTTCTAGGCTCTTCGGTGTAACGGGAAACTGTGCAGCCTGTAGTAAGCTCATCCCTGCCTTTGAGATGGTGATGCGTGCCAAGGACAATGTGTACCACTTGGACTGCTTTGCATGTCAGCTTTGTAATCAGAGGTACGTGGATTTCATTTTGGCTTCTGAAAATGGTAAAAGTCTCTTTGCTGGCTATTTATTTAATAGGTGGGAATTATATTAGTACACTTTACTTAAAGCAATTAATCTCACCCTTTTTATTATCTGCAAATGTTCATTCAGTGCCAGAAATGAACCACTGAAGAGAAAGATCTTAAACCTATACTTGTACTTGAAAGAAATGCATCATATAATAGGATGTGATAAGAAACGAAAACACTTCGATAAACTTTTAGTCTTGTTATTATTCATTCTTTTCTTTATTGTTTCTCTGTCTTTTAAAATGTAGGTTTAAAATGCCTTTATTGTTTTGTACTGCTTTGTTAGCAAACAAACTAGCACCAAGGCGAGTATATAGGAATTAGTGGAAGGCAATGTGTCTTCATCTTATTTTTCATGTTTATAGGTGCCCTATATCTTCATTTCTTATCTTGAATTTTAACCTTGTTTTATAGGTATTTTTTAAGTTGCTTCAAGTTTCTTTAGGAATGAGGCTGGACATACTAATTATCAAGAATCAACATTTGAGAGGCAACATTGGAGAATGGAAAGAGTATTCCACAGAAAATCTGAATACCTAAATTCCAGTCTGGACTTTGCCCCTAAAAGATGTATGACCATATGCCAACAATATTAACTTTCTGGACTTCAGTTTTCTCATTTATAACATAAGGGAACTGAATTAGTCAATCTCAGAGAAATCTTTCATATCAAATTATTATGACTTCATCCCATTTTTCCTTGTTGAAAGTTATAACTTTTATTTCAAGTGGGGACTAATATACTACTGGTACCTGTTTTATGTGACAAATACAGAGGATATTAGAATATTAAAATATACAGATTATTAAAAATACATTTCAAAAATTAGTATACTTGATAAATTTAATAAAAACAAATCCCATGTGAATATAAAAACACCTGGACATAGTATATAATAGGTACATATTAGTTGTGTCAAGTTCTCAGTTATTGTAATTTGCTCTGTTTTGCTGTTCAATGCAGCATCTTTTTATGAGGCCCTGTAGAAGTAGAAAAAATATGATGTTTACAGTGAGAACTGGATTAAGATTCCAGTTCCATCATATATTAGCTGTGTGATCATATGTTACTTCATCTCTCTGATTTTGGTTTCCACACTCATAAAATAAAGACACTAACACCTATCATGCAGATTTTGAAAATTAAATGAAATAATTTATGTTAACTAATAAGTTCTCAAATATTAGTTCTTTTACCTTGATACATATTTTAAATTTATGAAATTATATTTCATTAATTTGGTTTTTACATAAGATATATATCTCAATAATGTCTCCCGCTAAATGTAGATATTCAGAATGTGGTTCAGTATACCTTGCAATATATAAGTTACTCAGAAAATGATTCAGGAAGTTATCACACAACATCTTTAGTCTTCTCGATAAATACTTGAAACCAACATAGCTTAATTCAGCCTACAGTGACATTTAACCAAACATAAATTGGCAAATGTACATGTCGTTTATTGTAAGGACATGGATTAACAAACACAAATATCCACACATCCATACAGACATATTTATATGCATTTGTCCTAGTATGTGTATACATTTTAAAGTGTATTAGAGTAAAGTTAAAAAACTTCTGTTTATTTATCACATTGATACACTAATTGCATCCACTAACAATATAGTTGTCTTTATGCAATAATAACATTTACTGCTTTTCTACTTATAAAAGGTTATATATTTATAGTAGAAAATTTAAAAAATATAAGGGATAAAGAATAACATTATGTCTCACTATTCTCCAAAAGAAAATGTTTTAATATTTTGATGTGTAGCCAGCCATATGTTTTTTGCATACACATATAACAAATGATACATAGCATATATTTTATATCCACATTTAAGGAGATTTAAAAAAGTAACAGTGGAGAATCCTAATGTTTGATATTTGGACATTTTAATTTAACATATTGTGCCTTTTTACCTGACTAAAAATTATTTTGAGATTTTAATTTACTTGTGTTCAGTTTTATAGATAGAGCTTCATATATGATATCATCAGATGTTTCTTCAAGTTTTTATATTATCAATATTATCAGTGTAATATGGATTTTATAAACAAACAAATACTGAAATCTGTGTCAGGATAAATTCACAAGAGCAAAAATTAATTAGACAAAGTATATAACAGTTTAAAGGCTTGTGTTATATATTGCAGAATGCTCTCTAGAAAAGTTATTCCAATTATACTCACACCAGAAATGTAAAAACTATTCATTCCCTCATATTAACTCTAACACCAGAAATTATTTTGTTTTAATCCTTAAAGGTTGAAAGAGGGTTTCTCATTTTAATTTTTAATTAGCATTCATTTGCTTACTCATAGCCCTTTGCTAATTCTTCTTTTAAGGAACTGGCTGTTTATGCCCTTTGTCCATTCTTCTATCAGAGCAGACTTACCTATCTTATTCATGTTCTACACAGAAAATTAAAACATCATTCAAGTACTAAACCCAGCCTAAATTCTATTATGATGCAAAGTAATTGTAGGTTGTTAATGCTATTTACCTATCATATATCACTTTTATTTCACCATTGAAATAAAAAGTTGCACTCACAATTAAGTCTCTCTCCCCAATAGAACTCAGTCAAGTAAGACAAACACTCCTAAATTTTGATTCTAAAACTGTTCACATTCTTATTGCTGCAAAATACTATTCTAGTATCATTATTAAAGTACCTAATATATTTCTGTGTTCGCTTCATTTATTATATGCCATAATGGGACTGCATATCTTTAGTGCTGGTTATGCACAATTAGCACTTACTTATTGTCTTGTCACTTCAGCCCCTATAAGACAGACTTCCTTAATGCAGGAAGTCAGCTAATCTTCATCAGCCAAGCAAAGGAGACAAATTTTGCTACTCTTAATACAGAAGGTTTTCAATATAGGAGATTCTGCTTTTACTTTGACATTTCCTTAAGAAATCCTCTCCAATAAAGCCATATGCCACATGAGCCTATACTTTCAGTAACCAAATCATTGTCATAGGATTGTACCTTTTCAGATAAAACACAAGACAAATAGATAATTTATAGGTACATTCCCTTAAGTAAACTTTATTGACATCTGAAATTGTGGTATCATACATGCTTATGAATTTTATTTAGCAATTATTTCATCTTAACTTTTAAATCAAAATATCATTAATGTTATAAATATTTCTGAATGTTCAAAAAATAGTAGTAATAATCACCTATCAGGATTGGCTGTCCCTTGTATATACTCTCTCTACCCCTTTTAGGGGGGTATAGCTAAGAATATGAGTCCTGAATTAAAAATCTAAAAGTTTTATTTTGAAAGGAAATCCAAGGAAAGTTATTTTGAGCATTTTATATAATAACTTGCATCTCATTCAGAATTGAAAAATTCTATCTAATAGATTTAATTTCTTAAAGGCGAATAAACCTCTCCCCTTAGAAAATTCTGTAAAACTAAATGATGTTTTTATAAGAAAAGGAAGACATGCTTGTTTGTAATGAAATTGCTCAAATATGTAGAATCGTATAATGTTTCATTTTCTTTTATTAAAGAGTAGAAGCACTGTGCTAGGCTCTGTAGGAATGTAGGGGATAAAATCCAATTTCTCCTTACAGACAGGACATCAAAGACTCAAAGGAGAGTGTAATTGATGCTAAACAGATCCACAGCAAGAGAGGTCAGTCCTGTATATCTTGGGGAAGCAGCAGAGGCTTGATGTGCTGGGTTTTAAAAAAGAACTCCCTAGGACTGGTTAGGATATAGGAAGTGTGTCTGGTGGGGGAGTTGGGGAGATGACGAAGCCGGGAACCACTGAAGAAAGGGATTCCCAGACAGATGGAGCAGCATGTAAGGCATGGAGGTGTGAAAGCATCTGCTGTATTCAGGAAATAAAAAAGCTTAGTGTGCTCGGAGATTAGACTGGAAGTTTGTTAGGGATATGGAGGAGTGAGGCATGGAGTGAAGAGTAGGAGATGAAATTGTAAATGTGGGAAGTCAATGATTGAAAGTCAAAATGAATACAAATTAAAATTGTTCCATCTAAAATACCTTTGTTATTTAAAGCTAATTGATTCTGGAATGAATCCATCTTAATGAATGTATATTGACCACTCATCTCAAGTGGTAGTACAATTTATGATGACATTTCAACTCATAATCGTTTACCTCAGCACTGCTGTCCAGATTGGGAAACTTGTTATACCCTCATGAGAAAATTTGAAATGCCAAATTAAATGATACACTAATAAATAAATGCTTTGGGAAAGATCAGAATGAGTTGATGTGGTCAGGGAACACTGTTGGAAGGAATGTAAACTAAAGAATATTTGGAATTTAAGTAGATGAGAAAAGGAGAAAAATATCTCTCTAGTTAGGGAACATTTTAAGCAATGATGAAAAGATTACCATTGGCAAATAATAATGATAGCAAATTCTTGCATACTGTTGATTATATACAGACAGACATTGTTCTGTCTTAAATATACTAACTCATTTAACATTCAATATAACCCATAAGTAGGTACTATTATTAACCTTACTTTACACATGAGGAAACTGAAGTACAGAAAGTTTAAGAAATGTACACAAGATTACACAGTTAGAAAAAAGATCGACCCATGATTTGAATCCCCGTGGTCTGGTTTTAGTCTCTGGACTCAGAGCCAGTATGAGGGCCCTGGCCTGTTTCAAGAGGGGTATTTTATTTTCTGGCTAAGTGGATATAAATGGGAAGAGATATGGTGGAGTTATAGTAAGATAGACTTGAATAATGTCTGGCAGGACTTGGGGTATATATAGTGTAATTTAGGGCAGAAAAGATTGTTAGCAATGAAGTGTGTAATGACAACTGGGCTGTCATTGGAAAAAGAAGATATATTTGTCCACAACTATATAATGATGAGATAATATGTATATAACCCGCACATCTTACTGAAAACAAAGTACAGTATAAAAATCTCCATCTTTTGGTAACCAAAGTATCTTAAATATGAAAGTAGAAACATTGGAAATATGGTTTAGATCCTCCTCTCTTTTTAAAGTATTGCAGAAGTAGAAATAAATTATAATTGACAGTCACTAACTTTAGGGAAATAAGACCACTAAGTTAACATTTTCATTCCTTAGAAAGGATGTTACAAATGGAGGCATTTTAGTAGAGGCTTTTGATAACCTGCTCAAAACTACTCTAAGCCCATATTTTATAGAGATGATTTATTAATTATAGTTATTTTCTATACTTTTCAAGTTGCTAAGACCATATGAATTTAACTAGAATCCTTTCAAAATATCTGGAAATTAAATCTATTATTAATTTCAAAACACTATGACTAGATGGTTTAAAATCTGATTAAGCATCTTTTTATTCCTTAACATATTTTTTTTGAAATAAAGACAAAATTAATTGAACTGACTATACTGCAAGTAATTAGAATTAGATTACAAGGAAGATTATCAGTTTACTTTCAGGAATTTTAGCGCTATCTCTTAATATACTAACAGTATCTTCTGGTCATCACCACTTTTAAAATATTTTTTCTACAAGTTCTACATCTCATAAGGAGCTAGTTATATAACATTGCAAATTAGCCTCTTATAAAACTCAGTTATAGATTTTAAGTGTCTGATATGTGCATTGTTGCTTCTCTAATTCGTGTTTGTATATGCCGCATTTTAAAGGAGAATACTAATTGTATACCAACAATAATCTGCTCTTAACCATAGTTTTCAAGGCTGTTTTAAGTTACATATGTAAGTGTGACATTCCTCACCCATGCTCTGTTACATTTTGACTTTTAAGTATAAATTGAAATGCACATAAAATGTACTTTATCCAGTTGGCAGTATATTAGTAACAAAATATTCAGTTAGAAATATTTTAGATGAATTCTATTTATATTACCAACATCTCATTGAATGGTAGACAAACTTTTTCAAAGTTATGAAAAAGAATAACAGTAACACAAAAATACCTGTATAACTTTGTAGCCTCATGCTTTACTGCCTCCAGGTAAAATCATGGGTCTTGAATCCAAAGAAACCTGGTTCTTTTCCTTCCTCTACCACAGACCTTTTAGCCATGGAAACTTGGGCAGGTTTTTTAAATTCTTGTAGGAAACCTTATGTTTTTCATCTGAAAAAGGCAATGATAATGTCTATGTTCTAGGTTGGATGGAAGGAATAATATGATTATATATATGTATATATATGTATATATATATATATATATACACATTATATGTGTGTGTACGTATACACACACACACACACATATGGATTAGCATTAGCATTTGGTAAGTACTTTATTAAAAGGTGGCTATTTTAATTATATACATTCCAAACATTGAGGTAAAGTTTTACATATTTTAGTTCTACTCTTTACCACTAACTTACAAAAGTGACTGATATTACTGAGAAAAAAAACCTGAAGTTTCATCTAACTAAAGTGGAAAGTTGAGATTTGAATCCTATTCATCGTAATATGCCTCTCTACCTTTCAGATATTTCTTATTTTAACATCCCTACAATCCAGTGATAAAACTGTTTTATCTTACCCACAGAAAACTGACTTAGAGAAAGTTTGAAAGTTATCTTATATCCTGCAGTGGGTGGGTAAAAGCAGTAGGTCTCAGGACTAGATCCTTGGGCTTTTGGTTCAGTGCTTTGCTCATTATTAACTACCCAGAATTTATTAATCTATAAATAAAAATTATCTAAATTTCAAGGTCTCTGAAGGTAAGAATAATGACATGATGTGACAAAAACTATCATGTTTTTATTTGATAACAAACAGAATTTTGGGGATTGATAAAAATGACATTGAAAAAATTAAGTAAAATTTTAGACAATATAGAGTTGAAAGTATTTCCAGTTTAGTTGGTTTTTAGAAAAAAAATCAGTAATATCAGTTGGAACACAAGTGTGTTTTATTAAATTTATTTTTGATATGATATTTTATTATTAGCTTTAGTTCAAATCAATTTCAATAGTAATATAAGTTGAAAAATTTTGAACAGTAATAAAATCTATTCTACATGATATTTTATATAATCTCACAAAAGATGAGCATATAATTTGGCTATAAGGCCTGTCCAATAAAAGACATATTTTCTTTTATTCTTTTATTCAATACCTTAGTATTATGATTATCTGCAAAAACTGATTTATTCAAATACCACTTTTTAAGCACGGCATTTAAAGTTCATAGTTTTCAATCATTAAAAAGAAGATGTACTTAAAGTCTAAATTTGAATGTTCATTGTATCCAATAGCCTTGACCACAAACAACTCTAGGATTTCAAGATCAGCACATAGTCTCTACTTTCAATCAACATCATCAGCAGGCAGTAATCCTGGGGAAAAAAAGTAAATTCCACAAATAAACAGACCAATCTTCTTTAAGAGGAAAGCTAATTCTTTTCAATCTACTTTTTTTATTACACCATTTTCCCCTCTATCTACTTAGCTAGAATAAGGATAAATTTCCAAAGCTACCCGGTTGGAAAATAAATAGGTTCACTGTTTGTCTAGCATACCAATCTTTGCAAATGTAAATCAGTCCAACTGCTCCTCATTTAAACTTTCAACTTCACAAAACATTAAAGGGTGGCTTTCACTACACAATTTAATCTACCCACTAAGATTTCTGCTTGAACATCATTTAAAATTGACTATCTGATAAAGAGAGACCACTATCAAAGGTCGGTGAGGTCAACGTGTATAATTACAAGTAGTTTAACTGGGTCAACTCCACCAGACACTGCTGTTTGAAGGTTAAATTATTACAATTAAAAATATATACAACTCTCTCCAGAGTTACTTTATTGTTAAATGTACTGGAAACAGCACAAGCATTTATTTCTGACCTTAATTCTGTCCAACATGTCACCAGTGGGAAATTATACCAAAAGAGCACTTATTAAAAACATTACTGTCTTGCACGTTAAACAATGCTTCATAGAATAAAATAATAATTAGCTACTGGAAACTAGTTTATTTATCACATCAATATTAAGAAGTTTGTTCAGGTTACTCTTTGGTTTAATTGGAAGTGCTCTAAGAAATGACATTTATAATTTTATAGTTGGTGAACTTGCCACAAACAAAGGAATATGGCCCAGCAGAGTCTGGTGCTAAAACAACTTTCACTTCAGAACGATCACTTTCAAATTACTAGAATTTAGTCACATTTTAATAATGGAATAAAAGGAAACTTTAAAATAGGCTATTTACTAATCGTTTGATTCATTTTAACATCTTTTACTTTTTTATATAAAGTAGATAAATGGCCAATGATGAAATCTTCCATAATCACTGTAGTGAAATGTTATTAGCATTCTTTCTTATTTTAATGAGTGTGTATAAAGATCAGCTTTTTTTTCTTGACAATGTGGTAAAAAAAAAAAAGTCACCTTTGCTGCCGTATGTATTTTCTTTGATGTTCATTTGATTTTTATAGATTAAGGTTGGTTTAGTGTTGACAATAAAGACAACTTTCTAAGCCAACCTTTCAAAACAGGGAATTACCATGTGAAATTATTATTGGGAAAAGAAATTTTCAAATCTATAGATCTCAGTGAAATGGTCTTAACACATTTATTTTTAAATATTTTCAGATTTTGTGTTGGAGATAAATTTTTTCTAAAGAATAACATGATCCTTTGCCAGACGGACTACGAGGAAGGTTTAATGAAAGAAGGTTATGCACCCCAGGTTCGCTGATCTCTCAACATCACCCCATTAAGAATATGAAGCACTACATTCTTTTATCTTTTTTGCTCCACATGTATATAAGAATTGACACAGGAACCTACTGGATAGAGTAGATATAGGAAAGCAGGATGGTTATATGGAATAAAAGGCAGACTGCATCTGTATGTAGTGAAATTGCCCCAGTTCAGAGTTGAATGTTTATTATTAAAGAAAAAAAGTAATGTACATATTGCTGGATTTTTTGCTTGCTATTCGTTTTTGTGTCACTTGGCATGAGATGTTTATTTTGGACTATTGTATATAATGTATTGTAATATTTGAAGCACAAATGTAATACAGTTTTATTGTGTTACCATTTGTGTTCTGTTTGCTTCTTTGTATTGTTGCATTTAGTACAATCAGTGTTTAAACTTACTGTATATTTATGCTTTCTGTATCTACCAGCTATTTTAAATGAGCTGTATCTTTCTAGTAAAAAATTGAAGCGCAAATCTCACTAATGATACACCTATAAAGCAAGTCTATCAACATTAAAAATACTAAAAAAAAAAAGAAAAAGACACACACAAAGCATTTTAACAACATCCACTATTATTGCCACTATGATTTAGAGTCTACCGGTATTCTCATTATAACCCCCTATTTTCAGGGGGTTAAGATCAGCTTTAAAAAAATGCATAAAAATTTCATCTTAAAGCACTTTCATTTTATACCAACATGAAAAGTGCCATTTTTAGAATAACTTTAAAGCTTAACAGTTATCCTTTTAATATCTTTTGTGCGTGTGTACATATGTGTATGTGTGTATGTGTTCTTTACCTATATAATGGCTCTGAGTTTTTTGTTTTTGTTTTTGTTTTTTTTTTTAGTCAGCCATTCACCCCTTATGTAAACTAGTGCCTTTGGGTATCATGTAAATTTTTTCCAAAGGGTTACTTTAAAAGTGTTACCACAATTATGAGATAATT
Source organism: Eidolon dupreanum (assembly GCA_028627145.1). NCBI lineage: Eukaryota > Metazoa > Chordata > Mammalia > Chiroptera > Pteropodidae > Eidolon > Eidolon dupreanum. The sequence continues at coordinate 23,208,863 of CM053503.1, read as the reverse complement.
TTAAAATGATAAATTTCTTGTATAAATTTTGCCCAGATCTCTCCATAAGAGTTAAGGGTTAATAACTTTATGGCTTGATAAATTTCTGGCACTAAAAGGAGTTGAGTGTGAATCTACTGAAATCATAATGCACGTTGAAGGTGTGATGATATTTGAATAGAGAAGTTACTTTTGATCAGAGCAACATAGTACTTATAGAGAATCTTCTAGAAGAAGAGAAACAAAGGGATTGGTTAAAATCTGAGAACTGGTGATTATATATTTTTCTGTATTTACCTGCCACTTATTTTAATGTTTAAAAGTTAACACTTTAAAAGTTCAACGTGTCTTACTCTATTGCTTTAAGTAATTACCCACTCAGAATATATCACTTAGGCTGAAATCTGTCATTCCATTTTTTAAAGGTGAAATATTCCCTTACCTACATAATAGCTGATAAAGAAGAAAACTTTCTAGACACAGAAATTATGGAGACTGATTATTTAAATTACAATTTAAGAAATAAAAATGAGTCTATAACCCCATCTTCTGGGTTGCTCACAGTTTGCTTCTTTGCTTCTGTTCCCTGTACTAGAACTACTTTCCAACAAATCTAATTCTACACAGGCACAATGAAGCATATTTTTACTAGAGCAAATTTAGCGCTGTGGTTTTTCTTTATTATTTATTTATTTTCCTGATTGCTTGTATAGGCAGCAATATCTCCTAGTATTATTTGCACACATATTTGGTCCTGCCAGTACATATATATTGCAGATGAAAATTAAATGTGACACCTGAATTCTTGGTTTGGAGCCAAAATATTAAGCTGCAAATAATGCTGACGTGGATTTGAGTTGTTTTAAAACAAAGCTTTATTATGGACATGCATGTGAATTTGGATATTGCTCTTATTTTTAAGAAAATAATTCTGTGAAAAGTGAATGATATGTATTTTTTACAAATGCTTCATGGTTAAGAATGTTCAAGTCATGTGTCCTCCAAATTTGAAATACATGGAAAAAAGAATTTCAAAATTAGGTATTTGGAGCCTATAAAATAACTATTATTTTAGCCTTAGGCCTTACATTTGTTTCATGAAAAGACTTGCATAGCCAAAACCAAAAACAAACAAAAAACAGAACAAATGGGAGAGGGGAGATAGTGAGAAGTGTTTTTCATAATTCCGTAGCCCTGCTAGTACATTAAGAGTTGCTTGAGATTCATGTGGATGTACAATTTTAAAGATGATTTAAATGGTTTTGCATATGTTAAGATCAATATGTCAAAATAATTGTGAACTGGAAACAAACTGTTCAACTATTCAACTATTCTTGCCACCCAAAGACCAAACAACGTTTTTACTGCCTTTTCTTTTGCCTTGGGGAGTTAATTCCTATGCTCTTCCTACAAACAAAATTACTCACCTAGATTAAAGATTAAGGCCTTAATCTTCTTAGATTATCTTTCATCTCTATGAAATTGTGAAACAAGACAGAAAAAGGCCATTTTATAGCTAATTGCCCATTAAATAGTAGCATTTTTGACCTGAAGTACTGAGCTAATTGTCTTGCCTATTCAAAGTCCCTGAATTGTTGTCAACTTTCCTATTATGTGTTGTGTAGTCCTGATGTCACTTAGCTTGTTATCCGATGCCTCCAGTAGGACACCTCCGCTGGAGCTTTGATTTCTCAAGCAGGGAAAGCTCACTTCCTAACATGCATCTCACATGGGCTGCCTCTGATAAAGGCCCAGGCACCTCCTGTCCACCAGAATGCTGGCTGAGTTGAAAAGCTGACCTGTGTTTGTAATTTCTCTTTCATCTTGCTTAATAAATATCTGCTGGATTCTTTCATTCATTTTTTATATTTGGATTTATGTTTTTAATAAAAAGGGTATTACACTGTTTGATTGCTCTTAATTGGTAAAATCTAAGATGATATCTAGAAAGCATACATTAAGTTCATGTAAAAGGAAAAAAGTATATAAGGACATTTACTTTTAAAAGGTAAATCATAAGTGTAGACAAAGTGCCTCAAATGCTTTCTCTAAATGTTATATGTGGGATCTCTGAACTAGGTAGTTTACTGTTATTTACTTATGTGGGGAAAATAAAACTGTCAAAAATGAAGGTAGCGATTACTGGGTATAATTTTGTACATATATACAAATTTTAAGTGATTTCTGAAAGCAACTGTGTTGTCAGACTAAATTTCAAATTTCCTCTTTTTTGTACAATGAATGAAAACAAAAAACTCAACTAAAACCTACATTTTCTAGGAAGAGATGGTGTGCCTTAACTGAAACATGGTACTGAAAATTATATTCGTTGTAAAACATACTGTATATAAGCAGTTCTTTTAACTATCAATTTAAGCAAACCACCTTCTAAATAGTCACTTAAACAATTCCATAGAAATGATATAGGCCAAACATGCTTACTGTTCACTTAAGTCAGTTGCAAAAACAATCTTCATGTTTACAGTAATAGGCCATTAGCACAGAATACAGTATTAGCAAAAGGCTTTTGATTATTACTTTTCCTTAAAAACACCATTATAGATATTTCTTAAATATGACTTTAATGCAATTTAAGGTAATAGAAAGCAAAGCTTTAATATAGTCGTGATTTCAATTGACATTTACTGAGAACCCGCTATGTGACAGGTCGGGCAGACTTAGGATACTTCAGACATTAGATGACTTTAAGTTGTCTTTGCACTGGTTTGTACTCATCTCAGACCCACTAATAATGAGCATATTAAAGCGAATACGATCTTCTACCTATTCAGCATTTCATTGATATGAAAGCCCCAGAAAATATCTCAAGTAATCAATGTGTTCAGAGAATTATCGCACACAAATTACTCATTAACTCAATAGCACATAATAAAAAAGAACATCAATTAATTAATGAGTCACCCTCAGATCACTGTGATTACAATAGAGCTCTGTTGAAACACAGTTATAAATGGAGCTGCCTCTCTTTATTCATTGTTTGCAATTGGCCCATTATTTGGCTGAAACCAGTGTCATATTTAATACATGCCTGTAGGTGATTGTGTGATTAGTATCATAAATGAAGAATTTAGAAAGTTGATTGCTTATAAGACCTTATAAATGGTTAGGAAAATAAAGAAAACACATTTTTATTATAGCTTTTTTGAAGTCAAGCTATTAGAAGGTATTATCTATTTAAACATTATAAGGATTAGCAGCTAAAATATTTAGAAGTAAATTATATAATGCTTTAGAATATACATATTTTGATTTCAGTAACTTTTCATAGACTAAAATAGGCATGACCAGTGTTGTAACCATTTGGGTACCCCATTAGGAATGTGACTAGTTGGGGAGGATGTGTGGAGATTGACTGCAATAAGGAAAGAGATTTAAAGAAATACCAAACATTACACACAAAGTCATCAACTAAAGTTTCCCAACTATCTCAGTAAATGCCATTCCAATAAGCTTATAGAATAATTATAACAGTTCCCTTAGGTAAGTCAGAAACATCTGTTGGTAACACATAGCAGGTGTTAACAATTACAAATACTGAGATTTTTAAAAATGTTTTTAATTAAAAGAATTCTTGTTTTCTGAAAAAGAAAATATGTTAAATTCAAAGATATTCCTGTTTTGAGTGTGCAGATCACGTAATGCACAAAATTGTAAAGCCCAAACCGTCTTGGATCAACTAGGTTTTGTGTTTGGTTCAGATCATTGCAATCAAATGTGAATTAGAACTCATTGCACTTTTTGCACAATTGGTGTTCTGGGCTGAGGAGCTGCATACTCATGAAATTGGTATAGCAGAACTGAGTACAGAATATTTGGGCTTTATTAGAAAGGTGGTTGCCGTTAACTATATCAAATTTAATGGACACAGTACAAAGAAAAATAGTAGCAAGAGACATCAGATAATAGATGATCAAAATCTTTCTTAATTCTGTCAAAGATGTTAAATCATCTAAAATAAAATAGTCCATTTGCAACATGTAACGTTATCATATGACTCATCTTCAATAGCTTTTAATAATAACTAACACTTATAATTTCCATGCCCATATAATTTCCACAATACCCTTTACAGACTTTAAATAAAAGCACAAAGAGGTTACTTAAGTTGCCCTAGGTCATAGAGCTAGTTAAATAGTGGACTGAGATTTAAACATAGGCTTTCTGGCTCTGGGGCTTAGCCACTGTTAAAGGGTTGTTGTTGTTGTTGTTATTTATTAATATCATTATGTGAATTATTATTTTTTAGCCAAGAACCAGAAGTTATCTATGCTTGAGCAAAAGTTCCAAATATTTTGGAGTTAATGTCATCTTTAAAGATGAAAATTGGGAATGAGGGTGATCATAATTTCCTAGATGCAATATACTTGAGGAGCTCTTTTTTTCAACCACACTATTAAAGAATTTATTTCAACTTTCAAAGCCAGGATACCAAGAATAGGAGATTCCCTAGAATAGATAGCAGTATCAGGAAGAAGAGGTAGCACAAACTTGAGTAACTCCAAGTAGAAGCTACAATTTTCTACATCAGGATGAACATGCTGGGGTGAAGTGAGACTAAACTCATCTCAAAAGTCAAGATAATAAAACTAGTTTCTTACCTGTCTTTGATATTTTATAACTTGCTTCCATAAGATGATATGAAAGCAAGTTTAAAGCCAAAATAGCCATCTTTGTCAAGATCTGTGTTCACTGGTGTAAAATACACAAGTTGTACAGGATGCTGGTTCTGGGTCAGCTGCCAATATAGCAAACTCTTTGGTCTCAGAATTACAATGGCAAGCTAGGCTGAAGCAATAGTGGGCAAAGCAGTTATTCTTAACATAGACCAGAGCAAAACTTCACCAATTACAGTTTCATATTACCACAGAAAAATGTCCAAGATATTCTTCCTTCCCCTGGGTTCAATTCCTTGCTGCCATCACCACAGCTACTTCCATACACTGGGGTCCTTTTGAACCTAAATCATTCCAGATTAAGTGGTCCTAATGGGAACTCCCACCACACAGGAGCCTTCTCGTGTTTTCAGTATGTAATTAGTACTTAAACTAAAGAGCTTGGAGCTATGATGAGCACTGAGGAATGTGGTCCGATTGCATTACATAAACAGTGTGTTGGTCCTCAACCTAGAAGGCATCATGCAAGCCCCCTAAATTTTTGTCGTATAATAGTTTAGGTCAATTACAGCATGACTTACTAAAATATCCCTAACAACGTCCAGTTTTTCACAGTCCAAGCTTGGTGGAGCTGCTAGGTAATCTAAATGTTAACTTTGACCTATAATCCCTGTACTCTTTTTAAAATATCCTCAATTTAGTGTGAATAGGAGCAGGGACTAGGAGAAGACACAGAAACCACATCTGAGATAATTATTAGTACATGAAAAGAAAATATGGGATGAAAAATTACCTGGAGAGAGCCAGGTAACTTTATGAAAAAACTCATTGAACACCCACCATGTGTACAGCACAATACTAAGCATTTAAAATTTTTCTGCCTGAGAGATTTTGGTGCACAAAATATAATGTTTGCTGCTATTTATTCTTTGTTTAATGTTCAAATTATTAAACATACTACTCTAACAAATGCAGTTTCTCTGAACATTTGTACACCATTTAAACAGCTAATAAACCAAACCTTATAAATTTAATAAACCAGATTCAACCATTTAAACTTGATTAGAATCTTAGTCAAATTTTTTAAAATATTTCTTTCAATAAAATCCTACCTATTAAACTTCAGGTACTTTAGAACCAGACAGAAATTTTTACAATATCTAAACTTGTTTTTTTAATCCATAACAAAAATTTTTATTTAAATTAACATATCCATATTTTGCTTCCTATCTTTCAAAGATTACATTAATAGTAAGTAATTTCTGGTAAAAAATAGAAAATATTGTTTCCATTAGCTGAAGTTGAAGAATCTGTGTTGCTGACTATATCAGCCTCGGTTGGGACATGAGAATGAGCTACTCTGTCCAAAATGCTTTAAACTTGGCAGTGCACATGAAGTTGGCCAATAATATAATAGCCATGCTTTTCTTGTTACATCAATAGAACATTTTTAAGGCAGTCTTTCACATAGGTTATAATTTCCCATAACTCAATGCTTTCCCCAAAATTCATATGTATGCCATTTAAATATCTCATTATAAGCTATAGTATCATTTAGAGACTGTAATCTCCCAAGAAATAAGTAATTGAATCTATACAGTGAAATTTCCTGTTAGGACATTCAGCTAATCCTCTTTCTTGCACAAATTATTAGACTTTCTTTTGAACGGATTATAATGTATTACCACCTGTGTTGATTAGTACTTTGTGTTCTTGGTGTAATTTGACTTACAATTATCCACATTTAATCTTCTCTACTTAGAAAATAGAGACAAATACAAATTGACACTGTGTAAATAAGTATACATTCAGTAGAAGAAATAGGGTACATATATCATCATATTTATGTGTTTGTTTTGTTTATTTTATTTTTTTAACCCCATTTACTCATTTCTTCCACCCCCCACCCACTGCCTCTGGCAACCACCAATCTGTTCTCTGTATCTGTGAGCTATTTGTTTTTAAATTCCATATATAAGAGAGATCATAAGGTGTTCATCTTTCTCTGTCTGACTTAATTCACTTAGCATAATGTTCTAAGGTCTGTCTGTATTGTTGCAAATAGCAAGACTTCATTCTTTTTTATGGCCGAATAATATTCCATTATACATACATATATATTATATGTATCACAATTTCTTTATTCATTCACCCACTGATGGACACTTAGGTTGTTTCCATATCTTGGCAATTATAAATAATGTTGCAATGAACATGGGTTACATATATATTTTCAAGTTAGTGTTTTTATTTTTTTCAGGTAAATACCCACAAGTGGAATTGCTAGATCATATGACAGTTCTATTTTTATATTTATGAGGAATCTCCATATTGCTTTCCATACTGGTTGCAACAATTTGCATCTCTACCAACATTGTACAAGGGTTCCCTATTCTCCACATCTTTGCCAACATTTATTTGTTGTCTTCTTGATAATAGCCATTCTAACAGATATGAGATGACATCTCATTGTGGTTTTGATTTGCATTTCCCTGATGATGAATGATGTTGAGCATATTTTCATTTACCTGTTGGCTATCTGTGTGTTTTCTTAGAAAAAAATATCTATTCAGATCTTCTGACCATTTTTTAATCAGATTGTTTTTATTGCTATTGTGTGGTATTTTTCTTTATATATTTTGGATATTAGTACCTTATTTAGCTTTATGTATTATAACTATTTTATATACTTTACATTAACTTTTTCCCTTTTGAGTAGAACCATAGACCCATGGCTTTCATAAACTCAAATACATTGCAGGTGGATTTAGTAGTAGATTATGATGTGTGTGTGTGTGTAGTTCTTACTATATCAATCGAAAAGTTTGTTTTGTAAGACACTATCTTAGAAACCCAGAAAGCCAAAAATAAAGGGCTTGAGAGAAAATGCAGGGTGCAGCACAACAAGGTGAGCAAAAGGTGAACTGTTCCAGAAAAGAGTATTCTGAAAATTGCAGAGCCCGAACTATTCAGTGTAAAAGCAACAGTAACAGAAATCATTTAGAAGGAGAGGATTGGTATGACACAATATTAGTTGAGCATTAAAAAGAAAAGAATAAAGAATATGAAGAAGTCAAGAGCTGAGACCATGACCCAACCACCCAAATCTAAAAGAATATACCTTATTCTTCACCAAGGATATTTGACAAGAGCATATTTCTGCTATACTATTATCATCAGATTTATGCAGACCTTGATTACTTTTTAGTAAACGTGGTTATTATTAATCTCAAAACATAATTTTCTTAGTCCTAATTAACCTTTTTTTCTTCTTTGAAATCATTTGAAACCGTAAACATGGTGGTTAGCAGCATTAGCTTTGCCATCAGGGAGACAATGATCAGAGAAAATTACTTGCTCTATTGATATCAGTTTTCTTCTCATCTGTAAAATGGAGGTAAGAATACTCAATTCATAGGGTTTTACTGAAGATTAAATGTAACAATCTATGTCAAGCACTTAACATAATGCCTAATACATAGTGTTGGACTTATTATTACTATTATTATTTTCACTAATTCCAAATCCTCTAAGAGCCTCTTAAGTGCTGTTTGTCAGGATGGAGGTTAATCAACCTGGGTGAGCATCAGTCATGACTTATGTCCCATTAGTGAAACCTGGGGCAAACAAAAACAACTACAGATGAGCATTCAACAAGTAAACTATAAAATTCCTTTTAAGCAAAATATTGAAATTCGGGAGGAAATTAAATTGAAGATCTAGGCCATAGTCAGAGATACTGGGTGGGAATTTTTTTATTGTCTTCTTTTTGGCTCAGAATTTTTTGTATATATGTGTATGTTGCCATATATGTGCCTAGCATATATACTGGAGCAGCCTGCATGTCTGATATTTAGCCAGTGGAACTCAATAATCACTATATCCATATTGTCAGTCATATAGACATTTATAGGGCACCAACTGCATGTCAGATTCTCTGCCATATCTGCTGCGGAATGTAAGAAATAGTCCCTGCATTTGAGGGAAGACAAGAAAACAACTGTTAACCATCACTATTGGGATATTGAGGAAGAAGTGATTTATTCTGTCTGGGTACCTGAAAAGACTTCACAGTAGAAATTTAAATTCAGTCTTAAAGAACTATTGGCAAATGGAGGGAATGGTGGTGTTTTTATAGGGACCACTCTTAATTTAATTTCACCAAGCCATTAGTTTTATTGTGATTCATCAAGCCGATAGGCAACAGAAAGCCATCAAAGATTTTGAAAAGACATACAGCATGAAAATCTGAAAGTTCAAGAAGATTGACTCAAACTGAAATATACAGGAGGACTAGGGAGGAATAAGATGGGATGTTGATAGTTTAGTCAAGAGGCCTTTGTAAAAACGAGTGGAAGAGATGAGCACTTACACAGCACTGGGGAAACAAAGGTGGGGGGAAAGTAATATAAAATAGGCAACTTTTACCAAATATGACAGTTGACTAAATGTGAAGGGAACCACAGAGAAGGGTCAAATATGACTCTGCAATTTGGGAATTTTTACCCTAAATTATTATAATTAATGTAGCAAACAGACCTAAAAAAAGAGGGAATAAGAAGAAAGGTATCCTCTCTGGTGACTCTCTGGATATAAGGAACACTGTATTTCATGTAAAAGTGCATAGTTATAGTGTTACTTCAGAAACTCATTGGTCTTTTAAGAAAAAATGAAAAATAATACAATTGGATGGTGTGGCAGACCTTGCTAGTTGTCAGCTCAATATCCCTTTTCTCTTCAATTTCACTAACAGCATATGGGGCAGGAATGTGCTGAAGCAAAACTTTTTATTTCACAATTTCTTTTGTATATAAGGATGGCCATTATTTGACACAGTTCTGGATGATAGGATATAAAAATGTGTCAATGGAAAATTTCTGGGCAACTTTTGGCTTTTCTGATATAGGTAGCACTCCTTCCTTTTTATTGTTCCCCTCTTTTTCCTGCCTAGAATGAAAAATAGGAGATTGTGGTAGACCAACTATCTAAAGCATATATAATCAAGAGGATGAAATGGCAAATCTAAAAGAGCCTGGGCACTGATGAAATTGTGGAACCACTGTACAGAGTAGATTTGAGCAGACTTGAACTTAAACTGTACAGCTTACCTCTGGACATCTTAACATTGTGGTTGGGTTACTACTTGTCACTGTGATTAGGTTTCCGTTACATGCAGTCAAAAGCAAACCCTACATGGTATATTTGCTTACAGAAACTTAAGAGATATTTTTGGTATTTCATATGATTTCAGCCTTAATCTGACTCAGAAAAAGAAAATTTTGCACTGAGTTTTTAGGACCCAACATTATGGTTTCTTCTCTTCCTCCCAAGTTGATAACCCATAATCCTCTAATAAGAGAAGATAAAGTTTCTAATGTGTATGTTGCTTATTTTCTCTCTGATCTTATACAGCCCAGAAACTCTACCCTGACTTTTCGACATAAAGTTAGCATTTCCATTAGAATATTACAATTTATCTAATTTTACATATGGTCAGTGGGGAAGTCTGAGTTCTTATAAGACTGTCATAAAATAATAAAGGCAGAAGGATGCAGGGAAATAGCAAAGGTATTTTCAAGTAATTAGTTGGAACTACAGACAGATCAAAAAGAAAGCCATTGTGCAAATGTCAGACCATTCAAGGTTATTTCACCTAGAGGAGATAATGTCAGATCCCTGCTCTGGATATAAAGGAAATTTTGAAAGTCTTTCTGTGTATCCCAAAATCCTGTCTAAGATTATTTCCAATATATAAAGTTTTTCTCTTATATGCAGAAATAAAGAAAAAATAAAGATAATATTTACATATATTTTACATAGCTATCTATATTTACTCAAAAATAGTTCTTTAATCTGGTATTTACCTTTCCTACTTTTAGGGGGTATACAAATAGCCTTTCCTTTATGGAAATATGGTGATGTTACATAATAGGTTTTGATTTTTATTATCTTAATTGGAGAATAAACAGCCACCAACTTTGTTTTGTTTTCCCTATTAAAAATATATGTATATATTTTTATATGTATATACAAATTTGTGAAATTCCTTAATTTTGTTTTATTTGGTTGTGGATATAAAACCTAGCTCAACCATGTGTCCCTCAAATGAAATGCCTGCACTTCATAGCTAACTTCCAACATAATCTTATGCTGTACTCTATCCAGATTCCAAGTGCTATAGAGTCTTCTGTTAGTTGGAAAGTTAACTTAATAATTCACTATCTTCCAAATCATCATCTCAAGAATATTTCTTTTCATTTTTTCTTTTCTCTCTTGGTTTCGTGAAAACTTATTTTGTACTTTCCATATACCAATCACTGTGTGACAAACATTTAGGAGCATGGAGAGAAAAAGGGTAGAGAGGAAGGAAGAAAGAGACGCAAAGACTTCAAGATATACAAGACATACTTTTTACTCTAAGATAGCTCACAGTCTATTGGAGAAGCAAGAGAAAAACAGCTTCATAGTAGTATGATGTCAATAGAGTATGGCAGGATACCCTAGGAGCAGGGAAGAAGGAATGCCTACTTTTGAGAGTACAAGCAATACTACTGAGAAAATGCACCTGAGCCTTGAGAAGTCAGTCAGAGCGAGATTAGAGAGAAGAAGGGAAGTTATTACAGGCATGTTCATAGACTTCAATGTCTGAGAGATCTTGGTGATCTAAAGTAACTATAATTGGCATGTCAAAGAGTTATGGATTAAAACCCAATGAAAGGCTCTGTTCCTATAGACCACTATATGATAGCAGTCTCCAAATCTATGGAATTTTAAAAATACAGTAGTCCCAGTTTATCCATAAGGAATACATCTCAAGATCACCCATGGATGCCTGAAACTGCAGATAGTACCAAACCCTACATATACTATGTTTTTTCCCCTATACATGCATACCTATGATGAAGTTTAATTTACAAATTAGGCACAGTAAAAAATTAACAATAAGTAATAGTAAAATAGAAAAATAATGATAATTTATTGTAGTAAAAGTTATGTAACTGATTTCTTTTTCTCTCTCTCAAAATATCTTTTATATCGTACTCACCTTTTCACTCAAAGGAAGCATTTTATAGCTTCTCTTTGGCATATGTGAATTGCAGCATCACTACTCTTATACTTTGGGGCCATTATTAAGTGAAATAAGGGTTACTTGAACACAAGCACTGCAATGGCTTGATGGTCAATCTGGTAACCGAGTTGGCTACTAAGTGACTAACGAGCGAGTAGCATATGTGGCATGAAGATGCTGGACAAAGGGATGAGTCACATCCCTGACAGGACAGGACAGGACATCATGAGATTTCATCACACTATTCAGAATGGCATGGCTATCTAATACGTATGAATTGTTTCTTCCTGGAATTTTCCATTTAATATTTTCAGAGTGTAGTTGACCATGGGTAGCTGATACAATGGAAAGTGAAAATGCAGAGAAGGAAGAAATTACTGCACAGATGTGTGTGTGTGTGTGTGTGTGTATACATATGTATGCATATTTGTGAGTATATAGATGTGTAACAGATATTCCAACTTAGTAGGTATGTTGTCAGACCCTAAGATCTATACATTGGGAAAACTCCATAGTAATGCTGCTGATTCATCAGGTGTAGATACCACTATCATCAGTAATGAGAGGCTTCTGGAGAATTACAAGGCAGAGAAGACAAAATCAGATTTACATTTTAAGAGGTTCAATCTGGTGACCTTATGAAAGCAAAGTAGACACAGCCAAGACTACAAGGTGTGAGACCAACTGATGTGGCTGAAAAAAATGAGTATGTAAAAGCAATAGTGTAGAGCCAGAGAGAAAGTGTACTTCAAAGTCACTTAAGAGGTAGTCAGTAAAGAAGGGAGTGGTAGTTTATTGGAGAAGAAGATGAGTTATGGATTCTTTGGTTTTGAATTGCCTTGGAATAGAACTTGGAAATACAAGTATTTACACTTTAAAAGGAAATTCATGATGCGAAACCTCATCATGATGAGGAAATTGGGCTTTGTGCATCTAGATGGTAAAAGTAATCCCTGTATTCTCAAAATCACATGACTTAGGCAACCTAGAGACAGATCTTACCTTCTCAAGTGTAAAAAACTCACTTAAAATATTAAATTTAATCTGAAGTTGATGGGATATGCAAGGGTTAATGGATTAAATAGAGTGACAGACCGTATTATCCTAACTAGCCATATTAATTTGAATTAAGATGTTATTTCAAGGTTACTTTTTTACTTAGTATCAAAACAGAATTCTAACTAGAATTACCAGTTTCTATTAGTTCTACATGATCCCAAGAACTATTCATTAATAAGTCTTTACTTCTATCAAAACCGTTTTTCATACTTGTCCTTCGAAAAGACTATTGGGGCTACAATTAGATGGAATGGATGATTCCTATATTTTGTATTTCATTTATACACTTAGTTCTTTCACTCACAGTAAACCACATGAAGTCCAATGACAGATGGTAATGTATCAGTGTTACAAATGGCTTATAGTTTTACTTTAAAATCAGTATAAAACAAAATGGATAAAATATTTTTTTAACTCTTTCAATAACAGTGTCCCTAAACAAGGAAATAGCTCATTACATGGACTTTATCTTAATAAAAGAAACAGCTAGTGTATCTCTGTCTTTTAGAAAAGAACACACATACATGCCAAATTAGCAAGATTCTACCAAGTCTTAGAAGAAGACTAAATAACCCTGCCCAATGATTGACAGCCCTCTTCAACCAACATTTCTTCTTTCAAGCCTAAATCCTTTGCGTTTCACTTTCAGCCTTTCACTTCTCTTATGCCGTTCGTGGGTGATAGATAAAAATATTTATCAACTGCTCTCCGAATAAGAAACTGAAAATACTCACAGATCATCTTGAAATTATTCCTCATCCAGAATAATCCCCAATCTTTTGACCTTCCCTCAGAAGTCTTATTTTTCAAACTTTGGATAATCTCAGTGGCTTTCCTCTGCACATTTTTGATGCTTTCACATGTATTTTTGGTTGTAGAGCTCAGAAGTGAACACAGTAGTCTGACTGGTGTGAAATGTATTAAGAGCCACAGCTAATGAGCATCACAATTTATATTGCTGCTTTCAGTACAGTACCAATATCATGCTACTTTTTTTTTAAATAAAAATGAAATTTACTAATTTATGGTGAATTTGCATGATTCCACTATGGACCAGAGGTATTTTTCTGCATGTTGCAGGGGAATTCCCATGATGTTTGTATAGTCTGATTTTCTCTGTCTTTTTCACAAGTGAACATGTGCACCCATATCTATCACATTGAAATTTAATCCAGCACAGTGGTATTATTAAACACTGACCCCACAGTTGACTCTTTTGGAAGCTACTTGTTAATTGATGACCAAATTGTAGGTATAATTTTCAGTTTCTGTCTACTTGGAGGTATCTGAATGTCACCATTGGGGGATTGGTAAACCTGGGAGGTAAGCTAGAGACTAACAGGAGACTTGACTTAAGCAATACGAAAAACAAACAAACGAAAAAGGTGAAAGCAGAGTTTTCAAAATGCTGAAAAATAAAAGAACCAGCAAGGGAACCAAACAAGAATCAAATCTGAAGGAGACCAGAGGTAGGCAGTGAATTCAACATCAAAGGCTAGGATCCAGGTTATCAAAGTAAGAATATGAACACATGAGGGTAAATGGGGATGAGGAGAGCAGACACATGGTGACTACCTAAGAACAATTTTTCTCACAAATAATTTAGGCTTATCATTATGAACAGATCTGGTAGGGGTCAGGGATATGACAGCCTGGCTTAAAAGAATTGAGATAATGGACCAAAGCTCTGTGGTACAGATGAACTTCCCAATTGATTACCTAGTGTGCTATTATGGGATCAAATGAAAGCAAAGTTCAAGTTGAGAATAGCTATCCTTTCCCATTGATTCTACCAAGTCTAGCACTATTTCTCAAAGTAATAGAAAGAAAAAAAAAGGTTATTGCTTAGAAAAATTTTAAAAAATGCAAAACTCTTTTTATTATCCTGCAATTCTATTTCCTGGATTAAAAATCATAGCTTATGTACTCTTTGATATGTGGAGGCTATTTTCTGGCTATTTAAAAAGCCATCCCTATTTCTGTTACACACAATACATAAGGGAACATTTAGCCTCATGTTTCATATGCTATCCCTTACTGTATGCAGCCCCCTGGAATACATAATAAAAAGACAAATGAAAAGCACATTAGAAATGCACCTAGTGGTAAGAATCCAGCCAGTGTTGATTGCAGATGTTTTGTTTGAATCAGTAGCTATATTTAGGAGGAGAAATGCCCTTTATACAAAGATAGCATTCCCAGAGATTTCTGGGAGGAAAGGACATACTCTAATAAATACCATCTTTATCTGCAATATGCATGTCAAATGTATACATTTCATATTATTTTCTTCCAGATTACACTGTGTATTACATACAGATGATATTCATTAATCATTTATAGTTATTCTTTTAGCTTATTTTATCAATACTTCTTCACTACATGGAGTAACAAGCTAAAAAAATGCCTCAATTAGAGTGGACACTCTAGTACCTTAAGGAAAAAGTTAAAATTTCATAGTTTTCCAAACCTTCAAATAACAAACATGCTCTCATCTACCTTTCCAGACTCATCTTCTGCTTTATCATATGCCCGGTGCTCCAGCCACACTACTTTTCACTCTTCCCTAAAGAGTTATGTTCTATGATGCCTCCTGCTTCTATTATTATTCCTTTGCCTGGGATGTCCCAACATTTCTTCTCTTCCTACTCACCTGCCAAGTGTCTGCTCTAAAGAAAACATTTCTGGAAAAGCTTCTCTGATCTTGAAGACTGAGTTAGACTCCCTTTTCGATGTTCTCTTACTACAGCCTTCACACGACTGTATTATAATTGGTTGAAAGTGTGTTTCTCATCCTATCTTAGACTGTGAGCACCTTAAGACTTCTCCAGGAACTATAACAATATCTGGCATAAAATTGGTCCTTAACAAAGGTTTGATGAATTAATCGATCAATTGGACAATGAGATTTACCATTCTGAAATGTTTAACCCTAGAATCTCCAGATCAGTAATTCATAGCTAAGGTATTCAATAATTTGCCAAACAGGCTGATGAGCTAGGAGAAGAAAATTTAGAGAAAAAAAAATTAACTGAGAATAAAGCAAGGCTCTACTCCCAGTATGGCTCATGGAAAAGCAAATGTTCTTTTTTCCAGGGGACCCCATAGAAACAAATGGGTAACTGAGCCTCCGCCTGCTTGTTGTAAATGATATGGCTATAAGTGACACTGATTCCACAAATCAAGGGTATACAGCCTCATTTTCACATCCAGAGGCTACCATGAACTGTGCATACACTTCGCTTTAACGTTTTCCCCTGACAAGTGTTTATTAAAATGAGTACCAGATTATCCATGATTCTATAAAATGGACAAATATTAGAGTTCTCTGCCTTTTACATGCCAACTCTGTCATCATTAAAACAAAACAATATGAAGCGAAACCAGGAAATCAGACTTGTTTCTTTAAATACAAGTTAATTGAATACAATCAGCTCAACTCACCAACTTTGCTTTAAGGCGGCAGGAAGAAGAAAGAGATTCTGTGGAGGCTAAAGATCCCAAGCTATGATAACACATTTTCTTTCGCTTCACCTGAGATTCAATAAAGAAGACATTTCTTATTAGTGTTATTAATAATCTCTCATGGGATTTGTGGCAGGTTCTAGGTGACCCATACAAAATTTTATAGGTTTGGTATAAAAGTGACTCCAAATATTAAGAAAAAGCAGATATATTTTAGTTCTTTCAATATTGTTTTGTATATAGAATATAAAATAAAATGAATGACGCATTATGTGAAGCAGACTTGTCAAAATGTTATGGGGGGTGAAAAAAACCATATATCTAACCCACCCTCTGGAAATGGCAGAAGTCCAAGTTGTTTGGAATAAGAACCTGTGATGGAGATGAACATTTGTGGACCCCTGAACACTCCAACTCATTGTAGTTAAAATGACTTTTGTCCCTGATGATAAAATCAACTGTTTATGCTTCTGTTTTATAGCTCGTACGTAGTTCTCTCCCTCTGTTGAAAAATCTCACACGTTAATAAACATAAATGAAAAAATATTTCTAGTCTAAAGTTAAATGCTATAGCTTTGATGGATCATTAAACCTCCCTCACAGATTGTTTTCTCGGTCCAATCTAAAATATTTGTGGTAAGAATGTTAATTTTTTAACTCCTAGTAACCATTTCAGCTCCATTTCTTTGACAGGGACTACCAGGGATGGCAAGGAATGAAACACTTAGTAGGCCTGGCCTCCGTGATTTTTATGCCCCGAGCAAGCACACAAGAACAAGATTACAGTGGCCCTGAATGGAATCAGAAACGGGAGAGAGGTTTCTTTTTTTCCCCCAAGTGGCTTCTTGAACTAAAATAACTTTAGGATGCAATCTGAATTGGGGAAGCCACTTGACACCTGCTAGAAGTTCCTGTGATTTTGCAATCCATCCTGGGCATCGACACCTGAAGATATAGCCCCTGAACTTCTGTTTCCTCCTGGACATGAGTAACTGCCTGGTTTTGAATTCAGGAAGCTGGAGGCAGACTAGGCTCATTGACAGACACATGGGAGATGCCAAGGGCTGCTTTCAATTTGAGCCTGAAGTTTTACATTTTAAGAGGACAAATGAACAGCATTACCTGTTTACTTCAATATTGACAGAGGAAAAGCCTGTGGCCCCCTTGCACCTGTTAATACTTGCTCCTTATACTGATGTGACCCATGCAGCTGCTCATTTCAATTAGCCCAGGGCCAGTCTTGGCATTTACCCACAGAAACAATACCACACAAAGGAGGGCCTCTGTGCGCTCGTACTGGCATTCTTCCAAGGCACACTCAGCTTCTGCACATTTCACCAACCTGTTTCCCTGAGTGCAAGGTCTGGCTGGACATTTAAGTTCATAAAAACTAAAGGAGTCCTTATGTTTCATGTAATGGATCTTTTTAATTTTCCTTCTGAAATATCATTTCTTCTTTACACTTCTATTTTATTTTTTTCTCAGTCTTAATTCTTTTCCTTTCCACCACCATACAGAGACACTCAGAATGGCACTTGTTTTAGTTCTCACTTTTTAGCAACAACAACAAAACAGATGAAAGTGCAGAAAAACATTGATGTTAAGAATTTTCCTTACTTGTCAAATTAAAAAGAAAATCTAAATAAGAGCAATTGCCTAGACTATGTCTCTTTTGCTCACTGTTGAGTTTGTTCTCTAAATTAAGTCCTCTGGTTAGAAGGAATTATAGACCCTCCCACTCCAGCTCATCTCAATCATCATTTTGGGGTGGGGGCTGATAGGGCAGAGACAATCTTTTTGCCTATATTCAAGGATAAAAACACCTATGACAGCTTCCTCTCTGAATTACTACTAAAAGCACCACCATTCTCTCCCTCTTTTTCCCGAGCACCATCAGACATTCCTTTTTCATTTGAGTTATATTGAATGTGCCCTTTTATGACATGTCTAAAAGATGCTTAGAGACATTTCTTTATTCACTTCCCAAGTCTTCACTGTTGCTAGCACAGGAAATTTATCACCTCCTGGGCAAAGACCATGCTCTTACTTTTAGTGAAGCTCTAATCTTGCTGAGAGACATTTGATATATGCCCAGTACTGGAAAAGTTCCTTTATTCAGATAATGAGGGGTGGATACTTTCAAAAGTACTTGTCCGTTATATTACACATGGACAGTGAAATATCCTGCCCTGGCCCACGGTGGAGAGTTACTTCCTTTTGCTTCATGATAGAAAATAAGCCAGCTCACTGGGTCCGTCTTGTGTCTATGCAACCATCTGGAACAACACGTCAAGAGGTAGGCAGACATGTTTACCATGCCTTCACCGCCTTCATAAACTGGCCTCAGTGGGTAACTTCTTTCTCATTTGCCAGGAGATACATCTGCAGACAATATCGTTTTTCAGTCTGAGTGTTTACACATTCAGTAAGAGGGCAGGTTCTATAAAATTTCTATATCTGTATATATTTGTTTTGCTGTCGAGTTCCCTGTAGTTTTTGTTTGTTCAGGGGCTGAGTTTGTAGCAGGTGTTTGGAACAATTAACAGAAGCAGGGATACCAGTAGTGGGCAAAGGGTGGAAGAATATAAAACAAAAGCTTGACATTTTAAAAAACAAAGTTCCTTAAAAATTGCGCTTAAGAAATGCAGACTAGAACACACCAATAAGGTTATGTTTAAAGCTTAATATTGCAATTAAACTATGAATATGAGCCTTGGTCATAAAATATTAGACCTAAGTATAAAAATATCACTTTTTATGAACATATTTTATATGATTTCTTTTTAATACTAAAACCATATTCTATAGGACTTGTAAAGCTTGAAATGTGAGACATATATCAGCTCTGTCTATGCAAATGACAGAATCAGTTCATTCTATTTGCTCTGGGTTGTAAAAATGCACATACAGAGAGAACAACCAGGAATGCTTTGAGCATTTTTGCTATTTGCAGAAACTTATAATCAGATGGAGGGAGTCTTTTTGCTTCTGTGTGGGTGACTAAGATAGTTAATTGGAGCGATGCCAAAGAGTCTTTTTCATATCAAAGCAGTTTGGAGAAAATTATATTTATTTGGATGGATTCACACTTTGAGTTTTGATTTCATTAAAATCAGCATGAATTTACAATTATAGATTTCTAACTTATTCCATAAGTGTAAATGCCAGCTCATTTATGTTCTAACAAATAACACAGGCCCAAACTCTTTGCCTAGAGAGGAATAACTAGCCTCAATCCTCCATTTTTCATTATGTTAACAAAAGAAGTTTAAACAATCTTTCTTCTAATATTCATTGACCATCCTTAAATGACAGATACCACTGGTTACTGGGGTTGTATCAGTGGGGGAGATTTGGACTCTGCCTGAAGAAGTTCCTATGTATTTGTGAAAATGGGTATATTAGAATTTATAAAATACTGTATAATAATTGATAGAATTGTGTACCAGTTATCCGCAGATGGAGGAGTAAGTACTTAATTCTGCTAAGAGGGTCATAGACAGCCTTGTTGAAAATGTAACATTTTAACTAAGCCTAAGTTTTGAGCACAAAGAGGGCACTTTGTCCATTTTTCTTTGGCTGTTGAATTAGCAGAATGTCCCTGGGTTGCTAAATAAATATACCAGGGGTCAATAAAAAAAAAACTGAGCAATCTCTGAAGTGAAAGGAGTCATCATTGTCACAATGGTCTGGGGACCCTAGGACAAATGAAGTCATTTCCCAAGAACTGGTGAGCAACAGAGAGAGAGAATGAGACAATAAGAAAGCAATTGTATATAAAGTAGCACTAAAGAGAAAATGAGCCAAAGAAAGGCAAATATTCCTTGAAATTAATGGTTATATATACCACTATGTATACCACTATATGTGAATGATGTTACATGGATTAATGAATAGTTAAGAATTCAGATCAGTGTAGGTTTCTTTTTTCCCTGAATCATCAAGGCTAAGAGCACTCAATGACTTCCAACTTCTAATAAAGTCGAATTATCCATAAGGACCTAGCCAAGTAGTTGACTGTTTCTCCAATTGCCCCATATCAGATACATGTTAAAACAAAATAGCATTTGCCCTCCAGCCCAAGCTAAACCCCTTCTTCAATTCATGTTGATTCTTCTTGGTTGTTTCACATTCCTATTCTTCATGGCAAATTATCACTTTTATTCAAGGATAGAAATCTTCCTAAGCCAAGTGATGAGCAGATTTACGTAATAGGTCTTACCAAGCCTTGTTGAGTAGAATATATTGTTAGCACTAAAATGTATAATCTCTACTATCCTTTTACCTAGTGCATCTTGCATTAGGCTTTGCTACTTATCAAAGACAAAATGATTATAAAGTAAAATTCATCATCTGTGCCTATTAAACCCCCATAAATTGACAGTATTCCCACAGGAACAGACATATGGCTGGCTGCCTAGATATATGACATTAGGAGAAAGAAAACAATGTTTCATAAACTGAATTTTTTTCTTATATGGTAATCTTTCTTAAGAATATAAGTTTTATCATACAAACTTCTTTTTTATTTCAATTTCTAATATTGTTGAGCTCCGTAAAACTACTCTATCTAAACTCCCCTCCCAAATTACTCCCCACAGTAGTATATCTTGAGTTTTGTTTAGCACATGACAATATATATGTGGTTGACTACAGATAGTAGGCATTTAACCAGGCAATGCAGCCAGTGAAAATTTATGGATTAGCCTACAAAATGAGAAAGGTAGACATTGTTTTGCCTGAAGTAAATAAGCCAAAATGATCTGGAATTAATTATTCTATTAATTCACAATTTGGCCAGATCTACAATATCTATAGTAAACAGCTCTGTCAACCCCTCTTCACAGCCATTGTAGTAAAGTAGGGAAATAATATTCAAAAGACCTGGATTTGAGTTTGTCCCACATATTTCCTAGCTTTACAAACTTGGATAATTAACATAACCTTCATGAGACTTGCATTTTTATTTTCTATAAATTGGGGACAAGAATACCTTTCCTGCTTGCCTTACACAGTGTTTTAAAAATCATATAAGGTGCTGTAGTGCTAGCTTATTGTGCTGGACTAGACCACACAGGCTGGTTCCATTCCTGAGATTATTGAGAATGACCACAACAAAGACCCTGTGCAAAGTATATAAGCAAGATGAAGAACATGTGAAAATAGGATGGGGTACAGCTCACTGATGACTTCTTATTCCCCCTGAATGTATACATGAAATTTGGTAATCTTACAAACCCAATAATGTATCCACTAAGTCAGAATATTCAAGAACTCACTGCATTTTAAGTCTTTTAAGGCTGGTGAAGGAGTTATTGGAATGGGTTACATGTAGCCAAATTACCCAAATGTAACATCTTGGTTCATAATCCCTTGCTGCTCCATTGTTATATAATCTACTACTTCCAGGTTAGATTTCCTAGGCTAATTCGAAATTTTAATGCAACAGACTTAACCTAGCACAGTTACAAAGATTTAAAAAATATGATATTAATGCAAGACATGATGGCTATTAGGCTCATATAGTTTGGACTTACAAAATATTACAACTGCTTCTAAGTAATTAAAGAACTATTTGTGACTTTGCGGATTATCCAGGACTTTAGAATTTATATTTTTCTTCTTTTGGTGTATTTTTGAAAAATTCATTATTATTTAATGTATACACAAAGACCAGATATATGATAGTGGGCAAAATTTATGTTGCAGAATGGTGGAAACAAATAGCCATAATACCACCAGGTACCCAAAAATGGGCTGAGGGAGATATTTTTACTAGTGTGTAATGAACTCAAAATGAAGTACCACCATTGTGTCTCCTCATTTCTATTCTGGAGCTAGACAGTCACACAGCCCAGAAATTCTTCTCCTCAGGTTGGATGTGGATGCTGATAGATACAATAGCAATAGTTTATCAAAGATCATGATTCGGCTCTTTTGAAACCCAAGTTCCTGTTCACTATTAAGGTGGGAGTTTGGGAGCAACAGTAAAATGTGATTTTAACATACCAACTACCGCAGCCCTATGTCAGATCCAAGCTTACAGCCTTCATGACTCACTCAATCCAGGTTCTGGCAATAAAACAGAGTTTCTCACTTCCTGACCCACCTTTTGCAAGGCTATTTAAACCAATATTAGAATTTATCTCTCACCGACTTTCGTCCTAAGACCTGGTTGCTATTACAACCACTTTGCCTAATTTATGGTGATAGAACAAATTCATATTTATAAGTCAAAACATTATTATGGCCAGGTGTTGGTAGTGAAAATAAAATCATGTTTGTAACTTTAAAACTAAAACATACTCAGTATCAAAATCTTAACATGTTTAGTATGTTTTCTTTTTTCCTGAAGGAAGATAATCTTAACAATATTCTGTAGGAAATTTCTCACTCACAGTCTGATTTCTTTCAGTAAGATAATGAGATAATCACAGACAAAAACTTATGATGTCTCCTAAGCAACATACCATACTAGGAGACTGGATGACAGAGTAAAAAGACTATTTCAATGGAATCAGGAGACCTTTGTTTTGACCTGAGATTTAGCCATGTAACTTTATGTAGGCCACTTAGCTTTTCTGAGTCTTATATTTCTTACTTGCAAAATAGTTTCCATGGTCCTCATAATCACTTCCTAATCAATTTCCTCATCTACAAAATGAAGATAATAAGTGTAGTAAGGATTAAATGATGTAGTGAGGATTAAATGATGTTCAGCACAGAGTTTATTATAGTAACACCAACAAAAGCTCAGTAAATTAAATATTTCTATAATAATAATTTAATTATTTATCCTAGCTGCCTACTGTCTAAGACTATTATACTACTACAATATGAATATGCTACATAGGGATCCTTACTATATATAACATAAATAAGTAAGCAAGCTATGTACTTAATAGTTAGATCTGTACGATAGGTACAACATATACTGAAAATGAAGATCAAAACATTAGAGTTAAAAATATCTTGGAAGTTTAGGTTAAATTTTGAATGAACTGACCACTACTCTTTTATGAATATGCAAAAACAACCAAACAAGTTTAACAGGTTTTGCGTTCCTTCCTTCTGATCTTATTCTTTTGTGTTTAGTATCGTACTGGCAAGGACGTGGAGTTGAACTGAGATCACAAGCTAAGGGACACTTTGGGGAAGCATACTTTGTTTCTAGCTGTTTCTTCCACAAAAACGTTTGGAAACTTTTTTTTTTTTTTTATGTTGATGAATTAACAAGAAATGTTTTGGACCAAAGTATGGCAGTACGATTTATAAAAACATTAACTTACATTAATGTTTATAGCTATAGATGTTAATTTGTAAATTCTCATTTATAAGTGCAATTCATATATTATCTTGTGGAAGAGAAAATTTATTTCCCATTTTTTTAAATGCTAACTTGTCCTCAACTTTTGTACCAGTTAATGAAGTACAAACACACTCTTACAAATTTCAATTGATTGATTCTTTAGTAGCAGCTTCAAGTCTGAACTGAGAAAAAAACTTGAAATGTTTACAAGGCAAATATTCAAAGATTAACACCACTTTCTGATCTGGAAAGAATCTATAACTTAGTAAGACAAGATATATGATATATCATGTCCTTACAGAAAGACACAAAGCTGGTTAATAAAACAATTAGATCATTATATTACTATATTAATATATTTATATTATATTATATATTGAAATAGAAATTGTTTTCCTAAGTAGTTATCAGACTTATGCTTATTCTAACAATGTTGACATAAGTCATAAGACAAAGCATTTTGAGATCTCCTCTAGATTTGTATTCATAGTCAGTTTCAGTAAGAAATTTAAGTAATATAGAGGTTTACCTGAATAATGTTTTGAGTCTTGATTTCTCTCTTCATTACAAGAATTTCTCCAAATAATTTGTGCTTCTTCCAAAAATCAAATGCATCTTCAAAGAATAGGTATTAGTCATCCTCTAAGGAATATTGGAATAACACATAAAATGGAGTCATAGTCCTTTTTTGCAATATACAGTTATGAAATATTTTTAAAGTACCGGAAAAAAATTACCAGAACTAATATGAAAACACTAACAAATAGCTACACACATAGTGAGTCCACTGTGGGTAGTGATAGGCAAAAATGTTTCGTGGAGGAAGTAGAATCTGAGCTTGGCCTTGCATGATAGAGATGGATAAGTATGTAACAACACAAAATAATATGTTACAGATTATATATTTAAGATCTAGAAGAAACTTTCTTTTAAACTCTTAATTTTACTGATGAGGAAACAGAGCCAAAGAGATGTTATGACTTTCTCAAAGAAACCCAAGTAAGTAGACAGTAGGAATTAGGGTTCTAGGGGTTGGTCTAGGGCTCTTTTCATGATAATAAGAATAACAACTCTCTGTTCAATCAACTCTCTAAGTGGTTTGAAGTATGGGATAAGATATTTTTTATTTATTGAAATAATAAAGTCAATTGGCTATTTTAATGTTAAATTCAAATCTAAAAGTCTACTGTTAATATCTTTACTTTTATCTTGCTTTTATGCCTTTATGTGCCTTTGAAACCAAAAAAAAAAAAGACTCACGTTTTATTAATTTCTAGATAATTATGACTATACTCATGAACATTGATACAGTAGCCACTGTGGAGAATATTTAGTGTGGACAAGGTGTGGTCTTGAGATACAGCTTGACTACTTTAAAAAAAAATGTTATAAAAAGCCAAGTTTCTCTAGGTGGAAAGTATTTTTCTTATAGCCATCAGCACACTTAAGAAATTCACATCTTACTGCAAAAATAGAGTTGAAACTGTTAAAGCTGCTGTGATTACTATAAAGAAGCCCAGATATTGAACTAGATGGGACCTATCACAGGAAAAATTATTTCTTCAGCCTGTGTTATGAAGGGGTTAATTATGAGACCTGAGATAAGGTGTTCGCACATCTAGGCACTTCATCAAGCCATGGAGTCAGGAAACAAGGGAGAATAGATGAAGGTGCTAGGGATAATAATGATGGCAAGTAATGATTTCCCTAGAGGTGAACTGATCTATGGCCACAAGCAAAGAAAAAAGGCTAGAAAGTACCATAACATTACCTTGGAGTACTTAACAGACTCAAAAGCAGTAACCCTATGTCAGAAAAGGCCCATCATCCTGCTCATTTTAGGTAAAAGAGTTATGCCAAAGTACAAGAGGGGAATGCAAAATTCACATATGAAATTAAACAGCTGAAAGGTATGATTTAACAATGCTCAAAACTCAATAAGCCAAAGATAAACAGCAAATTAGATGACTCAATGTCAGGAGGAAAAAACATCTTCCATCGATCCCATCGTCAAAAATTAATCTGCCTGAGAATGCCCTCTGCTCCAATCCCCGAGCTGATGAAGAGTGGAGAAATAGAGTAAAACCTGTGTACGAACGCTTCACCTTCAGGCTAGACCCTGATTACAATCTCCTGTGAGACATTTCAGCATGAAGCGCCTCTCATGTTGGGACTGCAAAATTAAATTGCGATCAATACTTTACAAAAATAATTGGGGAAAAATGTTCAGAAGTCGGAGCTGCACTGTGTGGCCACAAACATATGAAAGTTATTTTTTTTCCCCTACCTTTCTGGGGGTTATTCTTCAGGATAGATCAGTTCAAAGGTGTCTCTTGACAATAGTGTTCTCAGAATGGTTTCGCTCACCTTGTTAGGGAATTTTAAAAGCAGAGGAGCATTTACAGCCTACCAAGAGTAGTATCTTATTGCTATATTCTGGTTGCCTTTCTTTGGAGTGCTAATCTCAACCTATAAATTCTTCTCATCTCCTTACTTTGATGTTGATTTAAATTTCTTTGCAAATTAATTCTCATCATTAAACAGAAATAACAAAAAATGTTATATTCCAACAAAATGAAAATATACACACACAAAGATTTGGTAGATTTCTGAAAACATTGCTTTAGATTTGATTCTGAATCCCTCGATATATTTAAATGTTAAACATTGTAGTTAAATTTAGGGTAAAAAAATGTATTGAATTTTTTCTTTCCTGCCTTAAGCAATGCTTAGTATTCAGTTTTTCCTCCTTGTCTCCCTCTGAATAAATTCTTATTTTTGGCAAAGATTTACTTTTAAATCCATAAAAAGAGGAAGAAGTGGAAAATGTAAATGTCTATGTGAAATTCTTGCTTTTTCAGTAAGTGGTCATTTTTGGTTTTGTTGTATAGAAAGTTCAAAATATTACATTTTGTAATTGCATTTTTGGAATCTACATTGGCTTTTCTGGATTTTTATTTGTGGTACAACTCTTCTGACAAGAGAGACTACTGATTTTCCTCACATGAATCATTTGTTAAAACCTAAGTCACATAAATAGGGGGGAAAAGCAGCTGCTTTAAGAATACACTATGTGAACCACATACTAAAGTAGGTGGTACATAAGCAGAGGGGTACCCAAAGAGGAATAATCAATGGCTTGCTGCCACCCTGGGGGAAGGAAATGTACCGAGTAGTATCCTAGAGGGCATGGGGACAAAGGAAAAAATTGAAAGTGTGCTTATTAATTATGAAAATGACAACACCTTGGACTGGATTGCAAACACCTGAGAAGACCTGCATAACACTTCAAGTTACCTTCACAAAGGAAGTGACAGTACTCTCAAGAATAGGGGCAATGGGAAACTTTATTGGGCACCCCCAAATGACACAGGCAACTTTGTCTTATGATTTAACTATGATAAATTACAAATTTCAAATCACTTCCCTTCTACCACTCTACATACTCTTGAACAACATTTCCACAGTTATTCTGGCGAGAAAGATGGAATGCAGAGTTATTTTAAGATTCACTGGAGGTGAACATAATAGAGATGAGGGAGAAAAAAGAAGGCTGGGGAGGAAGAGGATAAAAAGACATCAACACTTCTCATACACAACCTATGACCCAAACTACTACTCTACACAAAAACCACATTCACACCGGATATATTTCTGATTACTAAGAAATACACTTTCTGGAACATGTTTCACATCGCAACTGCTGAACTTACACTGATTCAATTCCTCAAGTCTTAGTCTAGACACCTGATTCCCTAGAAAAATTTCTCTAAATCTCCGCAACCCTATAATTAGGCATTCTGACTCTACTCATACATTTATTAAGGCATTTATATATTAAAATTTTTCTTCCCTACCAGATTATAATATTTTTGATAGAATGATTTGTGTTGTATTCATGTTGTACACTCAGGTTTTTCATCTGACATAAATAACCCAATTTCTTTGTAACATTCTTTCACTGATTTTGTTTCCCAACTTTTAATTTGCCATGTGTCAAAAGGGACTTATCTATCTGAGGTTTGGATTTCTCATCCTCAAAGTAAAAAAGATTGGACTAAATACAGAGTCTCTAATGTCCCTCTGGCTCTAAAATTTCAGACAATAAAAATGATTGCATATTTTGCCAAAAAGCTAATCACAATGCTTGCCTCAGCCACAACCAATTCTACCTGGCATGAAATAAGATTTCTTTTAAAAAATTAGTATTCTTGTTTTTTTTGTATTCTATATGACATCACCCTTGGCTCTTATTATGGTAGAATATGTATTAGTGAGGAAAATAAATTTAAAAAAAAAAAACAAAAGAAAAGAAATAAATGTAATCATTTGGATAGTATTAGCTAGCATAAATAAAATGTTTCAAAACTAAGTGAGATAGAATAAAAGAAGTGAGGGAGTGCTATATTAGATAGAGGTGTCACAGAAACTTTACTATATTTGAGTTAAAGCCTGAATGCTGAGTAAGAGCAAGCCATATAAATATTAGGAAAAAATTTTGGCAGAAAGGGTACTAAGTGTAAAGTTTCCCAGGTAGAGGCAACCTTGACATGTCATCAAAACAGAAAGAAGAGTAGTGTGGCTTGAGTGACATAGTAAAGGGAAGAGTCAGAGAAGATGAGATTGCTGGTAGATGAAAATAGAAACTTGACTACATTAGAAATTTAGGTTTTCCTCTAGTGCAAATATGGGAATCTTAAAAAAATGTAGCACCTTAATTGAGGACTTATGTCTGCTTGGTGGTAACTATGGAAAGACTGTCTACATCTACTTTTGTTCTCCTCTGCTGAAGTCCCATCATTTTAGTAATACATTACTGCCCAGTATCTGCTCCTCAGGCTTGTAAGACAAAACATGATTTTTCCCATCACATAAAATGAAAGGACATCTCTTAAGTTTACATACAGCTTACTCAAGAACTCATAACCTGAATGTCCATAAATTCATCTTTAACTTGAAATTATCATAATCCAAAGTCTGAAAGTCTTATTTGCTACAATGCCTGGCATTTATCTCCACTTTACTAATGAATCTGGAATAATGGAAGTCCATTGAGTAAAACTCTCTGTCCCCTGGATAGTGCTCAAATGAGCACAGCCATGTTTGCCTGTGAAACTCTCCCATGGCCATGTTTCCATGATTGGCTTACCTCCTTTTAAGGGAAGGAGTCTTTCTTTAGAACTCGTAGATTCAAGCAGATGATAATGAAGAGTGCTGGCCTGGAAGCCTGCTGTCTCACGCCAGTGACTTTGTATGTCTCAGGTTATAGACTGACATTTCAGTGTAACTCCAATTTCTTTCATGTCTATATTCCTGGGGGTTTACCCCACTGTAGTCACCAAAACTAACAGCAACTGGAACAAGAGGAATGTAGAGGTAAATCGATTAATCCATTAAATGAGCGAAAACGTTCCTGACTTTCAATGAGTAGGCATGCTCACTAATGGAAAATGAGGTCATCCTTGAAAGTGGTTGACAGCCGACTTTCCCCTCCTTGGGAATTCATTTCTCTTAGACTTTGACTCTCAGCCCTGCTTCAACTATTTTACATGTTGATTACAGTCAAAAGCTTGGTCTTGACCCATCTTAGGCCCACAGTGCACATCAGTTCAAGGAAGCCATTCCTGACATAGATTCCTCCTTTGGGAAAGCAGCATCTTCACTGTGATCTAGTACTACTCAGGAGCCCCTGCTAAGTCTACTATCTTCATTACATTCCAGATTTATTCTACCCTCAGACCTCATGACATGGACTCACAAAGTTTCTGACTGGGAACCACTTTGTGAATTGTGTAGCCCATCCCCTACATTTGCAGATATAGAACTGAGGCCTTAAAAAGTTAAATAACTTGCCCAATTTGGGGACTCATGACAGAGACAAAAATAATATCCAGGTCTCCTGATACCTAGTTGAATATCTTTTCCATAAAATCTTACCAACATCACCTGTTCTCTCAGAACCTTGCCAGGTGCGTGCACAATCAATTTATTTACCAAAATCAGTTTATTTCAGGTAAGATTTTATGGCAGACAATGACTTGATATGTTACTTTCCTTAGATAACACTTTTGCTTAATGGAAAGATTAACGCAGAAAACATGGTAGGGAAAAGGGACAACAGTTTGGGACAGGATATACTGGACATGTTAGATTCCTGTGTGAAATGGTCTGGCCAATAACCCATGCTAAAGAGGCAGCCCACTGCAGACCTCATAAGCCAGAACTGATTGAGTCAGCACTGACCATGCCCTCAAGTCTGGTTAGGGTATAATGATAAACTCTGGCATTAAAAAAATTTGAGCAATTAAAATTCTCCTTTTAAGGAATTTATAATGGGAAGTGTGGAGAGAACCTGAGTGAGCAGTGGGAACTAAAATCAAAAATGTTATTAGAGAATTCCACAGAGTTCACAGAAAGCTGAAGTTATGAGGGAACAAAAACTGTAAGTAAGATGGGAAGGTAGAAACTATTAGTAGGCAGAGGATATAAGTATATATCTATATATATACACATACATCTATAAAGCAACCTATTTGATAACAATTTAGAGAGAAGCAAATATGCAGAATCTTAACCATCACTCACAGAAAAAAAGAGTAGATGATTCATAAACACTTACTCTGAGGTCCCTGGAGATGACTGAGCACACCTAGTTAGTAAATTCTACTTTTCTCTGAGTCCTAGAGGTCAGGCCATATGGCTGAATGGCTATCATTTATAAGATTCTCATGAGATTATTGCTTCTTTACTATTTCCCAATATATCATTTTAATATGGTATTCTATTAATAACTCAGATTAATTTTTATTTGTTTCTATAAAACCAACCTAACTAAAACTTGGAATACATCTCAGTGCTATATGCAATTCCCCTCTCTGGAAATAGTCATTTTATTTAGATAATAGATTAGCCTTTAAGGGAGTCCAGTGATGATGGACATGACTTCTGTTTTCTTCAGTCCATATCAAGATATCAGACTTAACTGAATTTTATGTTTTGTCTTATGATATTATACAAAGATTTCATATTTTCAGACATCAATGAAAGTATCATATAAACAAGTATTTCTTTACAAAGATGAAGATGAGTCATTGTGGAAGAGTGGAAAATAATTTGAAACTATCAATGTTTTGCAATTTGAAGGTGCTTTAACATTGTTTTATTAGTAAAAGTTACCATAGGGAACCAAAAATTCAATGGGAGAAATCTAATGACAACATCACTATGTTTTTTAACACAGCAACATGTCAGAGCTATGGTTATCTGAAATTTTAAAATTCATTCGGTGAATATTTTTATTTTAAAAAAATGTAGATCTATTGTTCTCCAGGGATGAAATTACCCTATGAAAACTATGCTTACTGGAATTTCTCATTGCTACCAAATGTGAATCTATTACAAACCCTTCCCATCATCCATATTCCCACATCATTCACCATATGTATTCTCAGTGTGCACCTATGCATACCTTACTTCATCAGGGGATAAACATAGAGGCAGAAAGGAGAACTAGAAATCTGAAATTATAGTTATTATTTTAGCTGCATGTTGAAAAAGTAATAGATTATTCTGTCTTTTTTAAAAAATAAACTTTGACCTGGAACCAAGAAAATTCGTGAAATCCAAGTAGCTTTAATTATTTCTAAATAAAAATTCAGAATGACATAAATACTGAATGGCTCCTGGGCAATGTATCATTGTAGGTTAAATGTGTTTTGCCCTGGAGGCTGTAGTTCATAGGGTATAGATAACAAGACAATGAAATTGGTGATCCTAGCTAGTCCAGAGTGGATAAATCACCTGCCTCCAAATGTGACCCTATTTTTACTATCAGTTGCTCTGTCCTCAGGAAATTGTTGCTAGTTAAGGAAGGAAAGAACAAAAAAGAGAAGTGAACGCCCAGAAGTGGTAGAAATGGAAGGTTAATAACACTAAAAAAAAAAAAAAAAAAAAAAAAAAAAAAAAAAAAAAATTCTCCTGATCTATTCTTTGTATTCTCTCACTTTTTTAAGAACAAGGAAGAAGAAATAACACTTCCTTTCTTAGCCTAAAGGGAGCATAAAGAACAAGTTCCTCTAGGAATACTAGGACATTTCCATTTTTTCTCTCTAGTATTTCTGATATTTTGTTGCACGAGAGAAAAGATGATTGCTTATATGATTTTTAAAAACAGTTTATAAAAACAATGCTTACCAATTATTGCCACATTTAGCTCCTTGAAAGCTAAGAGAAAAGAAAAAAAATCAGCATAGAAATTGAAGAGAAGACTAGATAGAGAATCCTCTAATCCTTTAGGAGCCAAATGAAATCTATGTTTCTGTACTATCAAGTATAGTATAAAAAGGCCCAAATCATGGGCATTAGCCCCACAGGGGCCAGTTAGCTAGACTCAAATTCAAGGCCACAGAATACATATCTAACTTTGCTGCTGGCAGTTAATTATATCAATGACCATCAGGAGAAATAGAAGTGTCTTCTCAGTGCCTATTTTAACATTGGCTTAAGACTTTCAGCTTGGCTGTTATAATTGTCAAAAAATAAAAGAAAAATTTAAAAGTATTTTAAAAATCACGTCTATTTTAAATGTAGACGTACCCATAAGCTGCTTTGCAAACATGACATTTGTAAAATACAACTAGGTATCTTTTGTTGACAGAATTTTTGTATTTTATTTATCTAAAGCCAAGACCTAATAGTCTACTTTGTGCCTCATAGTTCATACTGTGGTTTTTCTCATTGTTGCATTTATGACTATGAAAAGAGTTTATAAATATATTAAATAATCATTAGAGTTAAAAAAGGCCATAACAATTGTTTTTGTTTCTCTTTACTCATTTAAATCATGGCTAAATATTAGTTATTAACTTTCTTGACTAAAGACTTCATCTTCAGAACCAGGAAGAAATACCTATGACTTAGTTCATCTTCTGCTCTAGTACAATTTTCATTGTTTTTGCATAGTAAGATATAAAATGATTTTATAGTGTTATAGAAACACTAGAGTTTCAGGACTAAGAAAAATTATTATTAAAATATTATAAGAGAAATGCCATGTCATTCACAGTGAAATAATTAATATAAATTTCAAAAATACATATCAAAATGGAAAAACAGCTTTTGCATATTGATAAGGTGATAGGTGGCAATACCAACTGTTGAATCAACTGAATAAAGATAAACATGACACAATATTGCAATGTGTTAAAACATAGCTTTCTGTTTCACACATAACTATTTTTGTACAAATTTAAAAACAGTTTGCTAATTATTATTTAGTAAAATTGTCTCTACAATGGACTTTTCAATGTGGGAAAAAAGTTCCTCCTTCCCTCCCTCCCTTTTAACTTCCTTTCCCTCCCTCTCTCTTTTCCTCTGTCCTTCTCTCTCTTTTCTTGCTTTTCTTTCTTTTCCTTTCTTCCTTCCCTGCTTCCTTCAATATTTAGATAAGGTCCAATCCCATGTCATTCCTGCAGACTAAATGAGAAAATTCAGCAAAATGGAGAGAAGCCTTCTGCAAGAGCATTGCTGACTGCTCTGGAAGTCAGAAAGAAGCAGCCAGGGGCATCTGAGTTTCCTTAAGGTTTGTGAGGGAAAATAACTAGCATTTATTGAGAACTTACTATGTTCTAAGCCCTTTACATAGAGTATCCTATTTAATCCTCATAAAACTTCAGTTTACATAACTGAAAAAATCGAAGGTCAAGAGACATGTATTAGTATTAAATTGTCCAGAAGTTTAGGCAGATAACAGAAATTATTATAGAGTCAGGATTCATTTTTTTTTTAATACTGTCTCCATTGTGAGCAGGTTTGGGCACAAACCTCTGAATCACTCCTACCTAAATGTTTCTAAGTTGAGGATTCTGGAGAGAGGGTATACAACCTAGAGAAGTGGCTTATCCTTGTTCCCTTAAAGTTTATTTCAGGCACGAGAAACAAGCATATTCAACATAATTGACTGCAGAAAACTGCATGCTCCTGTAAACAGATGTGTAATGAGAGCACACTCAGACATTGATAAATATATTTACGAATCAGTATGTAAAGTTCACCGTCTGTTGGTTTACCCACTGTGGATTTATGGATCTTGATAATGGTTATCAATTGGGGTCTGACCAGTTTATATTTCTATCTCAAAAAATACCTAAAGGGGCTTAGCCCCTCAGTTGTGAATGACTAAAGCTACATTATGAAATTAACTATGAAGTTTACAAACTCTTCTTGCAGTTGAATGTCTAAGATGGTGCCCGGGTTTATTTTTAATATTCAAAAGTATGAAATCCAAGATTGGTGATGACATTATAAGAGTGGTAATAGAAGGAGGAATATTTTTAAAAGAAAAAGAAACATGGCAAGGTAAAAGAAATACAGTAACCCATAAGAATTCCATTGCTTATATATTCCTAGCACTGCTTTCTTTCCCATGGAAGTGGGAAGTAGGGTAATAATAATTCATAAGTTATATATAATTATAAATACTCTCTTAAGGCATTGTAAAAAACTGGCAATATTGCGTCTTCTTTATTTTAAACAGTCATCCTAAAGAGTTAATCAGCATTTCACGTGAAAGAAACAATGATGTTTAACCAAATTGTTTTTAAAAAGCGGACAACAAAAAATAGCTTCAATAACTCATATTAATTCTAGTCCTATGGTTAATGAGGCAAATTGAGTGCTCTCAGAGGGAATAAAAGTACATAGCAGCAGCATCAAGAATCTTCACACCACTGCTGGCAAATACTGTACATCTGAAATACCCTCTAACCACTTACTATTCATACTTTACACTTGGGAAAATCTTAATATAATTCTAATTTTGCAAATGGTAGCTAAAACAGTGCCTAAACAGTCATAACACAAACAAGCAACTGCTTATATTCTTCTTTGTTGTTAGGGTTCTTAGCCTTCTCGATGCCATCCAATTTGTCTGAAATTTTCCCAATAAATAGCATATACTCATTTGATCAGGCACAGAAATAGTGAGACTGTGATCAGCTCTATATAGCCCAACAATTAAACTGTTGTCAGTTTAAAGATATATCAAAGGTGAAAACCAAAAATGGATTGGATTACCAAATAGAAAAATAAATAGTCAGCCAGAGTTGTTTAGAAAGATGATTGATTTATCAGGGATCTGTCTGATAAAGTGTAAATACATGTTCATGTTACCAACATTAATTAGACAATAACTATGTGGTAAATGTTAGGTACTGTTCCAGGACCTAGGGACAGGAAAAGAATAAAACTTCTCTTGAGTTCTAAAATTCTCCTGGGCTGATAGACACCATGACTATCCATTTTGATTCAATGTAATAATGCAACTTACTCTAGTAGCACAGTACTCTGTTGAAAGTAACAGGAGCAGAAGGGGAATTTGTCTTTATAAGAGGGAATACTTTTTGAGCTAAGTTTTAATGAATGAAGAGGAAAGAAGGTGAAATTGCATTCATGCATTCATTTGCTAGTTATATACTGAACATTCACAGAATACCAAGTATTTCATAGTATTTTAGGAATATAATGGTGATCAAGGCATGGTGCCTGCCTTCAGGTTCCTTATAGACTGGTAGAGACTGGATTTCCTAGTACATGAAGAACTCCCTCTCTCCCCAACATACACACACAGACACACAGACACACAGACACACAGACACACACACACACACACACACACACACACACACAGACACACACACACAAAAAATATATATATATATATATTTAAACATGCTGAATTCAAGGAAAGGTAAATAATTTGATGTGGTTGGAGCACAGGGTACATGGAGAAATGTAAATATTCAGTCCTGTCCCCTCTCCTTTTCTATTGCTCGTTCTTCCCCCTGGTTCCCTGATGCTTCATTCTGTTGCTTATTATTCTATATTTAAATCAATGCAACAGTGTCCTAACTGGCCTTTCTACCTCCATTTTCACTAACTTCCAGACAACGCTGCATAATTCTTACTTTAAAGGCTCTCACTGTTTTATTATAAACTCCTCCACAAGGCATTCAAAGTCTGTCATAAATTTACTCTGACTCACTCACCCACTTCTTTCTACACATCCTCCTTTCTCTGCACCTAATGTTTCATCTCTATCAAACACATTGATCCAGTAGCATCTTCTTACCCAAACCTCCAAGTTGTTTGTTCAGTCTGCTTCCTGGATCTGAAAAGTCCTTACTTTTTCCTTCATCTAGGGAATGCTTCTTCATCTTTGAGGACCCTCTATGTTAGGAAGCTCCCCTCATTTTCCTACTCTGCATAGTTGTCTCTCCCATAGACTTCATAAATCCATGTTATTACATCCACCATAAGAAAGTCCATGCTATATTATTTTCACTGTTCTGTTGTCTGTGTCCATTGAACATGGAGCTCCTGGAAAATAAGGACCATACTTTTGATTTTAGCAGCATCAACATCTTGTACAATGTCTGATAATAGTAACTACTCAAAATATATTTGTTTAATTAATGAATAAGTTAATTATTGATTTGAGTGTTTGATTAAATTATTTTAAATGACATTTGAAAATTGTATCCTCTACACCATTGATCAATAAAGAAAAAGGGGCCTTTTTTTTCTTAAATGATTAGATGGTAAATATTGTAAGCTTGATCTCTTTTGCAACTATTTAACTTTGCTGTAGTAGCACAAAAACAGCCATAGGCAATATGTAAACAAACAGAGATGGCTGTGTTCCAATAAAATTTTATTTATAAAAGTAAATGACCAGTCTATAGGCTGTTTATTGACGACCTCACCTCTACATTGTAAGTATAGAATCACGTCCCACAGATTAGATCAGCTCCAAAAACACACTTCTGTTGTTCAGAGATAATTCTCCATGTATCTCTCATATTTCTGCACATCATACAAACAGAGGCTCTGACTGCCTTTGTTGTTGTACACTATCTTTAATGGATGTTTGTGTAGTGAACAGACTTGGAAGATAGATATAATATGTCTTCATAGAGTAGAGGACAGACAAGCATATTGCCCATTATAAAAGTTTCAGGTCCCAAATATTAGGATTTCTCTCCAGTAACACAAGCAGGATTCTCATGGCCCTCTTCATGTCAGCGTGTGGGAACAGAGCTCCAGGAACCAGGAGACATGCTCATTACCATGGGCAATAATGTCTTTTGTCTGTCTTGTGTTCTACCAGCTATAGCAGGTAAAATGCAGTAGCATAAAATGTTAGACTCCTTTTACTTCTCAACATTTTTCCCAAACTGTACTTTAAACAATTAGAGCCAACTATTTAAATCTGAGAGATTTCACTTTCAAAGATTCCAATGTTTGCCTTCTTTTGAAAAACTGAAATATTTGGCAATGTTAGACCCATGTTTCCACATGACAGCAAATGTCACAAAGTGAGTGGCAGCTGTCTGCCAGTCCCCACGCATCTGGGCTATTTCCTGACCCAGATTGCTTCACTGATTTATATTCCTCCTCTGCCTTTTATGGGCCATTGAGTATGGGACCCCTGCTCTGAGCAATAAGGTGCCACCAAATATATTTATTTAAGCATAGAATTAGGTTAAATCTGAGTTTTAGAAAGACACCTCTATTAACAATGCATAGATGAATTATACTGAGGAGAATCTAGAATGAAACGTTGGAGGATAAGGTAATACACCAGAAAAACAGATGAAGAAAGCCAGAACTAATATAATGACAGGTATAGTAGATAAGAAGGAAATGATTCCATGGGATTTGTTGGGACTTGATGCCATATTGGTATATCTTGTGTGGGAAAGAAAGACATCATGAATTATGCTTAAGTGAGCCATTGGATAGCGATGCCATTACTTGAAAGTGAAATCGCAAGGATTAAGGCCCAAAGACTGGTTACCCATAGATCACGTATGGAAGTCAGGCTTCAGTAGGATTTAAAAAAAAAAAAAAAAAAAACAGCAAGATTAGAAAGCAGAGGCAGCATGAATATGCTGTTTTTATGGGTCGTCTGAGCATTAGGAT
This sequence comes from Eidolon dupreanum, assembly GCA_028627145.1. NCBI lineage: Eukaryota > Metazoa > Chordata > Mammalia > Chiroptera > Pteropodidae > Eidolon > Eidolon dupreanum. The sequence continues at coordinate 23,171,368 of CM053503.1, read as the reverse complement.
GAAAGATGAGATGTTAAGCAGTTTTGTGGGGATTATTCAGGAGGATGAGAGACTACATATGTTTGTAATTAAAAAGGAGACACTAGAGGAAGAAGGTAATTAAAGATGTTATAATAAGGGCAAAAATATTAATTTTCAAGTACTAGTTGCATCTTTAAATTCCCTGACCTATTAAGGAAATTCTGACACTTTTACTTATCTCTACCCCAGGCCCCAATACTCATCTCCACCCTAGACTTATCAGCCATATTGGGGTAACTGGTGGAGGTAGAACCAGAAAAGAAATGGAGACTTGCATCAGAAAGGGTATAAATTTACTGGAGAAAGAATATGGAAATGTTTTAAAGAAATAGAAAAGTGTAAAAAAAAAAAAAAAGAGGCCCTCACTTATGATAGGGAATTGAAAGTTTGGAAGGAGACAAAAAGAGATTTCAAAGCAACAAGCGAGAAAGTGGTAAAGCAAGGAGTGGTAAAGAGATTTAAAGAAGTGGAACTGAATTCTAAACAAGATTTCTTTTTAGTCTTTGAGAGCTGAAAGTAAAGATCTGGATTCCTTTTTCACTCACGTTGTTTGCTAGATTAGTTTTCTCTGAGTACAGTATAATATTTCAACTGCACCTCTTAGACCTGTAGTATTTATTTAGGTTACACAAAAAATGAGGAAGCTACTTGATAATACAGCTCTGAGAAGTACCAGAAAGTTCTCTTCTAGAAGGTACTTTGTACATTCTTGTCCCCAAATCTCAATGAAGAATACCAGCCAATATTTAAGCAGATAGGATGGACAATTACAAAACCAATATTAGAGAGAAGACACAAATGGTAGAAAGAAAACATTTATGTTCTTTGTCTCTCATCCTAAAAGCCAAGAGAGTAGAAAGGAAAGAAGGATAGCAGAATGGTTGTCTTCTTTGTGCTTTGTTAGATTTTTATGGATTATCACCTCTGCACCCTACCCGCTCCTAAACTGGAAGAAAGAGAAAAAAGGTTGGAAATGTCTGGGACTAGGGAGGGATGTAGAAAACATTTATGAATGAAACAAAGCTAAGAATTGAGGAGAAAAGTAGGAAAAATACCACTTGACCAAATTTTTGTTCCTCTTCTCCCTCTCTTGATACTATCCACAGTTATTCATATTCCTGTGCAATTTGAATAATTTTAGGGAGTAATAAGGAGACAAGGAAAGAAGAAGAAAAAGAGAAGATAAACCCTATTCCCCTAAAACTCCCATTTTAGTTCTTCCAAATTCTTCATTTTTACTTGGCACTAACTACTTCACCCTGGGTCCTCCGTCCTCCGAGATTCTATTTAACTAGTTCCGATGTCTGCTCCTTAATGTCATACCACTCCACCTTGAGATCCTAGAGGTAGTGCCAGCTGCTTGGAGCTGGAGAAATTCCATCTTCCTCTGGTCATCACATAGGTAGAGTTCCAAAATCTATAACTAAGATTGCAAGAGGCAAGATATGCTTCTGATACCTGGAATTTAAAGCACAGCATTCCTATTCTCCTAGCCAAGTGGTTTCTGTCCCAAATTCTTTCCAGGTTCTAAATAAACAATTTATATATGTTCAGATAAAACCTAGTACAATATATGGGGAAGAGGGATGAGCAAGAAAGGGGAGTGCCGCTTCTATTTCAAAGGCCTTCATTTGTTTTCTAACCATTTAGAAAAACATTGTCTTTATTTGGCTTCATTGCTTTTTGATACCTACTTACAATTCAGAATTAGCAAAACACCATTGTGAGTTGGTTTATTTTTCCCTTTATAAATTATCAGTCACTGCTTTTAGTGGTATGAGGCTTTAGGGGTTGTGTTCAAGTACCTATTTTTCATTATATTTTAATTTATACAAATACTATACAAAACAGGAAGATATTATCTCAGTGAATAGTAACTATAAAAATTTGGAGGTTAAAACTTCACCATAGAAAAATATTTTTAAGGTTAATTTAAGCAAAGGGTACAATTCCATATAATTCCACATACTAGAGACTTACATGGATAATTTCAAAATTTCAAATTGAATTAAAAGCCATAGATTCATAGTTTGGTCACAAGTCAGCCTAAATATCTGAAAACATTACTAGCTTAATGGAATGAGTCTATAAAAATGTTGATCAGATTTTTTTTTTTTAGACCTAGCATAAAAATCTCTTCATAACCTACCAGAAAAGTTAAAAAGCCATATTTGTAAAATATTTGCAATCATTTCCCTGTGTGTTTCTAATTATTTTTGTATCTTGGAACCAGTTTTTCTCTGGCAATCATATAAAATAAACAGCAAAACATGGTTTTTATTTATTCAGATTTGAGCTGTAGACACTGCTTCTCAGTAATATTAAATAAGTTATTTAATTCACTTCTGTTTAAATATTGATAAAGTTTATTATTTGTACTCCAGATTCTTCCACAACCTAGAATAATTTAGATAATTAATAGAATTTTTGATACATTTTAGAATAACTTAAATTAATATTTAATTCACAGTTCTGTTTGATATAATATAAGGTAATGATAAATATGAGTACTTGGGCAACCAGTAATTCTTTAATAGCATTCTCTTATGGAGGATAAAAATGTTTAAACATTAATTAATTTAGTACTATCAGAACTGCATAGTTATTAGGCATTTCCAAATTTAGAAGAATTTTCATTACACAATAACTGGATAATGAAGAAGGAAAACTAAGAACCCTCCTCTAGTCCTTATAAAGAACAGATAGAATGAAATTTCTTAATAATCTGGAGTCTTTTTATAACTGAACACTTAGTAGTCATTCTTGAATTAGCAAAATAAAGCTTCATTATTGACCAGTATGTTTAGACTACATCCACGTCTGTCTATATCAAATAGATTTTCATTACTCAAGTAGCAAATGGCAGTAAATGAACCAAAAAAGAACATGTTGCATTATTTTTCTGCATTAAGTCCTGACATTAGCTTTGCCACACAGTGTGTGTCATTTTATGTAATGAGAATCTTTTTAGAGACCGTCTGGAGGTACATGTTCTATTCCAGTTTATGCCTTTCTGAAGGACCCCATTTTTCAAGTAGCACACAGCACGTGGATTAAGCCCAATCTAATTATCATGTAGTGCTTTGGGAATTTACTCCTAAATGGCTGCTATTAACATAAACAAGTCAATTTACATGTCACAGCTAGGTTGGAGGTTTGGGTTAAAAGAAAACGTATAATGAATTTCTGTATATTTGTGATTTGTTGTAACAGTGCTCTAATTAAAAAAACAGAATGATAAATAGATGATTTTTCTTCATATAAGTTTTGCTCTTATAATAACAATATGAATAGTTATTATAGCTTTTACCATGAGTTACGTATATTTACTGAGTACCTACTATGTGTAAGCACTGTGCGAGGCAAAGATCTTTAGAGAAGATAGATTCCTGCTCTGGCAAAAACTACTCTGAATTAATTTTGCCCAAAGTTTTGCAGTAATAATTGTAGATATCTAGAGAAACAAACACTACAATTAAAGGGCAGACCTGTCTGGCTCACAATGCAGGTATCCCTTCCATTTTGAAATAAAAACTTGCAAAATGAAAGAAAACGAGTAGTGTAATATGAGTTAAATATTTTAAATAAATTCTAATTAAAAGGATTGAAATTGATTGAAATGTGTTACTAAATTGATGAAGCTGACAAGAAGATAGGCAAGAGTAGCACTATAAAGTTGAAGGAGAAAACAAATCAATGTAAATATAGAATCATTAAACCAAACTGTCTTCAACCTTTCCAAATTAAGACATTTCACTAAATTCCAGAAAAAAAGGCCAGAGGAGAGTTATAAGCATATTTTAAAAGTGGTAAATAAGTATCATAAAAAAAAAGGTTAAATGAAACGATGAGTAAGTTGATTTGACATAAAAATTATATAGTTATTCAGTTGTAATGTCTTTTTCCTGGCATTGCACCAGAGCAAAAATTATATTTTCAGGGAATTTAAATGTAAGTTATATGCAAAGGGGACATGTGAAACACAAGGAAACATTGCCAAATAAGGTTGTAGCACAATCTCCTTTTTTGGAAGTCTGTAAGGAGCGATATTTTGGTTTTGGCTATATCTACAAAAGCCACATAAACTGAAAAATAAAACAGTCATGCAAGTAAAAATTAGGGGTTTCTTATCTTATCCCAAATAACTGTGGTGGTTATTTTCTCTAATATTCTCATTAGAGAAAATATATAGATATGTCTCTTGTTCTGTCAAAAAACACAGGAATAGTTTTAGTTGGTGGCTTTCAAAATCGGAGAACACTTACATGCAAAATTTTGAAGCTGGTTATGACATAAACTTGCAATTATCATCTATGGCAAAACATCATAGGAAAAAATGTATGTTGGTTCGAAGACCAACAGTCAATGTCAGTGGTGGTATGACATCTTTATTTGTCCAATCATTAATTCTTTCAACAAATACTGTGCATTTACTATGGTCAGACATACAGCCACAAGCAAATTCCTTCAAGGAATCTAACTTGTAATCTAGGGCAATACATTCTCTGCCTCAGAGAGCTCGAAGTCTGACCCTTATAATAAAAATGAGAAGGAGGAGGAAGAGGGGGAGGCAGAGAATAAAAAAGGGAAAGAAAAATTAATCCTTGTGTAGTATGGTTGAGAAGAGCTGTTGTTATAAACAATTTATTGTTCTCTGTTAGCCATCTTAACCAAATATTTTATATTTTCCAACTATAGTAGTCATACTTTGTTTAATTTCTGGCACATTATTTTAATGGCATAATTTTTAATTTTTGTTTTTAAAAAAAGACATTTGCTACAAGATTAAACTGAAAGTCTAGCTTTAAGATAGAAAGTGAACTAAATGTGAGAAAAAACTTCTCTGCCAACTGCATAATTTTAAAAATTATTAATTGTCCAAGAATAAAGTCCAAATTCACTTATGAAATTATTCCCTATAACTCTAGCTCCCTTGAGATTTTAAGGAAATCCTTTAAAATCATCAGAAATGACTACTAAACACTTTTTACATCAATTCATACCTTTAACATTTATTGTAAAAAAAAAAAAAAACTCTCTTAAACTTGACTAATTTATTTTGAAAATTTGTACTACTGAATTAAGAGTGAAGACAGGGAATTGGTTCTCCGGTACCTTAAAATAAACCTTAAAAAGAATGTAGTACTATTGTGTTCATAGTTTAATCTGCCAGGATTCCAGAGCCAAGAAAAGATGGGTGTCAGATCTCCAAACATAATCTTCGGAACATCCGGAACTGAGAAACGGAGGTCAAGCGAACGAAAACAAGATAAAACTTAAGTAAGTCTGTCTGCCTTTAACTTTATAAGAATGTGAATCAAATAGTGTAGGGGAGTGGGGGGGAAGCCCTCATCAGTTTCAGAATTGGAACTGAGACACTGACTACACTGGGCTTCTTGTCTCTTTGCTCTGTATAGATATTGGTAATGCCCCCATTGAAATTAGAAGAAGGAGTCTGGGAAAAGCCCGAGAAACTTTTCGTAAGTCAGATTGACGTGCTAACAGGAGCCATACTTTTATAAAAAATAGGGAAACAAATGAGGACAGGACACCCGCTAATGTAATTAAAATCCCTCATACAGTCCTGGTAAAATGTTCTGGATCTGATACCTCTATAGTTATCTGAAAGGAAGCCAGTGCTCCCTGAAAGAGTAAATATTCCTTTGAAGGCAAAAGCTAGAGAAACGAATACCTGTCACTTCATCCTACTTGATTAAAATGAGACTAGCCACTCAAAGTAAACAATTTGTATGTGGATACCCACCGAGTTAAACCAGTAATTTTGCTTTAGTCTAATAAAAAAGAAAGGTGGATGCTATTGTTATTTTACCAATTTGAAGAAAATACTTAAACGAAAGAGATTATATGTCAAAAACTCGAGGCTCTTATAAAATTACATCAAAAAAGTAGTTCAATTATTTTTCATGAAGTATCCATCCTAAAAAACTCACTTTGAATACACATTTTAAGAAGATATTTAAAAATATGATTTAGATCTATTTTAATGACAATTCAAAACTTTTTTCTGAGTGCTCTTTATATCTTAACACATTCCATGTCCTTCTTTACATTATTTGAGTCTCCTTTTTAAGTCGAATATTGGTTCCAGATTATAAAGTTGTTACTTTAATATTTATAAATAGTATGGCACACTATTCAAAATAAAAATGGGCAGTTATGTTTGAAGGCTTTACAATTTGGCTTGTTTCTTTTTCTATAAGTTTGCGTATAAACTATCCTGGCTTAATCTACTTAATTACTTACCTGCTTCTAGATTTTCTTACATGTCACATAGAAAGCAGATGACTTATTAGAACATAAAATAGTGTACTTTTTCTTCAAAAGAAAGATAATTAGCCTCACATGGTCTGCCCTCCCACAGGGATGATAATGTGCTGTCATAAACCTTACCCAAGAAGAGACCTACCTCCTTACTTTTCCTGGGGTGAGTACTCTATTTCAGCCTCAGATGCATAAAGCCATTGATAAACACGGCCTGGACTGGGTGGGGGAGGGGCTGGGGAAGCTGATGACGCCAAGGATGGCAAAGGTTTCAACTTGATGGTTACTAGTATCACAATGGTACTACTTTTTTTAAAAGTCCATGCTGCTACAAAAAGAAATATATCTTCATGGGTGACTGAATAAATTCATGTTCAGTGGCAAATGAGGGGTTCTTCAGAAAGGAGTAGGTTCCACTCCCATTAGAAAGTACTCTCTATTTAGAATTTTCAGAACGAACCACCACTTCTATTTCAGCACAGCTGGAAATCTTTCCTTATCTCATAATTCTAGATGAAAAAAAAATTCTTAAATATGAATAAAGCAATGATAACTCAAAAGTATTCTAGAAGTAGTGTACTTTTTTTTAAATTTTTTTAATATGTACCTTTGGACCCTTCGTGATGATGTTTTACGGAAGGGGCCCAAGAAAGTCACCCACTTTACAGGTTCACAGCCCAATGTTTCTAACCTCTGTCTATGAGACCATTCTGCTTTAAAGATGTGACATTGCAATTGTTTATTAGATTTGGTTTTCCAAGTCTAGCCCTTTGGAGATATTTCATAAAGTGTGGTTTATAAACACTATCTCCTAGATTAGAGTTGGTAGAAATACAGATTACTGGGCTCAACTCCAGAATTTCTGGTGATGTGTTCAATAAGTAAACAAGTTACCAACATAATTCTTGCAAAAATACACAAATCAAAGTTTGAGAACCACTGCCACAGAGACTGATAAATTATACAAACAGTGGCTACACCCATAGTTACTTGCATACGAAAAATGGCTGTTTTTCCAACAAAACACACAGTTTGCAACCTACTTAACTAACTTTTCTGTAAATTCAGAAAGTAGCTAAAAATATTGACTGGACAAAAAGTAAAATATGAAATGAAATTTAAAGAAATTGAAATATATTAGTACAAATAACCAAAATGATTCTATCATTACCAAATTTCACTTTCTCTTTTCGCTTTGCCTCATACACAGTGTGAAAATGCTGCAGTCTTGATTCCACTCTTCTCCCATAATTTCAGAGCATGCCTTCAAAGTATTCTAACTTCAATGATTAAAGAATAACTATTATTTGTTCCCTGAGTTTTCTCTTTGTCTCAGTGATGACTGCTTCTGTTTCTCATTTTTGGGCAGAAAGGGAAAGGCTTGTAAATGCAAGGTTCTGATTTCAAGACTAGCCCTTTAGAGAAACTTCCTAAAGTGCTGAGCATTTGATTCAGAATTATCCAGAAATCTTACAAGAGATAGAGATTCCTTAGTTCTCACATTTTTCCTCCTGGAATAAAATTGATTTTTTTTTCTTCTAAGAAGACAAAGATTACTCTTCATAGTTCCTAGGTTATTCCCTTTCTACAACCTATAATTTCTTCTTCTTTTAGTAGTATCAATTAACGGTCTTTAAACATTAGAGATCTATGAGGGTTTTTTGTTGTCATTGCTACGTAAGTTAGCCTATTTATTGTAGGCAAGCAATGTTTTAATCGATGGAGCCTCTACTAGTCTTTTGATTCCTTCTGTATTTGAATGGTGGACTTTACTGTGACTGCAGACGTGGTGTTTTAAGTGCAGGCATGACCCACTACCATTTTTATGTAGAATCCACAGTGCCAGATCACTATAGGTCATCTCTTCATGTTGGTTTTGCTACAGAAGGAGCAGGTATACTTTGCTTGTTGGCTGGTTTCAATTTTCTTCACCATAACATGTCCTGTATTCACAACAATTCTGACCTTGGTGCATTTAGCCATGTAGTGGCAAACTAGATCTGAGCCCAGAGAGCTCTGAGGTTTTATCAGTGGGTTTTTTGTCTGCCTGTCTGTCTGTTTGTTTGTTTGTTTGTTTACCAGTACAAATTTCTTAAAGGACCTTTAGGACTTTTGTTGGTATTTTTTCACCTTCTATGTTTTATTATTTTCATTTTACATTTATTTTCCCCCTTTATCAGCATCCCTCATTCTTACTCTCCAACTCCTACCTAAGCAAGCATTCAAATGAATTTAACATATATTCTTTTGTTTTTATATGTTCTTGAAAATGTCTTGCTGTTTTTCATGCCTGCATTTTTAATTTTCATAAACGATATTATGTTATGAATTATTGTTAATTTTTTTCCCTCGGCATTATATTTTAGTGGACCTATCTGGTTCATGTTCTCTGAATACTGCTTAGTATAACATGTGCTGCAAACCACCATATTGCATCTGTCCACTCCCTAGAGATGGTTACCCAGATTGCTTCCAACTTTGCCACCATAAATAACATTCATATTGGCGACATTTACAATTCCCCTTACAGGGATTTCTAAGGATTTCTCTAGAATATACATACCCAGTAGTGGAATTGTTGAGTTGTGAGTGAATATATCCTCGATTTGGCTAAGTATGCCAGGTCACTCTCCAGAATGGCTGCACCAGTCCATACGCACCTGCAGAAAGTAAGAATGAAGGTTTATTATAGATTCACACTTCTGCATCCCTGGGCTTTGCCCAGATTTCTAATTTTATATTTCGGTAGTATACACACATAAGCAGTTTGTAAAGGAAAAGGGGATATAATTAATCAACATCTCTTACTGATTAGAACAAATACTTCACATTGTAATACGTAATATGCTGAAATTTAAAAGCAAATAATACATCAATTCTGTATTCAAGGAACACGCAGTGTAATGGAAAAAAAGAGATAGAAGACACAATCTTCTGTGGAAAACCTTTGACAGTAGAATGAATGCCAGATAAGGGAAGCATAAAGGGAGGTCATATAGCCCAGACTGGTAAAATAACGGAAAGTTTTCTGCAGAAACTGACCCCGAGGCTTGAAGGGGTGAGTACACTTAGCAAACCTTGACTGAAGAATGGTCCACCTCTGCTTGGAAAGTTTATCCTCTTAACTGAATGTGCATTGTTAATCACACCCATAGAGCTACACCGACCCTGGGCATCCAAGTCCCAGATGCCCTTGCTTTTGAAAGATTGGTGGTGGTTTGTTATGCTGTGCACTGAAGGACGTTCAGCAGAGAGAATAGCACATACGAAAGCAGAGGGAAAATAATATACAAAATCACAGAGATTGGCATGGACACAAGGCTGGGAGTGAATGTACTACCTTTTTTGTAGACATGTTGTCATTGAATCACAGCAGTCTGAGATATTGGTGCTGGTCACCTTTCTACATTAAGGAAACAAAGCGTCAGAAAAGTGTATTGTCCAGCACCATGCAGCTAGTAAGTGTTTGTTAAACAAACATTTAACAAATGTTTGATCTCAAAGTTAATACTTGCTTGCTTTTCTTCTGGGAAAAGGGGCAAATGAGCATATAAACCTTAAGAATTTATGCCTATGGAGGAACTAAATCTGTTTCAGTAAATTGGGAGCGAGTTAATAAGGACCAAGGGCAACCTGGCTTCTGTTTTGATGATAATTTTCACCTTTATCTTAAATTCTAGATGTAAGTTTCTTTAAAATATTAATATGTGCCAGTGGAAGTTTGGAACATACTTGGATATCTGCAATAAATTAATAAATGCTTCAAGTAGAAAGCTGACTCCCATTGATAGGTATCAGGTCACAGCACAAGGCCTTTGAGCTGTGGAGATGATAGATCCATAACCCACAAAAGATGATTTTATATAACATAGCCTCTAATTATGATTAAATACTAATTAAATATTCTTGCCAATTTTGTCAATTTCTTTGCAAAAATTTTATAGATTAACCTATACATGTTTGTTACTCCAGGTCTTACAATTAATAAATAATTGCTGGTCCTCATACTTAAACTATTAAATATATACAGTGCACAGTGAGATGTTATTTTTATAATTAAGGCAATAATTTATCAGATTGTAGATGTTACACTTCAAATCACAGATCCTTTTAAAAGAACGTATCGTGAGAACTGAATATGCCAGATCATCAACATGCATTGCAGAGACATCTAATATTTAAAAATAACACTAAAGTAAATGCGGTGTTTTCCACATGGCATATTCTGCATTCATAAGCATGTAAAGACAGATTTTTTAAAATTAGTGTTACAATATTTTTTAGAAGCATACATTTTTATATTCTTTATTGTGAATCAGAGAGCGTATTGTTCTTATACCATTAACTCACAAGAGATTTCTGACTGTATTTTTGTATCGATGACACAGGATTCAGCATTAAGCCAGTTGAAAAAAAAAGTACCCTCTTATGTTAAAGTAAATTGGAATGATTTGAATCAAAGGCAGAGATGTTTAGCTTGGGGGACTAAATCATTCTTGAGACGATCTATAAAATTTCTCTTTTAAATCTAGATATTGAAACTAAAATTAAAAATAATAATTATTAATTAATTAAATTAGGCAGTTATTTTCCTTTCAATAGAATGTCTTCAAGCTGATATAAGTTGCAGAAAAGACTCCTGTTCATATTCCCCACAGTTTCAAAATTCTAATGACTCAAAGTCCCAGATGGAACAAATTGCTCAGTGTTTATCTTCACATGGCCTATGACTCTACCTGAGGCTAAGCTGTTACAGGACTAGCTTAAGACCAGAGAGAGACTCCATTTATCTCCTGAGAAAAGCCCTATTCAAAAATTAGGTACCTGTCACGGTCAAGTGAGAATATTTTTTTAAACCAAAATTCTTTTTATCTGTTATCAGTATTGGTATGCAATTTCTTATTGTCATTGCCATATCAGGACTTTACCAATTAAATATGGCCAGAAATAATTCCAAATAACTTAAACTAGTTTCCCAACCTTTAGTGGATCAGAATTACACCTTTGGGTCCAATGCTCAGATGTTCTAATTCAGAAGATCTGGACTAGCATCCAAAAATGAGCATTTTTAACTCCAGGGACCATGTTTTGAGAAGCACTGACTTGAACAAGTAAGTAAAAATTTAAAAATGCTCATATAATTTTTAAGTACAGAGGCACAGGGGTCGTCTTGTAATGAGTGTTTCATTGCTCCATGTACTAGGTAGGTTTACTCCGTGTTGCCATTAGAGGATCACTGGCAAACCCATAATCATGTTCTACAAGACTAGCAAGTTCACCTCAAAGAAACGATCTTACCCAGTCCTGCTCTAGGAAAGTTCCAGGGAGGGCTCTGATTGGCCTGAGCCTACTTGCATGCCAATTCCTGGGGTTTAGGTAGGGAGACAATTACTGGGCCTAGAGTAATGGTGTATCGTGATTACATAGGCCTAGGCCCTACACATGCTCACGTTCCCAGAAGGAGTTCCTTCAATAAACCTGGTTATGTCATTCTTTTTCCTTTAGAGTGACTTGTGTTCATGAAATTCCTCAGTTCTTCATCTGATTATGTTCTGGCATGGTAGCTCCTTGGCCAAATTATGACTAAAACATCCCTACCTGAATTGAGAAGATAGTCTAGACTCCAACCCTGGGACCTATTTTACATATAAGTATGCCATTTAAATTATCTTAATAATTTTTAAATATTTAGTAATAGTCCAGTTATGACAGTAGCAAATTTTAAACAGATACAGTCTTTAACAGTGTTATTACCAGTCCAGAAAAGAAAGAATTAAAACAATATGAAAATTAGTGACTACAAATGAACACAGACTTCTAGTTCAGCAGTTCGACTAATTTCTTTTCTAAGCATAAGGTAATCTCATTCACATTCAGAGGCCCTTTAAATGACATGATTTAATGTGACTAAAAGATGTACAGATGGCACTACACTGCCTCTACTGGGAGGAGAGGTCAGACGGCAATTGGCTCCAACACAAACCACACTAATGTGTAGCTACAAGCTGCCACATCAGGGTCCATCTTTCTAAGAGCATGTTAGGTGAAATAATCAAGCACTGTAACAGTGCTCTCCAAATACAAAGGAACATGGTAACTTTAATGCTCCTCTAAGTGCTGTCAGACACTCACGATAATTGACTTCAGGAGCAAGATTTTAGTAAATTATCACCTATTTTATTTGCTTAATAAGAAACCAAATATTATAAATATTAGGTGAAAAAATCTAATTTGAATCCACTATGCTACATATCAGTGATTTATTTTTCATATGAGCACGAAAAGATGAGATTTAAAATCACAACAGCATAAGTATTTTTAATTTTAATGCATACCTTTATCAAATACAATCCATATAACTGTATACTTTAAATAATGAGAATGAAAGAATCGAACCAATTAAACAACACAGAAGGCCATCAATGTAGAAGTGGATAAAGGATAGTTGATACTACCTTGATATTCTAATATCAAACTTTGCCTTATAAACTGTGTGCCCTATAGAAAATGACTAATGAAACACCATGGATTTCAAAATATTAAAGGCCAGAAAAAGGTCATCATCAAGAAGAAAAGTTACTTATCATTTATTTCATGAAATAATCTGTACAAAATACAGGTATGCCAGGACAAAAGAGACACATTCATTAGAAGAAATATGGCTAAATACAATCTGTCTATAAGAAACTTTCATATCATCTTGAGCTCGGTGACATGCTATATGATGGAAGTAGCCCAACTTATAGTAGTATTTGAAAAGTGAAATGTAAAATACTTAAATCTGTCCAGTATCGAAGCAATGCTGCTTCAAGCTAACAAGAGACAAGGTGCATGTTCTCCTAGCCCCTCATCATTTAAGAGAAGAAAATGGACAAGAAATTGCAAAACGAGGCCTGTGTACAATGAGTGGTTTGCTGAGAATTACAAAACAATCAACAGAATTAGAATCAGAACACAGGTCTCGTTTACCAGATCAGTTCTGGTTCCACTATCCCATTCTTTTACTATGTCTCAGCCATCAGGTTGTGTGCTAATGTAGAACAATTAATCATAGTACTTAGAGTTATAAAATTCCTGCAGAGCTCATTTATTTCCAGCTCCTAGTCAATAAGCTGTGAAGTATTTTCAGCTCCATTTTGTACCTAACGTAATTGGGATCAGGGTGATATGTCAAATATTAAACATCTAGTCAGTTCTGAAACAAAGACCGTAAGTCAGATCTCCTTAATCTTAGATGACTATTCTTTCTGCTCCAGTATGCTGCCTTTCAAATTAACTAGGCCCCTAATTGGGCTTAAAGCACCAACATGGCAATTAAAAGCAAAACATAAATAATTGTATAGAGATTTTAGTTAAATCTCATATTACAGGAGATACTCCCAAATGTATAAATAAGTAAGATTCTCTGTATGGCTTGGTACCTTGAATCCAGAGGCAGTAAATGGATAGATTCTATCATCTGAGGAATTTATATCTTGGAATTATTTAAAGCAAATTATGTCATTTTATAATGTTTCAGGTCTTTTTAAAAAAAAAGAAATTTGGTCCACTAAAATATTGGGTCTCGTGTGTCCTGGGGTGGATGGAGAGATTTTGATAGAGAAGTTAATTACCCAGACTCAGGTATCACACAGCCTAATTTTGAATACTAAATCTACCCTACTTTTTACATGATCTTCTTAAGCTTTGGTTTCTTCACACACAAAATAGGGTAATATTTTCAGCTTCATATGTTTGCATTAATAATAAATAATATAATATATAAAAAGTGCTTAGTTCAATGTCTGACATATAGTTATTTCTAAATAAATCTAGCTAGTATATTAGTCAGCTTCGTTGAGATAAGCTTTAGTAACAAACAATCCACATCTGAGTGGCTTACAAATACAAATATTTCTTGCTTATACTACATGTTGGCTGTGGATCAGCTCTACCTTGGCTCTATTTCACTTCTTTGTCATTTTGGGATCTAAGCTGATGAGTAGCAATGTATAAGACATGCTGCTCTCATGTTAGAAGTAAAAAAAACAATGCTCATAACCAATATCTCTTACAGCTTTTCCGTAGACGTGATACATATTACTCCCCCTTGCATTCTATTTGCAAAGTAACTCATATAGCCAAGAGGTAAAGTATATTCTTCCCAAAGTGGGATAACAGAGTTACATGGCAATGGATAGGGATGTATAATTCTTCTTCATAGCGTCAGCAAATAACTGGGAATGACAATTAATTCTACCATAGTTAATGATTCTTTAAACTAACATGAGGTGAAAAGAGAGATATAAAAACACTTTACAAAGACTCACAAGAATTGATTCTGCATGATCTACCTCTACCAGTTGTATGATGTTTAACAAGACATTTAATCTCTCTCAATTTTAAGCTTTTCATCTATAACAGAAATGTTGTCAGTATTAAATGATGTAAAGAAACTCAAGTAAAGCCCTGTAATGAATAAGAGAAATAATGAGAAAAGAATTTTTGCCCCTGCAGAATTTGCTGTTATGAAAATCCAAAACAGTGATGAATATTTTGGGAAACTGACCAGTGGCTGCCTAGATTGTAAGCAAGGAAACACAAGTAATCCAGATATTTTATTATGAGCTGTAAGTACTTATCAATCATGAGCGCTCACACTGGGAATATATAGGCAATAGTAAAACTATTTACTACCAAGAGAATCTAAAAAAGGAAGTAACTTGCTGAACCTCAGCAAAAACAAACATGAATTAGAGATTTTAAAATAGAAATCATGAGCTCTACTATACTCTTAAAATGAAGAAAAAAATGAACTGGAAATTTTCACTGATACAGAATAGTTTGACATTGTTTTCTTAGCTCATTATTCATTATTCAATCAATGACTCACTCATATGTTCAGAAATTATTGTTCACCTGTTTTGTGCCTAGTTAAGAAGTAGGGAAATGATGAAAAAATAAAAAGTAACACTGTGAGTCTACTAATTTCTCTCCAAAGAAAATGTCTTTTCTCTAGCTCTTTTTAAACTCTTTTTTTCTAATGTTCCACAATTTTACTATTCTATAACTTTAAGTAATTTTTAAAATTTTTCTTGCTAGGGATCTATTATATATTCTGAATATGAAGATCGATAACTTTCTCTAATTCTGAAACAGTCTTCACGTTTATCACCTTGAATATTACCTCCTTATGCTTTCTTCTTTTTCCTTCTGAAACTATTATTGAATTATTTTAGCCCATCTCATGCCAGCCATCATATCTTATAACCATATCTTATATTCTTAATATTCTTCTCTCTTTGTGTTACATCTGTGAGTTCTTTAACTCTACCTTCTAGATCACTAGTTATTTCTTCAGTCATGTCCAGTACTGTGGGTTAATATTTTGCTGCTCTAAATCTTAGTTTGGGAGCCCATTCTCCAGAAATGTCATTTTTTGCTTACCTCAAGCATCTCTTGGGCATTATTTACCCAAATTTACTTTAATTATATATCTTAGCTTGCTATTTTCTGGACCATGTAGATACTGCAGATTTGATCCATCAAGATGTGAAGACAGGGCTATTGCTATAAATTCTCAGTAAGTTTTTTTTTTCCTTCTGTTCCACTTGGAGCCTAAGCTAGAGGACAGCAAACTAAAATCCAAAGACCAAATCTGGTCTGCAACCTGGTTTTATACAGTCTGTGAGTTTAAAAAAAAAAAAGTTTTATTTAAAAAATTTTAAATGGTTATGAAAAACATAAAGAATACCTGACCAAAAAAAAAAAAAAAATATGAAGCTTGCATGCCTAAAATATTTACAATCTGGTCCTTTACTGAAAAAGTTAGACAGCCCTGTCACTTCTTGCCAGCAGGCAGATCAAGGACCTTTAGCTTAAGTATCAATTCAAATCTTTTGCTCATTTCTTAAATTGACTTATTTGTCCTTGTATTATTGACTTAGAACAGTTCTCTATACATTGTATATACAAGTCCATCATCAGCTATGTGTTTTGTAAATATTTTTTCCCAGTCACCAACTTGTCTTTCGACTTTTTAAAATGTCTTTCAAAAATGGAAGATTTTTATTTTGATAAAATATGTACTCATTTTTTTCTTTTAGTTTGTGCTTTTTTGTGTCCTAGCCAAGGGATCTTTGCTTAATTTAATATTACAAAGATTTACTCTTATGTTTTCTTCTAGAAGTTTCAGAGTTGCAACTCATATTTACAACCCATTTTGTGACTCATTTTTTCGAATATTATTGTGGTGGTTTACAGGTATTTTTAAATGTTATGTGACAGGTATATGTGGGGAAATCTCTGTGCTTTCTGCTTAATTTTTCTGTGAACCTAAAACTGCTCTTAAAAAAAATGAAGTCTAAAGGAAATTCAGCCATTTTCAGCAATATGAATGAAACTAGGGGACATTACTTGAAATAAGCCAGACATAGAAAGACAAATACTGCATGAGCTTGCTTAGATGTGGAATCACAAAATGTTGAATTCATAGAACCAGAGAATATAATGGTGGTTGCCAAGGGCTGAGGACTAGGAGTAATGGAGAGATGTTGGTCAAAAAGTACAAACTATTAGTCATAAGAAAAATAAGTTCTGAAGATCTAATGTACAGCACAGTCACTATAGTTAATAATACTGTACTATGTTCTTAAAATTTGCTGAAATATATTTTAATATAGAATATATAATGAAACAGAAATATAATAACTGCAGGCCCTCACAAGGAGAATTATTTTGGAGTAGTGAGTTTAGAGAAGTGTTTTGGGATGCAAAGAATAACTGCAACATTATTAGTTAATAAGAATCAAAAGAGAGTCAAATCATTCTGTATTATAAAAATGAAATGAATTTGTTTTCATTTTGGTCTTTGATGGGCTTTTAAAAGAATGAGAGGAGAGGTAAGTCCAAAAACAGAGGAAAGCTAATGCCTGATTTTCAGAAAACACAAATGGATATTTTTCTAAGAACTGAGATGTTTACTGTACAATTTTTATGTTTACAACATCGCATTTTGATCTCATTCACTTCTCCAAGTATGGTTAAACTCAGTTAATGCTGGAAGGTCTTTTGTGAGTTTTTCTGTTTAAAGAAGAGCTCCATCTCTAGGACAATATGATGGAACAAGGACTGTATGCACAAGATAGCCAAATAACTCGAGAGCTGACCCGCTTTAGAAGAAGCAAAATCTCTTGCACTGGACATAAATGATTCAATTCAATTTTTCTTAGGTCTTAAGAGCCAGTATGACTTTCACTGATAACATTAGTTCAGAGTAGAGGAGAATGAAGAAGTTTCTATTTACCTATTCCACAATTATGATTGTTCAAACAATTTTGAGTAGTAGAGAAGATAGTAAGTTCATGTAAAAAAATTTTACTCTAAAACATGCTTGAAAGAAACTTGTCTATATGTATTAACTTGTTTTGAAACTGCTAAAATTCAAGTTTAAAAATCTTCAATTCATGTTACACAAAAAGGAAAAACAAACTCGAAACTAAAAACTGTTTCATGTATTTAACTTATCTCTAAATAAAATTTTGTAAATTTACATGTCATTTTGTAGGTAGTCTTTGAATAAAATAGATGCTACTTTTGTGCTCTCAGTGTTCCAAGAAAATGGTTGATGACCTACTTCACCAAGGACAATAACTTTTATTTTATGCTCTGGGAGAATCAAGAAGACATTTTTACCAGTTTACCAAAACAGCAGGATGAATGTCAAACTAATCTTTCCTTTTTAGCAAAACCACATATAAAAGTGAATGAATATCAGATCTTAAAATAATTTCTTAAATTTGAATAGTATCTTTTTCCAAGAGCTCAAAGCAATTTGCTTTATGTTCTTATTTAGTCTAGAAGCCCTCTTTGACAAAGATATGCATTACGTGATAGACAAATGTATATTTTCAGTCTCTTTCTGTAAAGAGAAAAATAAAAACTTGATAGATTAAGACTGATTGGCTCAAGATTACAAAGCAAAACCCAGATCTACTGACTTCCTGGCCAAATCTCTTTTCAAAGACTTTATTTACACTGTAAGTGGTGCAGAAATCCCCCTTTTTTCCACTTCATTTCAATGAATGGCCTTGACTCCTTGTCATGTTAGGCAGGTACCATGCTACCTTCCAGAAACTAGATTTTTTTCTCCTCTCCTTATCCCCATCTACCTGAAATACTCTTTATCCTTTTAATGTACTCACATCCTTCATTCAGGTCCCACATCATCTAAAAATTATCCTCTGACCAAGGAGGCTCAATTTTTTGTCCTTTTAATCAACAAAATGACTATATTTAACCAATCTGTTTAACGAACCATGAGAATGGCTCTAGTGTAACAATGTCAGCACATTTCAAAAGAACGTGCCCTTTTTGAGGGCAAGACCTTGTCTTAGTCATCTTTGTTTATTCACTACTTACGTGGGGCCAGAAATACAGTAGACAGTGAGGGTAAATGCTTTCTGAGAGAAAGTGGTTGTATATGACCATGCTAATATAGTGTCCTTTCTGAATATTCATGTGAAGAGTTGACATATAGAGCAAGAACTATTATATATTTATATTAATATATTTAAGTAACAGAGCATATACTGATTTCATCAGCGATAAAAAAAAATAACAAAACCTGGTTTCCTAACCATGCTGCAACATCTTTGATGTCTGCCAAGTAGATTATGATGTTTAAAGATGGAAGGAGTCTTTTTATTTGAGCCCTTATCACATCACACTATTTTTAGTCTCTAGCTGCATTCTCTATGATTAGTTCCCTTTTTGCTTTTCTGGTTTTTCTCCATCAGTTGCTCACATATTACCAAGTCCTCACTGGATTTGGAGCAGGGCTGTGAGAGTGGGGGCATATGGTGGTAGATATTAAGATGGCAACTGAGGTATCTACTTTCTTTTTCAAGCCATGGTCATTTTTTTTTTCTCTTTTACAACTCTTTCCTGAACTACCAGAAAGAAGGTAAGTGTTTTCTAGACAGTTGCAGGTTTTCTGTTTCACTGTATCATTTTTCTTGTGGCTCTCTAGGTACCTAACAATGAATCAAACACATAGTAAATACTTGTAAATACTAATTAATTCATGAGCCACCTGGAAAGAGAGTATAACAGAGGCACTCTGAAATACCAGAAGAGGCAAGGTGACCAATGTCAATAAGAATTACTATTCATCTCAAGAAGCAGCAACAGAATTGCTGCTTCCAATAGTCCAATTCAGCCAGCCATATTTCTATTTAGTTCAATTGCTATCTATTCCACTCTTCTCAGGGGCATAAGAAATGTTTTTGTTAGAATAACAGAATCATTAACTTTCTACTTTTCCAGCTTATTGACTAACTGGAATAAGGAAAACAGAAATGGCATTACTGTTAAAAACAAAGCTATGTCAAAGATCTTGAGATTTTCAAAAGCACTGGGATTCATTTATCTATGAGTTATTAAGAATCAAGTTTAAAAAGTATGTTTTAAAAAGATGGAGGATCCCCAATAGCATAGATACTCCAGCACTTGCATTTTTAAAATCGTGTTCATCAGCTTTAATATATAAGGCAAAGCTTTCAAATTAAGAACTAATTGATTCTCTTACTCATCTATTTCACTGTTCGTTAAAAAAAAAAATAGGTGTGATATTCTCTCACCTGTTTTTATTAACATTATTTAACATTCACTAAACAACTCCTGTATGTGCAATGCTTGTTAGGGATGTAGAATTGGTTTTGTGTTTTACATGGTCTTGCAAAGGCACCTTCTGAAACATGATTTGCTACTGTAATCCACAAATGGAACACGATTGTACCCTTTGTTTCACCTTAAGCCAAAAGCAGCTCAAGTTAAATGCCAAGCTTCCCTGAGTTACAAATTTAGAATCTCTCTGAGGTGTTCGCTCACATGGTGCATTAGCCTACTGCACCCGTTGATTAGCAATGCTCTCTCAGAGTGGTATATTGACTCCCATCTGCGCTTATCATTTATCATACTTATGTTCATTTTATTCTTATCTCAATAATGACAGCTTTCATGTAAAATGAGAGGAGAAAACAAGATTAATACCTTCTTAGTACACCTTTTACACCATGCACAAATACACAGGCTTCTGAATCAAAATCTTCTCTTTGGATTTTTATTATTATTATTACTATTACTACTACTACTACTACTATTATTATTATTATCATCATCATCATCATTTAAAAGTGACCTGAAGACAATAATTAATTTTTCTTCAGGAATGGTCAAGAATAAAATGACAGTAGGGTAAGGACAGTAAGAAAAAGGGGCTAAAGAGGTTATATCATTTGCAGGCTCAGTAAGGAGAAGAGCGATGACAAGGGAAAGCCAGGTTGGTCATCTGTTCTAAGATAATATTCATTATCAAGCTTAATTTGAGAATATTCTGGAGATATGTATTCAGTTTGGTGGAGAGTTATTCTGAGAGTCTGTTTTGGTGTTGATATCAAAGAGACTTAGCAATTTTGAATTAAATCCAAGAAGGGAAAACTTTTTAAATATATGATTCTATTGGTTCAGAATTAACAGGATAGAGTACAGCTGATAACACACATTTTCCACTCTCAGGAAATCTAAAATTACAAATGTTCCCTATAATTCTTCATTTGGGGCTGCAAAGAGACATTTGTATGTCCTGTCACTTTAATGATGTTTTACCTTCTTGTTATTGGGCATAAAATGGTTAAATAGAAGAAAAAATTTGAGCAGCTGCAGCCAGTAGGGTGGGGAAGATAAGTGGATATTTACTGGTGTAACACAGCGAATGTCATGGTGTTTACACTTGCAATCAACGAAGGATGCCTTACCAACTGGAACTTGCTCAGGAAGTGATCCTTTCTGTGGAAAGTTGCAGAATAAATCTCTCACTCTGTCCCAGTATGGCAGAAAATGCTCAGATTTGACACATAGCTGCTGAGCAAAAAAAGTCCCTACAGAAATAAAAAGACAAAGATTGATGCTTAAAATTAATTTATAGCCAGTGCATTCTCAGTAATTAGACTTATTTACAGTTACAGACCGCAAAACAAAGGTATGACCAATCGAAATACAGGTAACATAGTCAAGAATGGTGTGGGAGACAAAGGAATTTTGGCAACACCAGAAAATTAAAAAACTAACCAGAAATATATAGAAGGTCTCTTGCTAGTTCTGTAGAGAGCAGTACTAAAAATGGGTATTAGAAGCCCAAAGTATTACTTTTATAATTATATATGTTTACATGTAACAATTCACAGTATACTGAATATAATCTTCATTCCAGAGTGGGTAGTGAGACATTTCAACACTCTCTGATTGTCTTCCTAATGTCCTTCATTTAGAACAGAGTTTCTTAACCTCAGCACTATTGACATTTTGGATCAGACAATTCTTTGTTGTGGGTGGAATGTCCCATATATTGTAGGATGTTGAGCCCCTACTTACTTTATTTCAGTACGAACCCCGCTCTGGTGACAATAAAAATGTCTCCAGGCATTGCCAAATATCCTGGGAAGGGAGGCCAAGTTGCTCTTATTAAGAAGCACTGACTTAGAAGAGTATACAAACCTTATCTTATACAAAAGTCAAGATTCTGGCCAACAGATTTAAAAATTGTCTGATAGAATTATGGATAGAACCTTGGCAAGGTTTATTTCTGAATAGTTATGCTCTATGTAAAAGGAAGGGATTGATTTTAGCTGGAAAAAGTATTTTCTCTAAGGAAGTTCTTTTTGCCTCCATGGGAAGACCAACCTACAACATTCAGGGAGCTAAGAAACTAATTCAAGAATTTCCAGATGCCTTTGGAACTTGGCTCAAAGTAAACATTCCATCCCTTAGGAAAGGAAGAATTTTATTTTGATTTTTTTCTTTTTTGGTCTCTCCTTTTGCTGGCAGTTCAGTACAAAGCCAATTGAAATAAACTATTTTCAACTGCTTACCTATTTAAAGAGAACTTTTAAAACTCATTCACTACCTAAGCATCTCCATTCGGATGTCTTTAGTTATCTACAGCCATGTTCGATTTCATTAGTCCCCAATAAGAATAAAAACAATTATTGAAAAAATGTCTGCAAAGTCACTAGCTATTTTAGGAAAGAGTTTATTAAAGTAGCAGCTGACACATCAGCCCTCTGGAGTGTGGAAATGTCATGTGATCCAAACACTTTCCCATCCAGCCAAGTAACCAGGTATTCAGGTGTTTACTCAAATTATTTAAAACTCTTGATTTCTGAACACTGAGAAGATCTCTTTCTAAACAGGTGGTCACATCTTTAGTGCTACTAGCAGCTTTGGCAGTGCTGGTAATTAACAAATATTCATTCTGACCCTCGATCTTTTTTTCTGATTGTGATAGAAATGAGAAGTTGGCTTACAGAGTACACACATTTTATGTACTTATAATTCCTTGAAGAATTATAGGAGTTTTATAGAAGATGGTGCATAATTTACGTAATTCCATAGAATATAAGGTAAGAAAGGGATTAGCAGAGGACAAGGTGAAGGCAAATATTGATTTTGGGGAGCATCAAGAAGTTTGACATGACTGGTGCATTGAAGATGTGTGTGTGTGTGTGTGTGTGTGTGTGTGTGTGTGTGTGTGTGTGTGTGTTTGGACTCTACACTTAGCAAGTATTCTGTTCATTGTACCTACCTATATTTTCAGAGATGAATCAAGAGATGCATTTGTCTCCATAATATTTTTTAACAACATTAGTAAGTTGTCAAGGAAGATAAAAATTTGTAGACCTAAATTTCTGGTCAACCCATTAATCATTCACAAAAGGATTATTCTGCTACTGTCAATTGTAAATTTAGTATAAAATTAAATAGTGTTTTTAGATTGTTTTTAGATTTTTCTGGACCTGTAAACTGAACTTTGTAGCAAATACATTTTTATCTAGACTTTAAACTACAAGCTAAAATTAAATGTTTTTTGTTTTGCTATATAACCTAAAATTTCCTGTATTTTCCTCATACTTAAAAATCACAGTATTAAAAAACCAAATGTTAGTCCCATATGATTATTTCACATAGAGAAATACCACATATTATTAAATATAATTCAGTAAAATAATTTTAACAGAACTGGTTAGTTTATTGATTGATAAAAATATTAATATAAACAGGTGGGGTGATTCAATGCTAATATCCCATAATGTAAGATTATCAATTGCGAAAATATATAAGTATTCTCCTAAAAAATGGTTTGTTCTCATGTTGCATATTTCTGCTGTTCTCCATTGTCTTTAATATTGGCCACTGCCAGAGGCAAGTGTTAGACAAGACAGACAAATGGTCTGATCTAGAATGGCAAATTCTATGTTTCCTTAATACAGTCTCCTGGAATGACAGCAGTTATGTATTTTTAAGTCTGCTCTTCCATTATGGCGATAAATGGTTATTTAAATACAGTCAGGTCCAAATTACACTAGTGGAAAATGCAGCAGGGAAAAGTATCAAAGACAAAGAACTTTTAAATAAATCTCATCTCTCCTCCTGCCATATGAGGTAATTTCTATGCCAGATGGCAGATGTTTATGCTGGTACTTAAAAGAAGTAAAAATTAAATGGATCTCAAAAACTTAATTGTTTTTAGTTTAAAAAATGCTCTCAAATAAAGGGAGGTTAGTAGAGATTTTATTTTAAATGGTCTCAAAAACTAAAAATCTTAATATACAATTTTAATTTGTAAAAAATAACTTACTCTTACAGAATTAATTCTTTTCTGAGTTCATTATTGAAGTCTGATATTATTTTTTAGTATTAAACAATTGCAACGTCATTTTTTCTAGAAATGATTGTGAAAAATCTTCAAAGGACTATACTGTAATGTGTGCTCTTTAAAATTGAGCAGTAGATGAAGCATTTAGGTCCTCATAATCATTGTGTGTATCAGTGTAAGTCAGAGAAGTTACCTATGCAAGACTTTTATAATGATGATCAACATAATACAAATAACAGAGTGACTTCCCGAAACAAACAATTACTACATGAGCAACTCTTGTGTACACAGACAAAATTGATCAACTTACCATTGAGAAACTTTGAAAGCTTTGAATGGTGGAGAAAATTTTTGTTATTGTGACATCTAAATTCCTGCTCAGAAAGCAAATTTGACTTTATTATGTGGAGACTTTTCTTTCTTTTTCTGTAAATACATTAACACTGATAAAAAATAAATCCTGTTTTATAGATCTAAAATACAGGATAGTTTTTAGCAGATATTTCTGGAAATCCCAACTGAAGGACAGCTATAAGCCCAAATAACTCTAGCAATCACTTGATTCTTTTGTATTTATACCCCCCACCTCTACCCCCAGCCCCAAATTTCCTTTCCACTACAAACAATATAGACAATGGCCAATTCTGGGAAAATAAAATTTAGATTAGTAAATGATAGTGAAACATTTTAATTATTAGTCAAGGGAACTAGAAAATCTGTAATGTTCTTGAATTATATTCTGAACAATCAATTCAGCAAAACTTAATTGAGCCCCAAAGAGGAGTTCAGTATTTTATAATGTATAGAAATAATATTTCTGTGTAAGCAGAAATATAAAACAATTTCATTCTTCAATTTGTTTATTGTGTGTGTGTGTGTGTGTGTGTGCGTGTGTGTGAAGACATGGACACATTCAGAAAAAATGGTTTAATTATAGAAGGCTAAGCTTTAGCTTTACTTTTAGTCCTTTAAAAACCTAAAACAATTGCTGTTGAATTTATTTAAGGCAGAGTTACAGACTGCATAACCAACAGAGGGCAGCTTACTCTGATAATCTGTGCGACGCTGATTTCCAGAGTGTGCAGTGTCCCTTAGAAGAAAGACTTTGGCCCCTACAGTTTTGTTCATATTTTATTGGAGAGCAGGCATCCTTAACAGCATGTTCTCCACTCTTCAATAGCCCACAAATGCTCTCGC
This sequence comes from Eidolon dupreanum, assembly GCA_028627145.1. NCBI lineage: Eukaryota > Metazoa > Chordata > Mammalia > Chiroptera > Pteropodidae > Eidolon > Eidolon dupreanum. The sequence goes on along the minus strand of CM053503.1, from coordinate 23,146,176 downwards.
AAGTCAAGCCTAGCTGCCTTCTCAAATTATTAGTCCTATTAGAAGAAAATGAGTGGGTCCATGGAATTCTAGAATGGCACCTATGGAAAGGGTGTTATGTACTTTTGTAAGTTACAGTGCTAGCAGACCTGCAGTAACAAAGATACCCCCAAAATACAATCCCTGAAATAAAAAGAAACTCTATATTTCTCTCATATTTAACAGTGCAGAAATAGTTGAGAAGTTCAGAACACACACACAAAAAGCTTTGCTTTTCTAGATTTCTGCTGCCCTATCTTTCTACCATCCCTTAAAAGTTGCTCTTCTAACATGAGTGAAGTTGGCTCATCACCACTCCTGAAAAGGTGAAAGAAGTAGATGGCAAGTAGTGTCATTGTTAAAGAAATTACCTAGATGTTGAACATATAATTTCGCTGCTAGGAAGTTGAGAAATGTAGTCTCTCACTAGATAGCCATGTGCCCTGCTGAAACTGGAGGATAGGGATGGGAATTCTATTTTTACAAGAAAGAAAGGGTGAATAGATACTGGGCAATTAGCAAACTGTACCTTAAGCATTTAATAAATGGTTTATAAAATAATGTTTTCATTTAATCTATCTTTCCACAAATATTTCCTGAGTGCCTACTGTGTATATAGCAATACACTATACCACTGTACCTCACAAGGAATTTTAAATATACTGATTTTTACCAACAAAGAACTTTTACTATTTTTAGACAAATCAACTACAGTTGACCCTTGAGCAACACAGGTTTGAACTGCATGGGTAGACATATGCATGGATTTTTAAAAAATAAATACTGTAAATGTATTTTTTCTTCTTTATGATTTTCTTAATAATATTTTCTTTTCTCATGACTTTATTGTAAGAATACAGTACATGATACATACGATATATAGAAATGCGTTAATCAACTATTTGTGTTATTGGTAAGGCTTTCAGTCGACAGTAGGCTATTGGTAAAGTTTTGGGGGGAGTCAACAGTTAATTGTTGATTTTCGACTGTGCAGGGAGTCAACACCCCTAGCCCCTGCATTGTTCAAGGGTCAACTATGTACACACTGAATGCCAACAATAATCATATCGATGATAATTCTGCTAATAATATAATATATCATAGGTGATCAATGAGTGGTGCAGAAGACATGTGGATATTAGTATTCAGTGTTCATTTCCTGATCGGGAGACTGGAGGAGAGGCATTGGGCATCTTCTGGAAGCTTATTCCTGTTTTGCACTTTTCACACAATGAAAACAAGGATCCAATATGAATAAAGCCACTTCATCCTTCAAAATCATAAAAAAAACATAATTTCTATCTTTAAAAAATTATATATATATATATATATATATATATATATAAAACTGTGTATCTACCTATATATACATACATGTATATAAATTGACAAAGAGTATGCTTATTTTAATAATTTTGACATATATATTTTGCCTATACTCACCTTTTGGCTAAATCACATTCGTTCTTATTGTTAGTGAGGTTGAATCAATCAACTGCATTCTCTAATGATGAAAGCAGATGGAAATAGAATGAGCTTCTGAATCTTCCTCAAGGGCATTATAGAGGATGCTGCACCCTTAACTGAAAATTGCTCAATTTTGCAGTAGAGTTGGCCAATGTAGACATAGTCTTATATTTTCACTAATTTTGAATTAATACTCTAGAAACCAGCAGCTGACAATGAGCCTGAACAGTTGGTTTCACACCTGAGGCCTCTTTTAAAAGACCATTCTCATCACAGTCAAACAACAGGAGGATATATTAGAGGGGAAAATGAGTACATTTTCTCTAAGACTACTTAAGTAGGAGTTTCTCTTAAAATAATTAACATTCAATTCTATTTCAGAAACTAATGTCTAAAGCAGACATTCTGTTTGGGAATTATTAATAAACAAAAGCAGAAGGTTCCAGAACTCTCAAAATGCCATTTTTTTTTTGACCTGGTAGATCCACAGTAAAAGTGCTTGTTAAAAGCAATTAAGTAGAGAATAATATTTTAAACATAATATCGAATGTATGTTCAAGGTGAATGATTATGATATATAAAATTATTAATAAGATTTAAGAACTTTTTTAAAGTGGAAAAAATGATACCTTTGACTATTAAATTAAAAACATCTCTGATCCTCTTAACATTAAGCTTGTAAGCTCTTAGAATTCTTAGATGTCTGTGGGGGTGCGGAGGGAGGACAAAAGACTGCAATCTGTCTGTTTTTATTTTATTCAGAAGATATTGGGTATAATATAATTTATAGTTCCATTTTAAAAGGAAAAATATTTAAATATACATATTAAACTTACATACTGGATGTGATGGTTCATGTAACCCAATTCAAAAAGATTAGCTGGTCTAAACCAGAAAATGTTAATGTAGCGTGGAGAAAAATATTTTTTCCTGGTAACTTCAATAAACACTCAAAAGTTGTCTTAGTCGTACTTTGCATTTTTGTGTAATAAATTGCTGCACATGTAAGTAGTAGTTCAGAAAGCACTGCCTTGCCTTTCACAGAGTGCATCTTTCACAGAGTTTTGAAGGTGGATGTTACATTTACATTCTAGTTATAATCATACTACTTGAAGTTAGTGACTGCCAAAAGCCCTTAGATTTGTATTTCATATCATATGACAACCCCTCCCCCTTTTTTTCAAATATAAGAACACTCTCTGTGGTGTTTCCTGTCATTTTACCTTAATAGCAGAAATAGACATTTACTAAAGCCATCTGCTACCCGCATTATGGGTCAGATTGCCTTTTAAAAGTAGCATAGAACTGGGATTATAAGGGGAGAAAGAAGTGATAGTTATCAGTACTATAAAATCGTGGAAAATATAAAATTGTTAAAAAAAAAAAAAGAAAGGGAACATCAAAATATTCAGTATTCAAGATTTCAGGATGGGCATGCTTTCTAGTTCATGACACAAAAGTGAGGGTGTGTTAAGAAAGAAAAATAGAGTTAATTACTTAACTCCTCCTTTATATTTGTTAATCAGTTTCTATCCAAAGAAAAAATATAACTAATTGATATTCTTGTAGCTTTCTGTAGAAGCTCATTCTGTCCTATGCTGATATAAACAATATCCTCTGCTCTAGCTGTCCTAGATCATTCATTCTTCTTTCGTTCAAGTAGTTCATATGTAATGACCCCAAAATAGTAACCTTTTTTTCTTTAATGTAGTACCAAACCTTTCTTAAATGAAGGTTTATGAAGTTAAGACTAGGTGATAAAAGTAGTTGTATTAGCTTCTTTGTCACTGCCAAGTTTCAAAAACAACACTCTATATAAAAGTATTATGTCAAATTTCAATTATAGGTCAAACCATTATGCTGTACACCTTAAATTTATACTGTGCTGTATGTCAATTACATCTCAATAAAACTGGAAAAAAGCAAAAAAAAAATTAATTACATACAGTAGAATTTTTCACTTTTCATCACAATTGTTATGCTTAACTTACACAGTTCTTTATAAAATTCAGGGTTCTGTGAGAGGGGTAGTTGGGTAGAGACCCTAAACCATTCATAATTCATTTCTTTTTCCAGGGTACCAAATTACACTACACTTGTCCATTTCTTTTGAGGTTCAGTATGGTCATGTAATTACTTGGCAATAAATGTGAGCAGAAATCAGAAATGGTGTGTGTCTTTTTTTAAAAAACACAATCACTGTAGTAATCAGTTTATTATGCAGATTAATCATCCTGAATACAAAAGCAATTAAGTTTTTAAATACACACAAGTATTTTCTTTAAAATATATTTTTACCTTCTCATTCACAGACATCTAAATAGTTAAAAACATAAGAAAAATAAGAGCTATTAGTTATTTATTAACTGAGAAACCACATACAAACAAAGAATGTGAAAGAGGCTGAAAGGATGAAGGTTGAAGGAGTTGAAATATATAAAATTGTTGAGAACAAAGCTCATCATACTTTATGTACTAATAGCTCCAATTCATTTAAATGCTGACCAGTTAAACAGCCCTGAAAATACAATATGCGGGTAGAGTTGAATCTTGTTGGTAATATTTTTCTACAAAATACAGGTACTTCTCAATAAAATGAATAAACAGTTTCTTATTCACTTTGATTTTCATAACTATTTTGAGTTCAAAAGGATTCTACTTAAAAACGATCCCCTACTGGTCAGTAGGATTGTCAATGCACTCATCATACTATACCACCCTTCACCTTACCATTATCCAAATTTACATCAGTAAGGAAAGTTTTTAGTATCATACCTAGGATACATCTGGAGAACAGGCTGGTCACACACGCATTTCTCTGCTAAGAGGCAAGGTTGGTACAAGAGTACAGTATTTCTCATTTGTTGTTACAACTGTGTACAACACACAGCACTGCTGTGTCAGGTGAACCTGTGCACAGGAAGAAATGAGGCATGGGCTCATCGAAAGCAGTCAGATGGAAATTGAAAGAACCTTCTCTTTGAGAATTCCCCTATCTTTATTTGTGAGGTTACCCAATAATTTCCTTAATTACATCACCTATATCGCAGAGGAATGCAAAGCTCTAGGGCATGGAGGGGCCCAAGGTGGAAGGATCCTCAGTGTCAGAGTCACCACATAAAGCCTGGTTGACAATTAGGAACACTGGGCTGACTGTCACTTGAGCAGAAAACACATACCTATTATGTAAAGGCACTGACATGTTGAGTTTGTCACAGTAATACTGATGAGTACCTTTGTGTAGAAATCCAGGAAATACTATATGCTTCATGAAGGCCTGCTTTACCTTGCCCTATCATGTAATTCCAGCATTTGACAGCTTTTTGTTCGGGCTTTACACATGCCCTTTAGTGAAGTACACACAACCCTTGCTTATTTATTATTTTATGCTCTTGGATTTAAATTTTTATTCATAGTATTATCTGAAACCATATTACTGTGAGGATGAAAGACATCACTCTTTCACTGGAAAAACTAACCATTTTTCCAAACGAAGAAAAACAACAGAAAACTTTTCTCTAGTTGCTACCAGCCAAGGAAAAGAAGGAAGATGAATCATGAAAGCTTTTCCAACCTATGGTATTAGATAGATTAAAGTGAGAAAATAACATTGTAATTGGAGAAATGGTACTTTGTGTTTCTATTGCATTGTTTCATGTAATTACTATTAAATATTTACTATGGGCCAGAAAGTATAAAAAGTGCTTTTACATAGATTCTTTTAAATAATTCTCATGGCTTATAAAGTTGATAGTATTTTTATACCCACTTTACAGATGAAGCTTATTAACAGGTAAGTAAATTGCTCACAGTCACATAGCCAGTAAGTGATGAAACTGGCCTTCAAACTTAGGCCAGTTCATTGAAATAGCCCATTATCCTCTTAGCTTCAGTTGTCCTCAAAGCAAACCTCACTTTTTTTTCTATTACTTTGTCACTTCTATTTTGTCTTTCTATTGTAAACTTGTTCAATGTCCACATAGCCCACTTATCTTACATCTTCCTCTAAATCTTGTCCTAAATCTCTTCCACTGTGCAAGTAGGTCAAATAATAACCAATACCATATGATTTATGAGACACCCAGAAAGCTTCTTGCTTTATAATATCTCCTTTAATGGCCTGCTATACAGCCTAAAAGGTACCTTTAAAGAGCAGTTTATTAAAGTTAAAGAAGTGTATCACCGAACATCTACTAAAACACAAATGTCTCTATGAGTGTTTATTTATTTAATCACCTACTCAATAAACACTTATTAAAAAAAAAATAAATACAAAGCCATTGCAGTTTGATCTGAATTTAGATATGGCATTGTTTACCAATGATGGAGCATAGAGAATGGGTTAGAAATGATTAAGCTAGAAGTGACTCAACAAAAACCACAACATTCAAAATATGAAACATTTCTCCCCCGAATCTGACCTAAATTAGATACCATCATGGAAATCCTTAGATGCCCTCAAGTAGTGTGAGAATGTCAAACTGAAAAGAGTCACAGTGGGCAGAACAGAAACCATTTGAAGCGGGGCAGAGCAGGGATCTTAAAAGGAAGGTAGAGGTGTATAAGAGGCAATGTTTAGAAACTATACATTTGGTCTAGATTTATCTACATTCTGAATAGCCCACCCACCTTGCCCTCCATGAACTCCAATCCTCCAAACAATCACATGGCTTCTAGAGTTCTCACAACTTCTGATTTCTTCAACAGAAAATTGTCATGTCATGCTTTGCACTCATTATGTCACTGAATGATAATAAGAGCTAAAGGGGACATTTGGTTTCTCATTGAAACTATCGTAAGGAAACACTGTAAGAAAACGACTATTCAGGCAACCTGGATGTTGTGTCATCTTAGTAACAGCTAATAAACAATGCCTTCTTTGTCACAAAGTTTTAACAGACTCTTATAGTTTTAAGCACTTTACAATTTAATAATAATAGGTGGGCCAGAGTTGTCACCAAAGCTCAGTGGTGCTGTGGTTATAAATTACTGTCCCAAATTGTGTGGAACCACATGGAGTTCTGTTAGAATTCCCAGTTTTCTCTCTCTGGCTCAGCAGGATAGATCATATAGCTTCCCTAACAAGCCACTATGTACCATGGAACATGGAGACTTCGAGATGTACTTAACCTTGATGGAGGGAAACCTTGTATCTAATAAAGAGAAATAAAAATTTCGAATTACTGCAAAGTACTGCAGCAGACAAGCTGCAATTTCAGTCATACGAAGCCTCTGTTTACAGTAAAATGATGATATGAATCACAATGACTCTCATATAAGGACTCAACTGCCTACCTAGTCAAATTCCATCTATTTATAATATATAATTTCATTTTCATACAAGCTTATTACACATATTAAAGCAATACTTTTCCTTGTACAGCCAAGATTCATTGATAAAACAATGAAGTGAACTAACACCCTTCCTAAATAAAGTTTCACCAATAGCACCGTATGTTAATGGACCTATTTCATTGTTAATGTGACTGACTGCTTATTGATTCTTGCAGGAATCCAGCAAGGGCTGGAGAGTACAATTTAGTTTGGAGAGCTCCGGGTCCAACATCTATGCTCAATTACAACTTTCAGAAGGGGAGATCAATAAAATTTAAATTGCTTATGGTAATCACAACTTCAAATCATTGTGATCAGCATAAGCAATCTGCTGACCCCAGCCAAGCTCCTAAATTGAAACTTGTAATGAGTGGTCATTTAGTTTGGGTCCATTCATATTATTTTGGAGGCAGGTGATGAACAATTAAAGATCAGCCAGTACTTTCTCTGCACAACATTCCCATCTTTATTCCCAAAGTATTAATATGTAGTAACCCTCAGGTTCACGCTTTTGCACTTCTTTAATGGGTATTCTGTATGAATAAGCAATTATATTTTCTATTAAACAATTTCAGTGTAATTGAATTAGCAGTTATAATATTGCTAGGGCAAGCAAAAGCTTTCCTAGGGAAAAATTAAGTGATATTGGGTACTGCAAATTAATTTATAGAACTGAAAAATGTAACCAATTAAATAGAATTGCCTTTGCCTACCCCCCTCCTTCAAAATACAATTAAGCAGCACATTGTTTCAAAGAATATGTTTTAGAGTAATTTGTTTTCAATCATAATAACTGTTTTTCATTCATTATGAAAAGCTGTCTATTACAATGAAAATTTCATAGGCAGTTTTCCTTGACAAAGCAGGTTGCAAGTTTAAACAAAGATAGCCTGCAGATTACTTTCTAGATAAGGAGTCACCTTAGAATTACATTTTAATAAATCATTGAAAATAAATCGTCTGCATTACAGCATGAAGGTTTTAGAGAAAGAAAAAGCAAATAGAGAGAAACTAATCAATGAAAATCTCCTGCTGCCAATATAATAATAGATGGACCAATGCTAATATATAAAGTGTATTACACTCACACACACAGCCAAAAAGAAAAATGTAAGATAAATATCACGGAAGTCAACTGTCACAAATGAGACTTGAGTAATAATCCCATCTTTACCATTCATCATTCCTACTGTGCCTCCTCCAAGCACTTTACTGAATTATAAAACAGGGTATTTAGGCCACATTTTTTGCAACCTAATCAGATGGCCATCTTTATATTACTACTGAGGTTTAAAGCATACTAGCAAGTGTTCCAAAACAAAGCAAAATATAATTATATATATATATACATAATATATATACATGTGCTATATTTGTATATATTTTGAAAGAAATTTAAAACTATACTCAGAACAATCGTAAATATTTAGTAAGTATGCATTAGGAAGAAATTTGCAGTAAAAATATTTAGTACTACCATGTTATTTTTTTTTATTAATGCCTGCATCGAAAAGACCAATGCAGAAGCCATGAGTCTTTCTGCATGAATTCCATTAAAAAATGGTTTAGATTCCTTATAATTATTTGAATTCTTTGGCTAGAACTGAAAAGGTTTTTATGCAAAGAATGACAAGTCAGGTTTATAATTTAGGTGCAGTGAGGACTGACGGAAGGGCAGAGTGAACAGAGAGAGGGAGGGCTCTTAGCGACTTGTGCATTAGCTCAGGTTAAGAGGTGGGCATCTGAATTAAGAAAGAAGTGGAGAAGGAAATGAATGTCACTAGTTTTCAGAAGCTGAACTGACAGAATTTCACATTTGATTGGCTGTGGAGAGGTAGAGGACTTGAGAGTAGCTTGAGGTTTCCATTTTGGAAAAACTGATAATGCTATCTGTGAGTTAAGGAGTATTAAGGAAGTGACTAAATGCATGTGTTAATTAAGGGTATTTCCAAAATACTGAATTAGATTAATGTTCTTCCTGGGCACGTCTGCCTCTACTGGGACAGTAGTGACTGAAAAAGACATTCATTGCAGAAATAACGACTGATGTCTCATGTTCCTTGGGTAAGTTTATCTTTGTAAATTCTCAACTACCTTTTAATTTAGCCTGTAATTTTGGCCCATTGTCTTAAAGAATATGTCTTCTTAGTACTTGAACAAAAGTATTCTGCAATTTTTGGATTACTACTCAGGTTTAAAGGCATACTATCAATTTTCTCAAAAAAAATGAAAAATATAAGTATATTATAATTTTTATTCAGACTTTGAAATTTAATGATAAATAACGAAATGGTTTGAGGATGCACAACATTCAGAAAACATTTGACAAAATTTATATTCATTTAAAATTACCAAAATTATAGAAGTACCAAAATTCTTCAATTGGGAAAAAGTAGTGAAGCTAAGTGTTTCCAGGGTTCACAAAAAGTTAGACAAATGAAATTAGAGATTTTTATTTATTTATTTATTTTTATTTTAAAAATATGGAGACATTCTGGAACCTGGCATAATATCTGTCACGTAATAGAAATTCAGTAAGTATGAAATAAATGCTTACATTTGAAATGTAAAATGAACAGTTGTCCATGTATTTTAGGTTGGCCGTATATTAAGGAAGTTGTTCATATATTTTACTATTAAACAAGTGAAGATATTTTGGCATTTAATAATTAATATGACCACACACACACACACACACACACACACCAAAGTAATTCACCCATCATCTGCTTTGTTTCAATAACTTACTGCTGACATTTTTATGGTTATACAATATTAACAATATGTTTCATATTTGATTTTTTTTTTAAATAGACAATTACAAAATACATAAACTTCAGGGATAAGAAAATCTTTCTCTGGGTTTCATGATCATTATAAACTTAACTATCTGATATCTATTTCTGAAATTCAAGATCTGATGATATACAGCAGTAGATGACAAAGTCTTTCTCTTTTCACTCAAAGTTACCTTGTCTATCCATGCTTATGCATAGATTATTTTTCATTTGATGAGGCTGCTTGATTCTCATGTTTCCTTCCATTCTTTAGCATCATGTGTTTTATCCCCTGAAGACTCCCTGTGTTATTCAGCCTATCCATACACCCAATCCTTAATAAAACATAACTTAAAACTTCAGTTCACTTTATCCAACATTTATTAAATGCCTGCCAAGTGCTATGATAGGTGAAAAAAAAGCTGAATTAAATTCCTTCTTATATCATTTCTTCTTCCTTGGTGCTACCAGTGGTTAGGAGTGACTGTTCTGAATAATACAATGGGTCTTTTACTGTGTAGCATCTAAAACTCCTTTTTCTCATTTATAAAATGAAAATCAAAATAGAGCCCACATCATAAATTTGTTGAAGAAAAAATGCGATGTTCTCTATAAACTATTTAAAATAGTCCCTGAAACATATGCTCAATTAATATTAGTTATTATTCTCCTTTGCAAAAATTCATTTTTCAATAGAATAGATTGACATGGGACTATGTATGTTTGATATATGTACATCTAATTATTGTCCTCAAAATTCTGTGAAAAAATATCTCCCTTAACCAATATCGAAGTTTTCATTCCAACATATTTATACATACTTATTAATCACTTACTGAAGATTAGGCTGGTGATACAAATATGAGTAAAATCAGAAAAACTCTCTTCCTTCACTTTATTCCTGATGTGAGATATCTGACACAATCCTTTCCCAGTTCTCTTCAAATCTCCCAACTTTTTCTCTTTGTATATTCAAATTTATTGATCATTTTTTACATTAACTATAAGTTTCATCAATGATTCAACTTAGATGTCTTAAATTTCTCTTTTATATACTCTTACCTAAGGAGCATTTTTACTCACGTGGTGGCCATTTTTTTCAGTAGGAAAATTATGGCTAAAATGATTCATGCCTGATCTCTTCTTCCTCTACATCTTGCCAGGTTAATTTGGAATATCAAAAATCGAATGTGTGAGACGGCTTAGTCATAGTTGAAAAAGAAAGGATTTTAGGGTTAAATGTCTGTGTGATTTCTAGTTGTGTAACTTACTATCTGAGTGACTTTGGTCAACTTATTTCTCTCTCTTTTCTTCATTTTTACAATGAGAATAATTTCATCTACCTTTTAGGGTTATAATGAGGATCTACTGAGACAGTGAAGTAAAGTGCTTGTACACTGCCCTTGTTTTTTAAGTCATTGGAAAGAGACGAATTAGAAAGAGATTAAATTACTGCTATTTAATTATTTGTTATTTTTTTCTCGTGCAGTTTCCAGAATTTTCTACATGAAATATGAGAAATATACATTCCTAAGTTTAAAATCTCATTGAACAATTTAATTTACCTATCAGAAATAAAACAGTTTATAAATGAAGTAATTTATAACAGTATATTATTTTCAGTAAGTTGAAGCTTAGGTGCTGGGAAATGCATTATGTTTGAATTTAGGAATCTGAATTCTAGTCCCAGGTCTGCCACTTGTTGTGTGTTCAGTGGGTAAGTCATTTAATTTCTCTGATCTAAGAGAGTCTCATGTAAAAGATATATGGATTTCTAGAGTTCTTTCCAACTCTTAACATTTTATGATATTAAACATTTGTGTTTTTTTTTTTTCAAAATTAAACCTTAAGGTATGGGTTGAACTGTATCCCTTCAAAATTCATATGTTGAAGTCTTAATTTCCAATAGCTCAGAATGCGACTTCATTTAGAAACAGGATCTTTATAGATGTAATGTTAAGATGAAGTCATATTGCAGTGGGCTGGTTGTGGGGGTGGAGGGGATCCAATATCACTGGTGTGCTTATAAAATGGGGAAATTTGGAGACAGACATGCACACAGGAAAAATGGCATGTAAAGATGAAGGCAGAGATCAGGGTAATAACTTCTACAAGTCAAGAAACATCAAAGATTACAGGCAAGAGAGGGGAGAGGCACAAAACGGATTCTTTCTTACAGGCCTCAGAAGAGGCCAAACCTGCAGACACCTTGCTCTTGGACTTGGAGCCTTCAGAACTGTGAGACAATACATTTCTGTTTAAACCACTCCTTTTGTGGTACTTTATTATGGCAGCCATAGTAAACTAATATATCGTATTCCGTAATTAACTAAAAAATGCTGAGTTTCAATTACAATATAAACATATGCATACATCTGTATTTGTATGTATGTATAAATAATATAAAGTATACTACCATAACATTCACTTGATTGATTTATCATTTCAAGTAGACCATTGATTGAAATATTGAACAATTAAACATTGAATTCAATTATTGGACATTATAGTCTCAAATTGAGAAGAATATGTTTTAAGGAAAAGTTTCAAAATTATAACAGCTTTTTATATCAGCAAGGTCCCTAAATATATTTCCTTCTCTTTGAAGTCTAAGAGGATGTTGCTATCTCTAAATTGCCTCTCTCAGTTTTTAACAACTCCCTAAATGGGTTTCCTGAGCACATGAGAAGAGCAGAAGAAGCTTTCCCCGTCAGCATTCTTGGTTCATATCTCACTGGCTAGTTGCTTCTGTGGAATTTTGATTTTCTTATGAAACTGCTTTTCTCATTTGCCTTGCATTTTTTTTTCTGTTTCCCTTTATGAAGATATGAGCCCTGTGAAGGAAGGTTTAGAACACTTCTATCAAATGTAAGAAATAACAAGTTGACCAATGCCTACAAAATAACCTGCGCTATAACCTTTTGTCCTAAAGAAAGACCATAAATGATTGTTAAGGCACATCTTATCCTAAAACCTTCCTCCATAAAGCTAGGGGACCACTTCTAATTGGAAAGACCTGTTTAGGACCAGAAAAACTTAATGTCCTCTCATTCACTGGAATATAGTCATAAATGATTCCATTAGAAAAATATTTTAGGAATATTTTTAAAAGATTTTTTAGTTTGTATAAATTTATGAACATCGGCTCTAAAATTAAACTAGACTGGGCTCAAATCCCAGTTCTACCACTTTAATAACTGGTGGCCCTAGGATCACTATATAGCCTCCATAAGCATAGGGTCTTCATCTGTAAGGATTGTTGTAAGGATTAATAAAATAATGTATGTAAAGTACTTAACACAGCACTTGGAGCATAGTATTGAGTAACAAATGCTCAATATGTTTCTCTACTGTGTTTTTCTCAGAAACGGCAACACTATTAATAGCATTTCCAGTTTTCAGAATCATTATCAATAGTGGAAAATTTCAGTTTGGCAAATTGAGTACCTTTTAAAAGATCATAAAGCAACTATATAAATTCAATTTCATTTGGGCTACTTCTTAAGACACAGTCTAACTTAGGCTTCTGGACATTAAGATGTGAATTTGAGAGCATTCGCTGGTATATGATGTGAGAATCTTGCTATGTTCACAAACGTAGGTTTCTCTCAGGAAATGACCAATATATGACAAAGAGATATAATAGAAAATAAAGACATAAACTGCAAATAATGCTTTCATTCGAGTATCTCACCAAAAGACAAAGTAAAACTTTACAACTCTCTAGAATTCTCAGGACTTTATACACTGCCCACGTTTAGTTCCTCTGTCAGACCTGCCATTTTATGTGTAATATAATACTGCTTAAGGTTATCAATCTTTAAAAAAGTATACCATTGCTTTATAGCCACTCCTGCTTTGCAATACAAATGACATAATTACTTGTTCTGGCTGGAGGGGGTCCAGTTCCTTTAGTTCATTTTTTAAATGCAAATCTTATTAAGTATTTTATCCTAAAATGGCTAATGCAAAAAGGGCAGTCCTAGACTAAGATGGACAACATGCCTAAAAAATAAATACTAGGCAAGTAATGAAACCAGAATTAAATCAGTGTACTGGAAACCAAATTGATTACTTATTGAAATATGTTAACATGGTGTAATGGGTAACTGCCAAAGTCAGATATACAATAATATTACATAAATCATTGTCAGATAATCTCAAAGGTTCATAAAAGCAATAAAAAATTTTTTAAAATCTTTCCACCAAAACCCAGATGTTCATTAAAAAATTACAGGTATTGACCTGTATATTATATAGTTCAGTTAAAAGGACCCTTTTGGTTTTTACGAGTCCTCTTTTTGTTTTTCTCCAAAATTCATAGGTCTTTTGTCAAATAGAATAATGGGCAATTTTTCTATAAAATCTTAGAAGAAACTTTTAAGAATACTAAATGCATACTCTCTACTCAATTCGTTTTAAGATTTCAGCGATAGAACAAGGTCTTTTTGAAAATTCCTTTTTATTTTGAGATATGTAATATATATAAAAGTATATTTTGTGTACTTTGTGTGTGTGCAGGGTAAAGAATAGAAAAAATAAATATCCTGTACATACCACTGTTCTAGCCTAAAAGAACATAGTTCCTGTTTTAGGATAAGCATAATTTCTGTTACTTAGGTAGAATAAGGCCTTTTAAGAGATTGCATTAATTTTGAAGTTATTCTGAAAATAATTGAATTAAATTGTTTGGTTGCTTTAAATGGTTTCTAGAACATATCCAGTACTACTTATAATTTTTAAAAATTGTTTCAAAGTCCAGTTCATAAAAACAACTTGCAATGTAATTTTTAAAACTGAAATATAATTCTTCATACATTTGTTCAGTGTTTAAGAATTACAGAGCATTTCACAGCTATTGTGACTCTGTAAGTTATTTGTAAAGTTAAAAGACGTAATTCTTGAACAGCATTTATTAATTTTGCAATACTTAAATAGCAGTAGAGAAAAACTGGGGCAGAAAATCAATCCAAACTCAAATTACTGTACTACCTTTAAACTTTAAATTTGGTTCTTCGTGCCTCAGTTTCCCCATAGATACAGTTAAAAAAACATACTAACAGCCTCTCAGGATTGACAAGATTTTTGAGTTTTTTGTATACCTGATCAAAGAAAGCTCAACAAAGAGGGAAAAATCCATGGACTCCTGCTGGGAAGAAAGTGACTTCATTAGCACATCATAGGGGTGCCCCTTTGAAAGTGTGTTAAATTGTGTTAACAGTTTGGTTAAGAGGTGGGAGTGTGACTGGTTTTAACTTGTCTCATTAATATACTAGTGCGATGCGGAGTTGGATTTTACAAACCTGTTACAGTATTTTCTCACTTCTCTCCCTAGAATTTCTTCTTCTTTCTACCTCTCAGCTGACTGTTATCAAGGCTCTGTTCTTGAGTGATTTCTAGCCCTAGGACTCTTCCTTTGTTTCAGTCATCAAGAACTGTTAGCAGCTCATTTTCTCAAGGCAGGGCCATTTCGATGCATTCTGTTGTTTCAGCAGCCCTTTGTCTTCCCCTTGAAGAAATGAACCACCATGCTTTCTAGGGAGGCGGGCACTCGGGGAAGCATATTGCTTTTAGTGATGAGAGATGTAGAAGGAGGCCCAAGTGACTGGACACACACACCCTAAGGGTTATCCGTGCAACCAATAATTAAGTTCTTAGAGGCTGATTACTTTCTGTTGCTTAGATGCAAAGTAAACAGAAGTGTCGTACACAGGATAAAAGCCAAAGAACTGAGTACATGCAAACCTCTTTTGGAAGATTTATTACATGTCACAATGTGGCTATAACTTATTCTCATCTGTCCCTCTTGGCACTTACCAACAGTGATGAAAATGGAGAGTCTTTACTCAGGGAACTCTTGACTGCATTACTATTAAATTATTTGCATATTGGTAGCACAGAGGGATTCTAGGATGGCATTTTTCCAAGTTTCATTACCCTAGCTCTCACTACTCAATAAGAGTTCCCACAATTCCAGTGAGGTGGAGAAAAAACAGTGGAACTATTTGCCTTCTGAGTATTTTAACTCTTAGCTAATGAAGAATTCAAGTGAATGACATCAAATGAAAGAATAGAAGGATGAAGGGATAGATGGATGAATAGACGGACTCAACTGTTTATTAACTCTGCAAAAGATGTGGTTCATCGAGGGAGGGGCAGAATTTAAATGAATAAGTACAATTCTATTGCAAAGCCACAGAGCCCCCTATTGATATCATGACATAGTTTATCTTGCTTATTGCCATTCTATTTTGATGAAAAGTTCCATCACTGAATACTTATTTTGTCACAGACAGGTAGATGGCCATGGATCTTTCTCCATCTAATCATTT
Organism: Eidolon dupreanum; assembly: GCA_028627145.1. Lineage (NCBI taxonomy): Eukaryota > Metazoa > Chordata > Mammalia > Chiroptera > Pteropodidae > Eidolon > Eidolon dupreanum. The sequence continues at coordinate 23,130,248 of CM053503.1, read as the reverse complement.
GCCTTTCACTACTTACAAAATATATCCACCCAGGTATGCACTACCATATACTTACTTAAACAACTAGACTTATGTAGAGTTCAACAGAAACTGCACAGCATCATTATTCTCTTCATCTTATTAAGTTTAAAGTTAACAGTATTTTTATGGGCTATTTTTATCATGGTTAGCTTGACTTTTAAACATCTAACCTTACCCTATCCCACTTTCAAATGGATCTAATTTCAAGTGAATTTCTGCCTTTTAGGCTAATTAAGGTAATGTTTCCTACTTTTCTCTTTCACTTAGAATCTTCCACCTTGCTCTTGTATTAATACCTTAATGCATTTCATTAGCAAAATCGGGATAACAATGTGGGATGAGAGAGAACAGAAAGTCTTCCTAAATCTTTGAAGCTTGCCAAAGCCAGCCCAAGCTAAATAATTACTATAATTATGTAAATAACAAGAGAATCAGCAAACGTGTATTTAAAATCATCAACCCAATATTATTTTTATTGATTTATACCACGGACTTTAAAATTTTAAAGTGTATTTGCTTGGGAAATGTAACCTCTAGGCAAATCTGACTCTGCATTGCCTGTTACCCCAAAGCTCCATTGGCATGAAAATTCTGGATCCATTGCCATTTCTCTCCCACCCTGATATTTTTTGTATTGATTTTCTTCATATGCATCAGAGCAGCAAACTTTTAATCACGCTTGTGCTTAACTGATGGTTGAATTAACCCTATTTCCCACATTTATCCCATTTTGTAATGCTTTAATCCAATTAATTTTCAATTCAAAACTCACTCTCTTAAAAATTCTTCCTAATTCTTTACATACTCAAAAATCCATACAATCCTTTCTTTTGTTAATTATATATAAATGATAAAAGAATTATAATATTTGTTAATTAATTACAAGTACAACGCAGATTACTTAAATAAAGTATATATTTCTCTGGCCCTTTTTCATTATTTTCCTAATTGTCTTATCTACTAGCCTTTAAATATTGTTGTTCCTTAATTTTGTTGTTTTTAAATTTCTCCTCTCTTTGGCCCTTGTCTAATATTCCTTGAGAATCTCAACAAGTCTTGCAACTTCTCTTAACTACTAATATTCTTAACATTTTTATCAAGATATACCAGAATTCACTCAAACTCAACAAATCCCTTTATTTAGCAATCTTTTATTAAGAGACTTCTGGTGTTGGCCATGATAAGGTAGCTAGTTTTGAAACTAAATTCTAGCATAAACAACAGGAAAACATGGGACAATATCTAAGGGAACTGTTTATAAGCATTGGAAAGCAATTGAGGAAAAGAAAGCTACAATCCAAGAAAGAAATCTATGGGCGAGTATGATAATCACCCATCAGAACCTTGGACATTTCCAGGGCTGGCTGACCATGTACAGGGAGAACTTCCAGGAAGCCTGACTGAGAGCAGCTGCCAGGAGAGTATAGAATGCTCAGCCAAGTGCTTTCTGTTATGCCAAGATTATGGTCCTTACTGAGAAAGCCTTGTAGACTGACATATGATGCACCATCTACATGTATGCATCCAAACTCCTCTGACTCCTCAGGTCCTTCAGAGGTAGTCTTTTTTTAAGAGCTATACCTTCTGCACGTGGAAAAACACTGTAGAGTCTTCTGTCCCACAAGACTATAGGTTCACCTTCAGTATTTTCTCTCCAGCTCCTCTTCTGGATGCCAAGCCAAAAATTTGGCTTAATTCATAGCAAAAGCAAGTCAAAGACACACTGGGCCTGATTAGTGAGGAAAGAGACCAAAAGAGCTTCAATAATTAGCCAGCATGTGTGGAAAGAACCTGGGGAGTATTTGGGCAATGGGATTTTGCCGGTTCTTTGATCAAGAGGACAAGCCATAAAACTAGATAAAGAATAGTTTATTTACTTAGAGACATTTTTTCAGGATATGAATTTAACTCTTGGTAAGGCCCCCAGAGTATGGTGCAAATTTGCTGCCATGTTGGCTTTCAGAAGTTTAGAGAAAGTAATGGCCCATGCTAAGTGAAATTGCAATGCTTGAATTGCCATGACAGACAATGGGGAAAGGGATAAAAAGGCTCAGGGAAGTGGGCATGCTAGAGTAGATATATCATGTGAGGCCAGAAGACCTACCAGAGGGTTACATTCCAGAGGATACACTATTCAACAAGACCATCAGGAATGCACTGATGAGAGGGATACCAGAATTAATAATGATACCAGAAATAATAATAAGTTCAGTAGTGATTCTGTTCCTCAGGCTGTGGTGGATACTAGGGAAGGCTGTCACAGAGCTTGGTTTGTAAAGGTCCTGGAAGCAATAAAGGATAAGTGGTAGCACTTAACCACTAGAAGCCTGGGAGGCTCAATTATCAAAAGGACTGTCAAAGTTGGAGTGGAGGTCAAAGGGAAATGACTTTCAGAAAGTTGTGAAGATGGATAATAGATCATAGCATCTCTAGAGACAAATAGATGGGCAGCCAATTAGAGGACCATTTAACATATATAATTTTTTAAAAAGCAAGAATGGATGAACAGGAAGCTTAGAATGGTCCTTTCAATAATAATAATAATAATAATAATAATAATAATAATAATAATAATAATAAACCTTATGGTCACTTGTCCAGTTCCTAGACCTGAGTGAAGTTGCACATCCAAAATCTGTTAACTGTAAAGGTGACTATATCTCAAGAAAGAAGGATTTCGCAATACTTTGGCAAGTTTATGTTGTAATAATTTCCCTTGTCATTCCTCAACTGGACCTACCATCATTGATTTGAGTGATTATAAACTGGAAACAGGGAATATCTAGGCATTGCTACTGGTCTTTTTGTACACAGGCTCTAAATTGACATTGATAATCAGAGACCCAAAGGATCAAAGTAAGAGTAGAATTGTATAAGAGTTAGGAAGTAAATTGAATTCTAATCAGACTGTCTTAAGTGGGTCCAATGGGTCCACAAAACTCCATGTTTATTAGTTTCCAAGACCCAACACATTATTAGACTTGAGATATTTGACAGTTAGAGTCACCTCCACATTAGTCCCTTGGGTTATGAAGAATGGCCAAGAAGATTTTGAAACTATCATAAGATTTTGGTCCCTATCATAAATGCTTCTTACCAAACTAGATGGATCCTGGGGAATGACTTTGGGATACCAGAAATTTAAACCAATAGTATCCTCAATCACAACTGCCATGCTAGCAATGCATCTTTGTTAGAAAAGATTAATATGACCTCAGATATATGTTATGGAAGCATTGGTGTGCTAAAGAAAAAAACTGGCTAATCTAACATACTATATCCAATGAAAATATCCTTCAAATTAGAGGGTACAATAAAGATAATCAGACAAAGCGAAAATAAGCTGAGAGAATATGTTACCAGGAGTCCAACATTATAAGAAATACTGAATGATTTCCTTCAAGTTTAAAAAAAAATAATCCAAGAGAAGAAGAGAGGTGAAGAGAAAAAAAAAAACAACAACAACTCTGGGATGGCTAAATATATGGATAAATATAAAAGGCTATTGACTATTTAGAGCAACAATCACAAATTTTGTGGTTTTTTTGTTATAACATTGAAATTAAATGCATAACAAAAATAGCACCAAAAAAAGTAGAAATAGCATATACTGATAAAAACAGCTTGCATTGCTTAGAATGTTGCAAAAACACTAACTTAAGTTGCACTATAATAAATTTAAACAATAATTTCTAGGGCAACCTCAACACAATGATACTAAAAGAGATAATAAAAAGAAAAAATGAAAAGGAAGAGAAGAAGAAGAAGAAGGCGGGGAGAGGACGAGGAGAAGGAGGAGGGTGGGGAAGAAGAGGAGGAGGAGGAGGAGGA